>JAVXUP010000289.1:0-575794 GCA_033070095.1 Escallonia herrerae
AAATCCAAAAGTGCTCACGTATATTACCTCTGATTTATGGCCAACAAGCTTGCTAACAAAGTCATTTGAGACACGAAGATCGTGTTGAAGTATGTTGCGATCTCTGCTTCCAGAAGATAATATACGTGAACTCCATGCCAAGACACCGGTTCTTGTTTGATGTCCACTCATGGTCCGAACCCTCTTGCACTGTGTTCCGTCCCAGATCTAAAAATGGAACACAAATGCTTGGTGAGTTTGAAGTGAATTAAGTTATATAATTGTGTGCTGTAGTACGTAGTAGTAGCATCAACTAAATGAACCAAAGCCAGGTTACACGAGTAGATAATTACCTACCTGAACTTGACCAAGGCTTGTACCAATTGATATGTATGAACCCTCTCTGGTCCATTGGACGGAGCACACACCATCATTAGGTCCCAAGTCACACAATTTTGTCACCTGAGAAAAGGTATAACACATTGTCAAACTCAATAGAAACACAGAAAATTGATGGAACAAGAATGTGATTATTAATTGCACTTGTTACATGTCTATAAACTCACTTTGCTGGTGGAAGCAGTCCATAGATAAACACAGGTATCCAATCCAACAGCAAGCACGTTCTGTGAGGACCAATCGACAAGGCTCAAGTAGAAGTCGTCTTGAAGTGCTGGCGCATCTAAAACCTGCCATCATTTAGCGTTCAACTAGTAAATAATTTTCTCTTAAGCGTCTATAGTTCATATAATTTCGTACAGGGGGAAAATTTCTACTTGCGGAGTGGATTTCTTGTTCTTGCATGGATCATATTGCACAAGCTGGTTCTCCCTTAGTATAGGTAAGTGCTAATGTGTTCATGGTTCTGTCCCACTTCGTAATAGAACTAGAATTAACTTTCACAGCTTATAGGTTCTTCAGAACCAAACACTGGTCGTGTTTCTCAGTTGTGACAAGGCATGCAATTGGTCAACTAAGTCCTCCGTTCCACCTTCTAAACTACAAGATCAAGAAAAGCATATCGTATGCATTTCGAGGTAGGTTCAGTTCGCATTGGATTGATTCTACAACTTTGGATCCAATATCTAGCCAGATCAACTCAACCCACAACCATTTGTCAGGTGCCGACTAACCTCATCGCTGGACATGAATCATTCAGTGCATTATTCCTTGTATCCACCAAGAAGAGCAGCTTCATTATCTGGTCTAATTCCTTAATTGTAACGCGTCGATGTATACAAACATAGGTAGCCAAAAGGATACTTTGACAAGGAGAGAGATTCAAAAACAGGCAGTGCGCATACCTTGTGAGGCGTCTTGGGCACCTTCCTGGGCGGCTTGGGCGGGGCTGGCGACTCCCAAGACAGCCCACTCCCCTCCCCCAACATCGACGGAGAGTACGGAGAGCTCGATCCGCTTTGATCCGTCATAAACCTGAACATATTCTTGCTAGGACTCAGCACCGGCGAACCACCATCACCACCGCCCTTATTACTCTTCCCACCAGCACCTGCAACAACAACAGGAAATAACTCACGCCTCAAAACCCTCAAATACGCCTCGTTTCCCCCCTCTTTCACCGGCGACGCCGTCTTGTCATTCAACCCGAACGTGTGCAGCCTCGACGTAGACCTGCAGGGAATAAACCTGTCGCTACACGCGGCTGTCTTCGACGGGGACGAGGACGCCGACAGATTGGATATCGTACGGGGCGACATTGTGCGAGGAGATGCCAAATTTGGCAGCACTCGAGAAGGGGAGACTTTTTCGAGGCGTAGCGAGGTCTCGGACATGCCAGCCGGCAGGTTTATGCCGCTCTTTCGCCGTTGATTCGACTCCATTTCTTCTTGTGGATTCTCTGCGAAGGGGCGCAGACTGGGAGGAGAAAGAGGGGTTTTCTGTGGGTTTAGGAGCGACAGCAATGGAGTTGGCAACGGTAACTTCTGTAAGCTCTGGGTATGGTGCGAGCTATATAAGCAAGCCAACGGTCAATTGTGTAGGGGAAGGTGATTCATGGGAGCTGTGTGTGGGGATTTTGGGCCAGCTCCCAAGTCCCAAAAAGGCAATAAGTAGCCGTTGCCTTTGAAAGTTTGGACCAGTTCTGCCCTATTTGGGAAAAAAAAAGTAGAATTTGTTCTATAATGGTATTCAAGATGGTCAATTGGCTACTTTCATTTTTAGAAGAAATTAAATTTGAAGTACACAGGTAAGTTTTTTTACACTGATTATGTTCTTTATACCTTTATTATATCTTTAAAAAAGTGCATTTTTGGCGACGAATTAAAGTATTTCATAAACTCTCCAGCTAGTTGAACAAAAATATGACAGCAGCAACGCTGTTGTACTGAGGATAAAATCATCTACAATCAGATGATTGGAAAAAATTGGGGATACATCAAACACAACTATCAAATTGTTTTATTTCGATCACTATACTTGTTTATAGTAGGTTCTTATTTGTTTGTACTAAATCTATAAATGGCCTTTGGGACAGTGAAACTAGATTATATCTTGTTATAAAACTCATTAAGACCAAGAATTAGAGAGTGTGTATCTCTGCTCACATTATTAATTCCAAAATCAGATTTGACCGATTCAAGAAAGTGTGGCCGTCAGCTTCAGCAACCATCAAGGACCACCACCTCCATTTCTCAATCAGATTTGCCCACATCCGATCCACCACCATCAACATCCGCCACCACCCAAACAGAACATGTACTATGGATGGTCTACTATCACCTACACCACCGTTAACACCGGGTCAAGAAACACCACATATCTAATCACAAAGACAAACAATCATAAATCTCAATCAATTTGTACGCTCTCAATTAAACCCAAA
Source organism: Escallonia herrerae (assembly GCA_033070095.1). NCBI lineage: Eukaryota > Viridiplantae > Streptophyta > Magnoliopsida > Escalloniales > Escalloniaceae > Escallonia > Escallonia herrerae. The sequence continues at coordinate 2,822 of JAVXUP010000289.1, forward strand.
ATGGTTCTTCGTTTAAATTTGTATTTGCTTTGGCAATTGGTGTGTTGTAGTTGGTAGGGGTGGCGGACGCCAAAGGTTTTTATTGTTGGTGGCAGTATTAAAGGGTCTGGTGGTAGTGGTGGGGAATTCGAGGGCCTGGGCTCGTATGATGGGCAGTGTCTCTATTTGTACATGCACGCGCGCATTCACCGGTGTGTGAGCGGGTGTGCCTGTGTGTGGGGAGTGGTTCAACGGTGGACAATGAGGAATGGAATCAGTGAGGTGGTGAGATAGTGTTTGGATAGGAAGAAAGAGATTAGGGTAATCACCGTAGGTGATCGCCGGTGTGTGTCAACATGCTGGTGGCTAGGTGTTAGCGATAGTAACTAGGTATTTGTTGTATTGAAGAAGTGGAAGACGCGAGGACAATTTTACTAGATCACGATAAATTAAATGGTGCACTAACTTTTCTTGACGAATCCTTAAGGGAGCGGTCGTTGTGTAAGACAATTACAAACCACAAAGGATGGACTATAATTATTATTACAATTAATAATAGGTGTAGCCGCTTGTAATTTTGATCAAAATCCACGACGCCAAGTGTAATGAGCACCTTTGAAAATTGGTAATCAAACAAAGATACACGTATTCATCCTCCGCAAATGTAAATATAGATGCCAATTTAACCTGCTTGTTAAGTACGAACTCAAAATGCCAAAAGCACCCAGAGCGGGACTAGGGCTGCATGCCCATATGCAACCTTTTGCGCCTGCAACTATGGCTGGCTGATGCACTAAGATCTGCTGGTAAAGGGTAGAATGACTGACACAAGATAAGCACAGGGCGATGGCAATTATATAGTTAACGAGAAGCACTTCTCAGTGCATTCCATCAATTTATATCTATTAGAATCTTTTGCACAAAGATTATAATCATTCTCTACGCTATGACTTACCCACGGGAAATCAAAACTAGCATTCAGTATGTATACCTCAGTTGGTACTGCCGGAGCCAATCTTCACCCTTCTCATAATAATCTACCTTACTAAATGTTTGCTGTGGAAATTGCATGGCAGCAGCATAAGCAGCTGCACCACGCCAAGCATCAAGAATTGGATCTGATGCTCCCATTACCCGTATAGGTGTCCCACATGGACGAATCATACGGATTCCAGCTTCGAGGCGGTCAGCCATACCAGGGAAAAGACAGTTCCCACCCATCATCAGTATCGAGTTGGTCATCCTCTCATCTAAGCTTTGGCACGCTGCCGGCAACCTTCTTATTGATACCCCAGCCATCTCATCCAATCCAGCCTGGTCAATTCCAATCAAATTGGGATTAAATATAATTTCAGGGCACCGGAATCTTTCTACGCCGAGTAGAATCTGGAAATCTTCCTTGGTGAGAGGACGGAGATGCGAAGTTTCAGACGGCCCTGCTTCTGATCGAGAAACAAATGTTGGGTCTATATCCTGTTTTAGAAATCATGATTTTTTTAATGAGAAGGAATTTGCTGATTAAAACAGGTAAAGATGATAAGTAATAGGCACCAAAATAATCACTGAAGAAAGAGTAACAAACCCGAAGCCTAGAAGAGACGCGGGCCAACTCTGCTTCATCCTCATCTGGTCCCTCATCATCATCCTCAGTATCTTTGCTCATCAGTTTGTAGAGTTGCCAATCTTCATCCTTGTAACCAAAAGTATCCTCACCCTTGCCTCGATCAAATGCTGCTGTCGTGAGAAGGCGCATCCTTTCCCTCTGGGCAGCATTTAATCTTTCCCCACGGCCAACACCTCCAGACACATTATTTCCATTTGAATGTCCACCATTTGTCTTGAGCCGTTTTCGCTGTTCAACTTTCTCAGACAGGTCCCTGTGTTTAGCACGCAACTGGCCCAAATAAAGCTCCGGGTTCTCCCTACGTTGAAAAATAAATATCTCATTATTAAAGAAAGAGACAGATAACTGAGCCAACTTATTTCTAAAAACGCAATATGATAAATGAATCTAACTTGTTTTTCAGGTAGTAAACATTGGTAATTAACTGAAATACTCATCTGGATGCAGATGCAGTACATGAACGAACTTACCCAAACATCATATTTTATAGGATATAACATACGGATTATGCATACACTTAATATGCTAGAAAGCTTACAAGCGTTTCTCTTCGTCTTGCTTATTTTGCCTTTCTCGTTCCAGATCCTCTTCAAAGCGTTTCTGTTTAGCTCGTTGTCGCCCCTCGGATGTGGTTTTGAGAAACAACTGCCTCTTCTTTTCCTTGACCTGCCAAAGAGACCAGAAACACACAAGATCGATGTAATAAAGGCATATTACAAACAGGGTATGTTGAAACATGATCATATTTCACAGTCGTCCTCCACATCTTTTTCAGAAGTTTTTAGCAGGTTCCACGTTGAAACTTTGGAAACTTCTTAGTTGGGTACGAACTTCAAAAAAAGTATCAGTAAGGGCAGAGGTTTCAGGATATAAAGTTTAAAACCAAAAGCCATGCCAATAAACATACAAGCATAGTTCCAATATCAGCAGAAACTTAAAAATAGAAGGCCTAAGATAAGCCACTTGATATATGCCCATACCTGCTCTGGGGTCAGCATATTGTCCGGGATATTAATAAGAGTATATTTTTCAGCTGCAGAGAGATCCGCCTTCTCCTCATTTTCAAGTTCTCCCTTGTATTTTCGTAGAGACTGAGTTGTTTTTGTAAAAGCAGACTCAATTTCCTGCTTAGAGACATAGCCAGTCTTTGACAAAAATGATCGAACTTCATTTTCTGGCACATGCCTGAGCTGTAGTAAAAGGAATTCCAATTTCTTTGATTCATTTTCTAGTTCATTTATCTTAGACGACCTCTTTGCCTCAGCCATTTCCCGCAACCGTTGACCTTGTTTTTCCTTCAGAGCTGCTTTTCTAGCAATCTCTTCTTCTGAAGGTGGCTCTAAAGCTGGTGATGGTGTCCATGGAAGCTGCCAACACCTGGTCTTCTCCTCGGCTTCTTTGGCCCCTTTCTGTTGTAAAAGTATGAAACCTTGAGTTCAAAGAATTTGCCCAAAAAGAATATCATAGATATTTACCTGAAACAATCGAACTTCCGAAGCATAATCTGGGGCAATATAACAGTGTTCCATTTTCAAGTCTTCGACCTTCTCCCACGTAAGCCTGGAGCTGTTTTGAGCACCTTGAAAAGTAAATCAACAAACAACCAGTAGAAGGTAGCTACAAAAAAGGCACTCAAAAGATTTTCTCACATGTGATTAGGGTATTTCAGAGAAAGAAGCTGCTTCAGGTAATCGGTTACATGGTAGCCACCAACATTAGTACGGCAACATGCTTCATAAACTGGCTCTCCATTGACAAACTGAATTCAAATACAATTAAGATATTACCGTCACTTCCATAAGTAAAACCTTCAGCAGACATACGGGATGGAAAATCATACTGGGATAACATGACTTGTGCTAAATCCTGAGCAGACTGCAAGGCCATCTTTATCACAAATTCCACGTTGTTGATTATACTTGTAACTGAATGCAGCATCAACACCAAATGCTGTGATCAACAAAAGATAGACAGGTAATTAAGGCATAATTTAATAAGCGAACAAAGAAACTTGCGTGGAATCAAAGTCACAAAGAATGAACTATATCCATCGAAAGGTGCAGAACAGCAAAAGAGACAAGAAAACCTTTGTGACCAGAACAACCACAAATTCAGGGTGTCACGCCCACATCATTACAGATAGGACGCCATATAGTAATCGTAATTCAGTCTTACCTTATTTGTCCTGTGAAGTACTGTGACATAATAGATCATGACGAGCTGGTACTAGATCTACCATTAAGTTCATAAAGGCAAGAAACATCTTCCAAAACTGAACAGCCCGAGAAAGCGTCCATACCTACTGAGGGAACTCCATAAGACTCAAAAAGGAGTTCTGCCATTTTGCTGCGTGACTGAACAGGGTTGCACGCGCATTCTGTAATCAGGACAGGATGGTCAATCTGCTCCAGCATCAAATTGAAACAACACAATTATCATGAACTCAAATACAAACTAAAGCCTGAAGAATATAATCTTTGGTCATTCTTTGTATCATGTGCACTACTGTGACACAAAGTAATAACACATTCACAAAGGGAGAGGGAAGATATATGAATTGTTCTCATTGCTTTCCCTAGTGTTGATAGACACTGAACATTTTCTTCTCATAGATTTTTAACGAACTTGCATGTTTCTCAACAAAGTCAAGGTATAATCATGCAAGACTGGAGTTGATGCCATGAATCCCTCCATTTTGTACTTGTCCATGATGTTATAGAACTCAAGCTTAAACTGTCAAATGAATAGCATAAAAAATGAACCTCAATCAAGCAAAAATATGGCCAATGTCACGCAGATTACCTGTGAACCGTCTGCACCCAACCTATTGAACCCAAAGTCAAGAATCTACAATGCAAACAAACATAATATGTAAGATTTACAGTAATTATAAAAGGAACATCCCATATATTTACTTACACATTCCCCTGAGACATAAGATCATAACTTGTTCCAACTAACAACATCAAAATGTTGCATGTAAGCTTCTCGTTAGGCCTTCAGAACATGCTACAAGAAAAGATATATTGCTTGTGACTCGACAAATACTTTCGTCTTTGCTTATTCAATTGACTCTTTAAACAAAGCATGCTGTGTTCCAAAGTGAAATCAAACACACACACACACCCCTAAACACACAGCCCAATATATGTGTATGTCTATACATATATTATGCACACAGTATATGGCAAAACACGATATTTAAGTTGAGATATTTTGGGACAATACACAGATAGTCTGGTCATATTGTTACTCACTTATAGCACAGTGCACTGATCCACGTGTTTGCTGAATGAGATGGATAATGTAGGATAATTTAGGTATCTTTAGGAACTTCTCATGACAAAGAAGGGGACAGGCATAACCATGAAGCACACGCGTCTCATATAGGCCAAGGTATCATGTTGGACACTACTTTCACATCGTTTCCATTTTCTTAAAGAATTTTCACTTCCGCACATGTATGTAGCAAAACCACAATTTTCTTTGTTATTGCGCATCATTCTGGTATATTAGAAGTATGGGATGTTAAAGCAATGATGTACATGATGGACTTACACTCTAACAGCTTAACTCTACATGATATCAAAGCTCCCAGTTGCTAGGTCTTGGGTTCGATTCTTCCCACTCGCATTTGCCCTCATTCCTTGGGCACTTGGGTGGCGGTAGACCTCAATTAGTTTCTCATTAATTTGACTCTTCACGTGCAATTGGGGGCGGGGCTTCATGTGACGGGGAGTGTTAAGGCTGATGTCTTAACAGCTAAAGCTTTTGAAGCAAATGACAATCTAAGGGTAGATAATAAACTAAAATTAAGGCAACCATAAAAGAAAACTTTCTTCTCGATCAGCCATTCAATTGAACAAATTGAGCCACAATAAAGAAAGTGAAGAAGATGGTGATCTCCAGCCGCTCGCCTCTAGTTGGCCACTTCCTCTGAAGTTCCTCAGCCATTCTTTCTTTTTCTTCTTCTTTCGCATTTCTGCTTCTTCCTTCTTTCTGCTTCTTCTTTCATTGGTTGCTACTTCATTCATTCTTTCCTCTGCCACTTCTTTCTTTCATTCTCACCTTTGCTGTTCTTTTTTTCTCTTAAAGTACATGTTTGAAACTAGATTAAGAAATGAGCTCGTATAAAATTAAACATGCTTGATTATGCGATGTCCTGATATTCGCAAAAAACATGTGCAAAGGGGTCCTCATCAGTGCTACTTTAGTTTTGACAAATTTTTGGTTGTTTTCAAGATAAAAGGCAGCCTAATTCTTTAGAATCTTTATGTTGTGTATTGGGAGGGTGGGGGTGAGAAAGAGAGGAAGAGATAAAAGGCAGGCCTAGTTCTAGAAAATATTTGTGTGCAGTTTACTGTTTTTCTTCATAGAACTGATCAGTACCCCCACCCCTCTTCCCAGGGCAGGAGATAACTAGAGATTCCTCCTGGAGAACTCAACAAAATTTGGTTGGGGTTGATTGTAGACGTCATTATATGTAAGTCTCGGCTTGTTTCCCTCAGTAACTTTTATGCAGCATAAGGCCAATTTAGCCCCCCATAATGGGGACACACTAGTACATCAAGATACATGATAAATGCTTTGCAAGTCAAAAGTCCTAAAACTAGATAATAGCAGATCGCAAGTATGGAAAAATCTAACAGACACAAAATAAATTGATAACACTTACATATTCCATTATCTCAAACTGATAAACTACATTGCTATCAAATGCCGAACGGGGTCCTGAACGTGTACAATCAAAGTACTTCAACAGTGCCAGATCATGGTCGCCGACAATTGTCACGGTTTCACCTGTGTAAAAACAGAAAGACAACTAAGTATACTGATCTAACAAGAAGTTTCACACTGTTCCCAAACCTTTCAGTATAAGGTAGTTCGAAGTTGGATAACTTTGCCGATCTAATGGGACCTTAAACTCAGCAATTTATTCAAACCATCTTAGTACTAGGAGGTTGTTCAGAAAAATTCACCCTTGTATAAATTGCCGTTCCCGTGGATCGCACAAGGTAAAGTTGTACTGAATGTAACTTTAGAAAAAAGGTAGTCGGTGATTATTTATCAATGAATAGGGTTTGATCATCTAGCTTATAAGGTTCGTTTTGGAGTGCCAGCGAATGATTTAATTGCCGTAAGTTGGGGAGGCGAAACAGAAAGTGGTGAATGCTGTCAATTGAAGTGAGTGGTACTAGTTAAATAAAGATGCACGAGCTGCATTATAAATAAAGATGCACATTATTTGCAGTCAAAGCATCTTTTCATTTTTCATCCCTTTTCCCATTCCAAATGCCTAAAACATCAGCCTCCAAATCGACGAGTTTCTATTTGAACAACGCAATTCTCCACAGTAAGGCAACCAAATTTAAAGGCTAGAATTCTACACAGCCACATAGACACCAAATATAGATAACATAAATTACTTACACAAACGCATAAAGGCTAGAGCATTACTCACAGCATGCACACATAAAGGCTAGAATTTTCACACATGAACACACCAAGGCTAGAATTTAGACACGCACGCAAACACGTATTGTATAATTTGTGGTAAAATTAAGAACCACAACACAAGCAGTATCACATGAATTACATAGCGATTAATGCGCGCGCGCGCTCGCGTTTGGAAAGTATGAATGTAAGTACCCGTGATCTTGTGACGCGGCCTCTGAACAATGTTACGAAAGATAACGCGCGGGTTAGCCTCTCCGGCCCACCTGAACGATCAAAAAACCAAGGTCAATAACGAATCATGTGTATGCATGTATGAAACATGCGACTTGTTAGGGCAAAACGTTGTTTTTACCATACCCAATTCTAAAGTAAGAACCGCCATTGTCGATGACGATGGGGTGACTCGATGGGAAGCGGCTGTAATCTGTTTGTCGCTGAATCTTCGATATAAAAGGCATCTTTCTGTCTCTGAGTTGCTTGGAGGCTATGGAGTGTGATGAGGCCTAGTGTGCCCTAGATTCGACTGAAACCCTGAGTATGAGATGATCAACAAGGAGGGAGCACTGGGCCGGAGTGAACCGAGGTTGCTGGGCGCTGTACTGAACCGCCTTGCCATAGCCGGTTTTTTCCTGGACATGGAAAAAAGGTGGGGTTTTTACCTGTTTTGGGGCTTGGGTTCGTGCACCCGGGTCCGGGTGAACACAAACATAAGTTTCTAATTTTAAGAGAAAAGGATTAGCGACATATGGTTCTTTATCTATCGGGATAATTGCAAAATATAAGTTTCAAACTTTTTTTAAGAGAAAGGATCAACAACATGCTATCTTTAAAATATTATGTAATCTACAATTTGATGATTTTTTGCATCCTTTATTTTTGTTAATTATGACCGTTAAATGAGATATATACAGTCTTTCTCATGTTGACCCAAAAACGTCTTTTCATCCTGATTTAACTCGGTTCAGATCTCCTACTATCCACACACCACTGGATTTAGATTGTTGGCGGTGGTGATGGATCGGGTTAAGAGAGGATGGGGTTGTGATTGGTGTGACAATTGCCATTGCCGTCGAAACCGATGACGGCAAGCACGCTGTCGAGGTTGACTTCAACATTGGCCTCTTTTCTCTGGCCTTAATGAAGTCGTCTCATCAAAATCACACCCTTTGTTCAGAACCAAATCTCAAGCCTAGGGATTTCAACGATACGAGTGACGATGACGTGGAGAGGATAGGCGGATAGATAAGCAGTGGGGAGGGCGTGGTGACTGGTGGGGTACTCAAACTAGGGGTGCAATTTGAACTGATTAATAATGGGCTTTAACCAACCCAACCCAACCCAATTTTGAACAAGTTTTAACCCACCTAACCCAACAAATTTATAAATAGATTGGTTTTTAAGTTGGGTAAATATTTAAATGAGCTAAATTGGGCCAAACCCATTAAATCGAGCTAACCCAAAAAGAAAAAAAAATAACGTCAAGAGAGGCTGCCCCGACAATCGGCTCTTTCAATCTCCTTCCCTGACGACCGTCGAGAGAGGCTGTAGCTCCGAATCAAATTTCTAGGGTTCCATCGTCCCTTCTCCCAAATCAAATTCCTCGCACCCATATTTTCTCACAGCACCTGAAGAAGAAGGTAACTGAACAAAACCCTATTTTGAGATTTGGTTATTTACCTGTTTTGTAATGAATTTTGTTTGACTTTGTTTTGTGCAGAGGCAAGTGATAAGGAGTTTTGCAGTCACACGGTCTTTGTTGATAGGAGACCATCTTCGGTGTAGAGCTAGTATGAGAAAAAGCATTGATGGATGCTTTACTCACGGCGCAAGAGGATGAATTGAAAGAAAGGGCTCTTGCCGGTGGAATAGATTGTATATACTGTCGCCGATTAAGGCCAGCTTCAGTCCAGTTCAATCTCTGACGGAATTTCTATTTCTGATAATTTTAATTTACGGGTATTGTTATACACTTGGTTTTCGAGATACTATGTTTTTGTTTTTAAATATACAAGCAAATTAAATATACACAGGTATGATTCATACCTGCATAAGTCTCTCTCTCTCTCTCTCTCATACTAGAGCAACTTATAATGAGAGATTTTGCAATGATTCTGCTAGGTTCAAGAGACAATGAAGTTATAAAGTAGAGTCTTTGTTTTGCATGATTTGTGTTGGGACCCTTGAAAGGTTTCTTTATGAGAATGTGTTGATTAGCTCCAAAAGTAACTAATGCAAGCCAGATTTTGTCCTAAATATTAAGATTTAGGTGTCCAATTTGTGTGGTAATTGAGATACAAACCCAAAAGCTTATACAAATATGGGTTTTTTTGAAATTGGTAGAGTTCCAAGAAATCATTACGAGTTTTAATTGTTGACATTTTTATGAACTTAGTGGGATTGTTAAACTTTGAAGTGTTCAATCAAATATAAGCACCGAACCCTTTTTTAGCAGTGGAGTTAGATTTTCTGTTTTCTGAGATACAAACGCAAAAGCTCATATGTTTATGGGGTTTGTTGAAATCATTTCGAGTTTCAATTGCCGTCTCCTTTACGGTAAGGAACTGTTAAACTTAATCGCATTTAAGCACTGAAACCTTAGGCATTTCAAGTGTTCTCCTTTTACAATTGACAATCAATTTTCCAGCTTTATGGTCTGATTTGTTTGTAGTCTCTAAATGCAAACCTTAAAGCTTGTGGGTCTATAGGTTTTCTTATAATTGTTACTGTCAGATTTTCACTAGACTAAGGGAGTTCTTGAACTTCTAGAGTTTCGAGATGGTCATTACGTGTAAACATATAGATTTAGTAATCAAAGATGGGTGATTCCCTTGGTCCGGATGTATGCCTGGCTTGACTTCCGTTCGAGTTCCAAATACACTATGATGCTGAAGTAGGCTATATTTCTAAGAAGTCTTTTCTAAAATTGGGTAAATTGCAAGGATTACACCCCCTGAATTCGACTGTGCTATTTTGGTTAAATTGTTTTACAATAATTATATCCTCGCTGGTTTCTTTAATTGTCTGAGGCAATTAAGCTTCTAATTTATTCCCTTTTTTTAGAATGGATTTCCAGAAAATGTTATGTCTTGATAACAACTTTTGATTTCACCTTTTTGATTCATTAATCTGAATCCTATTGGTGCAACAGTTTGGACATTACATTCTGTGGGACTTTTTGCACAAGTATGTTGCCCACAATTATACGCTGACACTCTTAATTCTTAAGTTAAATCATTGCGTGATTGCATCAATCATGAGACTTGTGTTCATGTGAAACATGTAAATAAACATGTCTTTATTTGTAATCGGTATTTATCTGCATATTACCCTTTTTTTCTCAGTGCCTCATGTTACCGTGATGACATGTGGAAAAAGTATAAAATCATTATAACATATATTTTTTTGGACATAGTTGTACATAAACACTCTTACTTCTTATGTCTGTTAGGTGCATCTTTCATTAATATCATTTGAAAAGTCACATGTGTTACTTCCAGAAAACTATCATATTAAAACATAAAAGAAAATTGAAGTGCCCATCATTTTTTTGGTGTTAGAAAGTTTTCTGAGATCACAAGCTGGTGAAGCCATGCTTAGTTACTTGCAGGTGGTTTTGTTTCATTAGCATGTTAATAAGTTTCTAGTGTTACTCTTCAGGATTGTTTAAAAGTTATGTGGTTCACTGCTAGTAACTTCGTTAGAACAAATAAGGCAGGGAAAGTAAAGAGAACTTAATTCCCTGTTCCTCTTTTTCAAGGGTAGAAGTAGGATCTGGTACTAGTGGGTGCGGTACACGTGTGGTCTAAAAGGGTAGTGGTTTGTCATGAACTGAACCCATGTTAACTATTACAAGAAGGGCCTAATTTGGTTCTACTTGAGTTGGTTCTGGTTTAATTCTCAGGACATCTGGTTGGTGTAGACTGTTTGTTTATTGCCTATTTGGAGAGACATTTTCATTAATCAAGAGAAGTGATCAATTGCTTCAAAAAGTGCACTAAGTCTTGATTTTGCAGGCATCAAAACAGAAGCAACCAAATGTTTAGAGAGATTGAGCAACAAAGAGTTGTTATTTCAGAACATTGATTATGCTTTGGACTTGTTTTTGATATAGTGGGCTCGTGGTAAGTTCTCATTTATGTCCAATTTATATCAGCTTATTTATATAGTGGGCTCAGCTTTATTTGCATTTTAGCAGTCCTTCATTTGATGTTTAGCATTGGCGGGTGTAATCGGATTCATAGACTTGAGAATCCCTTCATTTGAAAGATTCCTTTGGGTTTTTCTTTTTCTTTTTTTTTTTGTGTGCAGGAGGAGACAACAATTACAAAGTAAGTTAGCAACAGTTGGTATCTTCACAAAGTATCTTGGGATTTTATTTCTTCTTTCAGAATAGTGAAACCTTTTGTTAATGATTTTTTTACTTCTCATGTTATTTAAAGACATGGATGAGTTGAAGTGGGATGAGTTTTACTATATTAAGTGTTATATCTTATTGCTTGTTTCCCCTTCTACACATGTTGATGTCCATTTATTTTGTTAGTTTGAGGAAGACTATAGCACTTTTTAATTAGACTGGAGTTTATTAGTTGTCTTTAATGCCTAAGCTATGTGTTTGTTTATTGATTGATCTAGAAAAATTTCCTTATAAGATCATATTTTATCTTTTGGGGATAAATAAAACTTTTTATTTATCAAAGATTAAAGTATTATCTATAAGTCAAATATGAGAATTGTTAGTCTTTAGATAATGAGACGCGTTAAAGAAAATTATTCATTCACAAATGAAACAAAAGATTAAGTAGATGTTAGTTGGGTTGGGTTGGAACCCAAACCATAGCATTTTTAGTTGGGTTGGGCTTTTTTACAAAAAGCCCAATCTGGTTTGGGTTGAGAAGGGCTTTTAAAAGGTTGAGTTTTCTTGGGTTGGGCTGAAAACCAACCCAACCCGTTCAAGTTGCACCCCTAACTCAAACCCAGTAGTAAGTTAAAGACGTAATTAGCAAGTTGACTTGTTAGAGTCAGTATCCTGAGTGGTGTTTTATTTTTATTCAAAGATTAATTGTTGTTATACATTTTTTTCCTCCATTTTGATCATTACGCGGTCAAAGTTGCAAGAAAGGACTAAAATGTCACCAAAAGGTAAATAGTGGACTACACCGAAGTAATTTATAAACATTGAATTGATTGCACACTAATCTAAAAGATAATTGTTCACTGTGTAATTTAAGCAGGAGAAATATTATGTAAGCTCAATAGCTATAGTTTTCGTTCCACAATAATCGTTAAAGTCATTAGGCTTATGTTACAAGCCTTTATAATCGTTGCAAAAAGTCTAATGAAGCTTAAATGGCTTTCTTTGGAGCTCAACTCCCAATCATAATCATGACACCGTTGATAATCTGTTTAGCTATTGTTTTTTTTTTTTAGAGAAAGAGTAGAAATATATACCCAAATATGAAACAGTCGAATATACAAGAGGGAAAGTAGTACCCATCGTCGGAGCTTTTTCGAAGATACTAAAACTGACTACAATAAAAACTAGTTACAACAACACTGACTACAAGAATCAAAAACACTACAAGGAGATCAAGCAGCATCCTTGCGTCGGACAGGTTGTATCTCAGAAACCCACTCCTGACAAAGCCCACCAGATTGCAAGACAAAAGCTGCTAAGGATGGCGAAAGCCGGAGAGTACTGGCCTTTCCTTGGGTGGCTAGCACCGAGTGCAAACCCTTGCAGTTAGGTAGAACTGTAAACAAAAAAACGGACGAAGTCGAACAGCCCTTAATTGTTGCTGTCAACTGCACCAGAAAGGAACAATCAGGGAAGATGAATATAATATGATAATGTTGTAGCTTTAAAACTCAATTAAGCACGATATTTAATGCTGATTGAAATGCCTTAAATTCGTCCCTAGCTGTGAGTGTAACAATGGTCGCACCAATTGGGGTCCATGCCCCGTTAAACAGAACTAACCCCATTCCAAAGCTGCAGTCAGCGGGTGAGCCTAAAACCAAAATGGAGCAGAGAACAGGGGAAGGTGGTAGCGGACAGGCACAAGTCTTTGAAAAATAGATGTAACGTAACGGATGATAAAAATGTTGGTAGCAGTCAACGAGAGCCGATGGGCATTCCCTACCGGGGTCTTGGTGCCAGCGAGTGTGAAAGGTGGATGTGCCAAAAATGCAGTGCAGTAAGGAACGAGTGTGCGTGATGATCAGTCCAGCACAAAAAAATTTGGCAGCGAAAATTGTTGAATTGCGGCCTAGCCAGATATTCCAAAAGATAGCTACAATGCACACAAGTCGAAGTAAGGCGTTGCTGGCAAGAGGAAGGTTTGATAGTAGGCAACGAGCGAACCAGCGGGTGGTAGAGGTAGTAGGTCGCATGAAGGCGTTGCGACCTAAGAAGAATGTCCAAATGTGCTGAGCTTGTTCACAGTCAAGAAACAGGTGATCATGTGTTTCTGGCTGTGACAAGCAAAATGGACATGAGACTTGTATCGGGCAATGGCGTTTAAGAAGTTCAGGCAATAGAGGCAGACGAGCGTGGCTGAATTGCCATAAGAAGAATTTGAGCTTCTCTGGGATCAGAAGTCTCCAAAGTCGCGACCAAAAGGTTGCGGGCAGCACAGAGGCAGGTCGTTTAGACAAAAAATGGTAGACCGCAGCAACCGGGCAGCTGTTGCCTTGACTAAAAGAACCGAATAAGCGGTTTGGTGTGCCTAATGGTAAGAAGTAGATCTGCATAATTTTAGGGGCGAGGGTGTCAGGGAAAGTGTGTAGGAGCTTATCTAAATCCCAGGTGGAAGTATTGGCAATGAACAAGTTAGAGATCATCCAAGAGGTATTAGTGCTAGTACGTTTGGCGGGGCGCAAGGTAGCCACCAATCCATCCATACTGAAATCGATCGCCCATCGCCAATTTGCCATTACATTCCATGTTTAAGGATACGTTGCCCAAGAAGAACACTCTGCCAAATCCATGAGAAGGAACGAGGCTAAGTAAGATGTAGAAATTGGCGCCCAGCAAAGTATCGGCCCTTGAGCACCCAAGCCACTAAACTTTGGGGATTGGTCCAAAGCTTCCAAGCTTGTTTAGTAAGTAAGGCCTAATTGAAAAGACGAAAGTCTCGAAACCCTAAACTGCTGCTCTTTTTCGGTAGACACAGGGAAGGCCACGCTAACCAATGAATAGAGTGCCTAGTAGCCTCGCTTGACCACCAAAACCGGGCCAAGATTTGGTCCAACTGAGTACAAACAGCCACCGGAAATTTAAACACAAACATGTAGTTAACAAGCAGGGAGGAAAGAACTGAAGTAATAAGAGTGGCACGACCTGCTTTATTCAGTAAAAGTCCAAGCCAATGTGCACAGCGGTCCTGAACCCTTTGCACTAGCGATCGAAAGATTTCTTTTTTAGATTATGTCACGTCTAGCTGAATATCTAAATATTTCCCAAAAGTCGAGGAAGTGGAAAACTCAAACGCCCGCTCGATAAGAAGTCTTTTTTCAAAGCTTGCGTTAGGGCCTGTTTGGCTATTGTTGTTTTAATATTTTATTCGCCAGCTCCAATTTTCTTATTTGATTTCCATTATTCAATTCTTGTTTTCAAAATGGCAAAGTCAAGCACAATTACATTAACTCCTTGCGAATAAATGGTATTCAAACAATATACAACTGTTTTATATTTTTCTCAGGTACAATTTTTTTTTTTTGTTGTACTCAGAGTAAATGATAACCAAACAAGTTTCATCTTTTTAGTTAGGTATCCTCCTCTATTTTCAAAAGCAAGAAAACAAACTTCAAAAGTTTTTTTTGGTAACAAACGGGAAAAGAATTCTTTGGAAACGGGTGGCGCTTTTATCGTTGTTGTGGCTCTTGCTATCATTGCTCTCGCTCTTGTTTTCGATTTGCATTCTCTCGCTCTTATTACTTGATACCTATTAACTTTACTTGCTCTCGCATTATGCTTTTCCTTTATATAAAAGTCGTGATATGGTACACCTTGGACTAGAACGTGAATAGCCCTTATACAACACGCAATATAAGGGCACTTGAAATTCAACCATGTAATTTTAGGTGAGGTTCAAACTACGTTTTTTAATTTATTAAATTTAAAAGAACAGCGTAAATTTTGTCTAACTCCTGCAATCACACGTTGTTGTCACTTTTTGTGTGTAGGAACAGAAAAGCTTGAATCACAAACATATTTTCTTCGTATATGAAACTTACAGAATCTGAACAATATCTTATTGATCGGTGCAATGAGTGGACTAAGCCCTCTGCAAAAGGGAGAAAAAATATTCAAAAAAGTATAACCTTAACACCTTTTTTCCGAACAAAATAATAAAATTGGATACCATCGCAAGCAAAGCGGTACCAACCATGCAAGTAGGATCATGCCCGCTCAAAAGTCCATGGAAGATGTAGGCAACCACCTATTACTATAGAGCCCAAAAAGGTACAGAAGCCTGAGCTGTGTCAAATCAGTCGTGGTACACAAAAAGTTGCATGAGAGCTTGCATGAGAGCTTGCATGAGTAGCAAGGGCTTGCGGAACACTGAGGAAACTGGTGTCAGATTTTCAATAATCATGGACTTAGAGGCTGCCGCCCGTCTGATACCTGTCATCTGGGCAAGTAGATGCAAAGTAAGCATAAGTAGAATACAACGATGACAATGACGCTGAATCAGCCAAGCAATCGACAATGTAACTGCCAGTGCCTCGAGACTCAAGGTAGGTAGTATCATCAGCCATTGACAGAGTGGATCACAACTCTAGTGCGAGCCCATTTCGTAATCGAAATGTAAAAAGTAGCTCAATCCCTACAAAAACTAACATGTGGATACGCTACAAAAAAAAAATTGTTGATTTCCACCTTCGCATATCACAAGCAATGTAAAAGCCAACATGTGGATATGCTACATAAAATTGTTGCAGTGTGAGTTCCACACTCGCATATCACAAGCAATGTAACAGGAGTAATAGATGACAAGAGCGAACAAAAAATGTAGATAAGTAGTGGATATCAGTGATTGACACTGTAATCACAATAAATCTTATTTTTTAGCATAGATGTTGGCACTAGGGACTATTCTAGATAATTTTCACCAAGTTTTGCATAATGATAAAGCTATGCCTGGGATTAAACTCCTTATGAAAACCAAAGCATTGCGGTCACACACACATGCCCCACAAGATGGCAACAATCTAAACAAAGGTTGTTCAGCTATCAGTCTCTCTGGAGAACTGGTTGTGCTAAACAGGTAGATATTCAATCTCAAACACAGTATAGTATATTCCCATTTAGGGGCCAAGCTAGGAGTGTTTTTTAGCACATAGAGGAAGAAAAGAACCTTGGCAGGAAGAGGAAGTTTCTAGAGCTTGCACGAAGGTGAGATTGAACTGATAACTCTACCAAGAAGATTTTCAGACTGAGAATGGTTAATTGAGAAATCATGAGGCCATATCATCTTGCCAGGCCTATTTTAGCATGTTAACTTAATAGAGAAGATTAGTTTAGCAATCTACGTCGAGAAGAGTTGTAACACTTCACCCGGGTCCTAACTATAGGTGTCAAGGGTAATAAGATACCCCATGAGCCATTATTTGGATATGGCCACAGTCAAAGTCCTCAATTGAGATAGTCGCCCCTCCAGTAATCGAACAAGCACTCCGCATCTTTAAGTATATCTAGGTCCATCAGTATACTCGACCATATCTTATAGATTTTTCATTACTTGGGGCATTTAGAAAAGGAATTCGGGCACAATACTGCCCACACAAAACCTTAGACACCAAAGATGATGGGTTTGACCAATTGTGCCAGGTCTATTTGGTAAGCATAGCCTTATTAAAGGTTCGTATATCCCGGAACCCTAGACCACCAAACTACTTAGGGAGACAAAGCGTAGGCCATGCCATTTTATTAATTGAGCAATGCCCAAGTAGGTCTTGGGTCCATCCATGTATAGTAAAAAAGTAAATCTAGAGACCACAGTACAATTCACACTCAGCTGTGATATCTCAAGATTCAACTATATGCAGTAACAGCCAGACCATCTAGTGTATATGCGCTATGTTATTCTATCTTTTCAAAAGTGAAGTAATAAGGGCAGTGTGACTATCAATTGCAAGACAGTTAAATTTAAGTGGTGCAACTTTAAAAACACCTATCTGTTCTACTTCCATTCTTGAACTTTTCGTAACTTGTGGAGCTGGAGAGAGTATACACATACAACAGCAGTAGATGCTAAATACGTTATAAATGGACCCACATTGTATTAAGGACTAGACAGATAAGTCCGCAGCCTATATAGTTGACAACAAAGCAACTGAGGGAACAATAAGTTGTGCTAGCACATTCAGCACTTGCTCGGTCAATTTTTCATATGAAAGACCATATTGTGATTAAAACATTTTCTACTCGTTCAGCCAAATTATAACTACTTGAGGTATCTAGTCTTAAGCCTCAGCCCAGAAAGAATCAGTGCCGTTTAGAATGCTCACTATAGTGTGATGCATAAAGACATGGTAGTAATCATCCGGTAGCCAATGAGGTTATCCGTGAACAGGAAAATATGACATTGTGACTTATCATATTTGGATCCCCAGATGTTTACAGAAATTTTGCTATTCTCCACCTAGTGTCAGAGATGTGGATCAACGTTGGGGCTTAACGAAAGCATTGATTTTCGTACAATTGATTTGCTATCTCACAGAGACGCTACAGCGCTGAAGAAGATCATTGACTAAAAGCCACATAATCTCAAAACAAAGCGTTGGAAGAAACTTACATCGAGAAGGGCTAGAATTAACCAATATTGTTACATGGTGCTGAATGCCCAGATTTAATGTGAGCACATAAAGATTTGATGCCAGGAAAAGTGGATTCGCAGTCGACATGGAGGTGTCATAAGGAATGCAGTCCGAGTCAGATGTCAAGTATAATGATGTAGGACACAGTAAGATGGAGTAAGGACAGAGACCAAAGACTCCCTGACAGAGCCTGAGGGTGGCAGTGCTGCGAGGGCGATGCTGCGAGATGAATATACGACGACAGTCACAATCCGATACTTAGGTCCAAAGTTTAGATCCTCCATGTTTCTCTCTAGAATTCTAAACTGAGAAAGTGAAAGTGAAGATGTGTCAAAAAAAATGAAGAAGTCCCCAAATGAATTCTCAAGGCCACTATTTATAAAGGTTGAGATGATGATGTCATCACGTGAGAATCGGTCGGGTCAGGGTAAAAACGGGTCGGGTATATTTTATCCATTTTTTCCCAGGTAAGCTTTTTGAGAATCTGTACCCTACCCTCACGAGTAGGGTAATACCGCGGGTAATTAACGAATTTCTGAATAATTGCTTTTTTAATAAACGGGTTTTTATTAACTCATTTTTCTAGTTATGATGTCAAGAAAAGTGGGTTCGCACTCGACGTGGAACAAGAACAGAGACCAAGGGCTTCCCAGACAGAGCCTAAGGGTGCAGTGCTGCGAGGGGGATGGTGTAGAGTGAATACACGATGACAGTCACAGTCCGATACTTAGGTCTAGAGTTAGGATCCTGTATGTTTCTCTCTAGGATTCTAGAGTGAGAAAGTGTTCTGAAAATGTCCAACCATCTTGAATGAATTCTCAAGACCCCTATTTATAGAGGTTGAGATGATGATATCATTAACCGACATGTGGCGCTCCCTGGGAGTGACACGTCACCGGGAGTCCACGGGTGTCGGTGCTCCACTGACTGTCGGATCGCATATTCACCTGGCCTACCCCGCACAGTGTCGCTCTGTCTGTCTGGAAAGACTGGCTCCCACAGCATTGGTGTGGCCAGAGAACCCCTTGATCTAGCCACAAATTCAAGCTGTTACAGAGTCCCACAGACCTGGCAGCGGTGGGGAAGACCCGACGCCCAGCTACCAGGTGGACTAGGCGCGATGCCCTCAGAAGACATGCTCCCGTCTCAGAGTGACCCTGGGGTCATAGTCCCCAGGGGTGCTGACGGGAACCCCCAGTGCCGGAGCACGTAGGCCAGTCACGACGACACCCTGGCGAAGATAGTGTCCCGGAGGAGTCGCCTATCCCGCGGGTGAGTCCTTGTGTTGGAGCACTTAGAGCACGTCAAGGTAGCATCCTGGAGGAGCCGTCTACCTGACGGGCCAGGTAGCATCCCGGAGGAGCCGTCTACCTGGCAGAAGGGGAGTTGAAGAGCTCCTAGGCAGAGATAGTGTCCCGAAAGAGTCACATATTTTGCAGGCCGAGGTAGCATCTCGGAAGAGCCGTCTACCTGGCCGGCCAAGATAGCATCCCTGAGGAGCCGTCTACCTGGCAGAAGGGGAGTTAAAAAGCTCCCTGGCTGAGATAATGTCTCGGAGGAGTTGCATATCCCCGTGGGTGAGTCCTTGTGCCGGAGCACTCGGAGCACGTCAAGGTAGCATCCCGGAGGAGCCGTCTACTCGTCTGGCCGAAGCATCCCAGAGGAGCCGTCTACCTGGCTGAAGGGGAGTTGAAGAGCTCTATGGCAGAGATAGTGTCCCGGAGGAGTCGCCTATCGCCATGGTGAGTCCTTGTGCCGAAGCACTCAGAGCGCGTCAAGGTAGCATCCCAGAGGAGTCGTCTATCCCCACAGGATGTTGCACACTCCGGAGAGTGGGTCAAAGCATGTTCCATGACCAAGGCAAGGTGCGCATTGTGTTGTGAAAGGATGGACTGATGTAAGGAGCATGGTAGTGTGATAGAGAGCCAGGGGGCACGACTGTGTTAGTGGCGCTGCGCACGAGCGCGGCAGAGTGAGTAAGGTGCTGGGGGCATATCTGTGTTAGTGGCGTGACGCATGGGCGCGGTAGAGTGCGTATGGTGCCTAGGGCACTGTAGTGTGATAGGGAGCCAGGGAGCGCAACTGTATCAGTGGCACGGCGCATGGGCGCGGCGGAGTGTGTATGGTGCGTGGAGCACATGTTATGGAGATGGCACAGTGCATGGGCGCGACGGAGTGCGTATGGTGCCAAAAGGGGATTGAAGTGTGACAGGGAGCCAGAGGCGTGACTGTATCAGTGGCTCGACGCATGGGCACGACGGAGTGTGTATGGTGCCTAGGGCACATGTCATGGAGATGGCACAGCGCATGGGCGTGACGGAGTGCATATGGTGCCAAGGGCACTTTAGTGTGACAAGGAGCTAGGGGGCGCGACTATATTAGTGGCGCGGTGCATGGGCACGACGGAGTGCGTATGGGCGATTGGGGTCGAGGAGTGAGCTCTGGGCAACGAAGGTCGCGGAGTGACTTCCAGGCAACGGGGGTAGCGGAGTGACGTCCAGGCGACGGGGGTTGCGGAGTGACCTCTGGGCGACGGGGGTCGCGGAGTGGTGTATGGGTGATAGGGGTCGCGAAGTGATGTCCGGGCGACAGGGGTCGTCGAGTGGCTTCCTGGCGACGGGGGTCGCGGAGTGGCATCCTGGTGACGGGGTCGCGGAATGGCTTCCGGCCGATGGGGATCTCAGAGTAGCATCCGGGCGACGGGGATCACGGTGTGACGACCGAACGACGGGGATCACAATGTGATGTCCGGGCGATGGGGGTCGGGGTATGACGTCTGTACGAGGGGGGTCACGGAGTGACGTCCGACCTCTTGAAGAGTAACAAAGATGCTAAGTATGGAAGCCAAAGGCTTGGCCCCTCGAGGGAAAGCCAAGGCCAACCCCAGAGGAAGGCCGACGCCGACCCCCAATGGAGGCCGAGGCCGACCCCAAGGGGAAGGCCAAGGCCGACTTCCTTCGGTAAGCGCCAAGGTGTGCCAACTGGCGAAGTGGGATGGTCAGAGCGTGATGAGCAGTCGTGCAAGGATGAGTTTCTTGGTGACAAAGTCACGTGAAAAAAATGAGAAGTGCATGTGACTTAAGTGTGCACCTTTGATCGGTTGGAATCGTTGAATATTAGTTGTTGCTTATGCGGAAGTGTCATGCAAAATGGGACCCCTAGTGGGTCTTTGGGTGCGACTTGAATAGGTTTGGAACATAAGCCCCCTACGTGTGGTGTGCATGGAGGGGCAACCCGATCGGGCACCGCACGTATATTCGCAAGTTCACACTTAGAAGAATTTCTGATGTTGGTTGGTTCGAGAGTTGTTGACGTTGTCACTGCATGATGAAGGTGAAGAGTAGGTGGCTCAAGCCATATCGTGCACCACCTACTGAAGCCTGAGTATGGATAGGAATTGACGCAGGGGCATGATGATAAGGCGTAGGCGATGAGGGTCACAAAGTCGGCGCCCGGGTGCTGGCAATAAGGGTTACGGAGATGCCGCTCGGTGCGGGCGACAGGGGTCGGCGACGGGGTAAGTGGTTCGAGCTACCTCGCGCACCACCTCTTAAGTACATTGATGTCGGGGGACATCATCATGAGGGGAGCGGTCAGGCATCGTGATGCTGGGGCAGTCCACGACGGGAGACGGGGTCGCAGAGGCAGCTTTCGGGCGACAACGACGGGGTATGTGGTTCAAGCTACCTCGCGCACCACCTACCAAGTACATTTATGTTGGGGGACATCGTTATGAGGGACGCGACAAGGGCGCGATAGGGTGTCGTGATGCTGGGGCAGTCCACGACTGGCGCTGAGGCACGGGCGACGCACGGCGGTCAATGTTGCAAATTTTTTTTTGAAGTGCTTGCTCTTGGTTGTCGGTGTTCAATCGTTGGATGAATGTGGGAAGGTCAAAGGATGTATTGGTTGTCGGCCGAGAGGTCCGTCGTGGTGAGAAAGGTGAGGGAGAGGGGTGGTTGAAAATGTGTAGCGTCGGCCTCGGGGTCGACGAAGAGGTCGGAGGTCGGCCTTGGTCAAGATGGCGTGGTCGTGGTATAGGGGTCGGCCTTAGCTTTGGGGATTTTTGGAAGGATGAAAATGGAAAAAGAAAGAAGATGGGAGAGAATGGCGCGACGGCAGCAAGCTACCGTGGCCAGCTGTAGGGGCGGGGGAGAGGAGAGAGGTAGGGAGGGGATGGGGAGGTACGGGTGTGGGGTGGGGAAGTAGAGGCCCAGGGGGGAAAGCCGAGGCCGATATGGTGGTGGGTGAAGAAGAAGAAGATGGGGGAAAGGGATGGCGGCGTGGGGCTGCCGCGGGGGACAAGGGGTGAGGAAGGGAGGGGGAAATGGGCCGAGGCCGAGGGGGTGAGGCCGAGGCCAAGGGGGTGGGGAGGCCAAGGCCGACGAGGTGTGGAGGTCGAGGCCGAGAGGGGGCGAGGGAAGAAGGAAGGGGAAAGGGGAAGGGAAAAGGGGGAGCAGCGGCGGCGGGATGTCGCAGCGGATGGTGGGGGGCGGGAGGAGAGAGGAGGGAAGTGGTCACCGGCGAGGGGGGTGTCGTCAACCAGGGAGTTGCCGCCTTAGGCGCGCCGCCGCAAGGGGGCAGCGGCTCCGCAAGGAGAAGAGAAAGAGATGGAGGATTTTAGGGCTAGGGAAAAAAAGGTTTGGGGAATACGGGTCGGGTTAGGTTAACGGGTCGCGGGTTTGGGCAGGATTCTTAGAGAAAAAAAAAGGACGGCGCGGGTCGGGCGAGCCCAGGCGCGCGGGTAGGATTCTGCCCTTTTTTATTTGAATTTTGAATTTCAAAATTAATTAATTAATTTTTTTTTGCAGCCCCAAGGAGGGAGCCCCCAAGAAAGTTTTCACAATGTTGAAGATGAGAATGAGAGGAGTGGGATGGTGGGAGTGAAGGGAGGAAAATGTTAGAGGGAGAGTGAGGGGGTTGGTGGGAGGGAGATGAAAATTATGAAATTTTTTCTAAAGTGTAGAACGAGGGTTAGAGGGTGGTGACCCGACCGCGAGCAGGCAGAGTGATACGAAGGAGGGCGAAGGGGGGGTGAGAAAATTTCAAAAAATTTCTAAGTGTTGAGAAGTTTTTTTTTTTTTAGTGTTGGAAGGAACATAAGATATATGGGGTGAAATTTTTTTTTTAAGTGTTGAGCTCGGACAAGGGTACCGAGGGAGATCACTAAAGGTGATCATCGATGACCGGTTATGAAAAAAATGAAAATTTTTCTAAGGTTTGGGCTGAGTCAAGGATGGCAAGGGAGACCACTGAGGTTGATCATCGATCACCGGTTCTGAAAAAAAATGAAAATTTTTCTAAGGGTCAAAAAATACGAGGGGTAATGATGCAATCGTAGTAGCGTGGCTCGAGCCACCTCGCGCACCACGTACCAATTCGCTGCCATGTGAGGCGGAAGGGGTTGGGAAGGGGTGAAGCCCCCAAGAGAGTGGGTGATGGTATCAAGAGTGGTGTCAGTAGGTCTGTGCAAGAGCCCTGTGGCTTGAAAAAAATTTAAGTCTGAAAAATGCAACTTCATTGATAACAAAAGATAGGCAACATGCCTTGGTACATGGGAGTTGAGTACATGGAAGCTTGCAAAATGAAGAAAAAAATACAAGTGTGCAAAACACACTAGGCAGACTAGGGCTTGGGCGGTTGGTTCAAATGTCCCGGACTTAGAGTTTGAGCTCACCAGATGCAATTTTGTCGACGAAGGCGAACTTGGGGACCCTGCACCACTTGAGGCTGTGACCGACCTTCCGATAATAGGGGTAGTAGTTGGGATGGGCTAAGTCTTCTGGGGTAGGTTCAGTGTCGACATTGGGCATGGTTATGACATTGTCGTTGATCTACGTCTCGAGGAGAGCTCTGACAGTCTTCAAGTCACACGGGTATTCCGGGGCAGGCATCGGCTGCCTTCTCTTGTCAGGGCGTCCATCCCTTCCTTGGGACTGACGCTTACGGTTGTTGTCATTGTTATTGGATGCTTCTTCCATTGTGGCCAAGACAATATGAGTTTGGGGCTTTGGGGTCATTGACAGACCGACCGAGTCATATGTGCATCGTGCAGCTTCTTTAAGATGTCCCCAGGATCGAAGCTGAAGGTTTTCAAAGTAGACCCTATAGGTGTCTTTTCATGTTCTTGATGCAAATGGGTACGAGGGTCTCATCCTTACTGAAGTCAGTGCATTCCAAGCACTAGTGATGAAATCGTGTGACATAGGTGTTAAGGTCTTCCTGGGGTTCTGGCGGATTTCAGCAATGTCAACGATGGTCACACGCTCCATCTCATAGTGGAACTTGTCAAGGAAGAGCTGGACCGTGCCGGACCAGGAGTGGATAGTACCGTCAGGAATCTGATGATACCAAGAGTAGGTGAGACCAGTCAGGGACTTGTGGAATTCATAAAGCTTCAAAGTGTCGTCTTCCCCGTAGTGCTCCAGAGAGCCAGTAAAATGGGTGATGTGCTCGCGGGCATTGCCCTATTTGCTATTGAACAAGGTGGAGGATGGTTGCTTATACTTGACAGGGTAGGGCTTGGTAGCGAGGCTGCCAGAGTAGGGAGCATGGCCTGACAGCTTAGAGGGGGAGTGTGGTAAGGATGACTGCTTGAGACGGCGAAGGATAGCATCAAGGTCATGCTTAGTGAGGTATAAAGCATGTGAGGGTTTGTGCCCTGTCGGGATGATCTGGGCACCAGAGCCCCCAGACGGGGCAACCTGAGGCATAAAGGGGATGACAACGGTAGAAAGGGGTTAGTGGTGGGGAGCAACTTGTTGGTGTATGGTTTGCATATGGGTAGTGTCAGCGGCTGAAGGTCGGTCGTTAGGAAGGGTCGACTGGAGTAAGCAGGCGGAATGACTTGTGTTTAGATCTTGATAGGTTATGTTAGGGTTAGGCTACATCTCAATTGAGTCATGAGTCTCCGAAGTGCTTCGAGCAAGGGTAAGGCGTGTCGCCGCAGGTTGAGGTGCCTCGAGTCCTACTGTCGATGGCCCGAAGGATCAAGGCAGCGGTGGTCGCGACACTGGGATCTGAGTAGTGTCCAAAATTAGCCCAGGCCCTGAAGGTTAAATCTGATGGGGATGGTCCAACCCTAGAGCTTGGGATGGCAGGGGTGAACAGCAGACACAAGGTGGGGAGCTCTAAGGCCTTGAGAAGTCGATGTTTGTGAAGTCAAGACTTGGATTGATTTTTGCATTTCTAAGATGATAGCCATGAGAATAGATTGAGAGTCTTGGAGGTCGGTGATAGTAGGAGTAAGGTGTTGGATTGTGGCATCGACGATCGCGTCCACATCGGGTGCATCCATCGTAGGGGGAGCCTGGAGTTGGTTGTGACTGGTCTCCTCTTGGTCCTCGAGGTGATGCTCATCTTGGATAGCTGGGTTGAGGCTTTGGCTGGTAGTCCTGCGTTGCTGATGCATGATTGCTTGGCTGTGTCAAGCACGGGATGAACTGCACTACGATGCTTACCTCCCCAGCGGAGTCACCAAAATGATGCCAAGAAAATTGGGTTCGCAGTCGATGTGGAGGTGCCACAAGGAATGCAGTCCGAGTCAGATGCTAAGAATGTTGATGTGGGACACAGCAAGGGTGGAATAAGGGCAGAGGCCAAGGGCTTCCCAAACAGAGCCTGAGGGTGACAGTGCTGCGAGGGCGATGGTGCAGGGTGAATACACGACGACAATCACAGTCCGATGCTTAGGTCCAGAGTTAGGGTCATGTATATTTCTCTCTCCAAGATTCTAAAGTGAGAAAGTGAGTGTTCTGAAAATGCCAAACAGTCTCGAATGAATTCTCAAGACCCCTATTTATAGAGGTTGAGATGATGATGATGTCATTAATTGACACGTGGCACTCCCCAGGAGTGACACTTCACCGGGGGTTCACGAGTGCTGGTGCTCCACGGACTGTCGGATCACATATTCACCCGACCTGCCCTGCACAGCGTCGCTCTATCTGTCTAGAAAGACTGGCTCCCACAGCATCGGTGTGGCTAGAGAACCCCTTGATCTAGCCACCAATCCAAACCCTTGTAGAGTCCTATAAGCCTGGCAACGGTGGGGAAGACCCGACGCCCAGCTACCAGGTGGACTTGGCGTGATGCCCTCTAAGACCTGCTCCCGTCTTGGAGTGACCCGGGGGTCATAGTCCCTAGGGGTACCGATGCGAGCCCCCAGTGCCGGAGCATGTAGGCCAGTCACGAAGACACCTTAGCAAAAATAGTGTCCCAGAGGAGTCGCCTATCCCGTGGGTGAGTCCTTGTGCTGGAGCACTAGGAGCTCGTCAAGGTAGCATCCCGGAGGAGTCGTCTACCTGACGGGCTAGATAGCATCCCGAATGAGCCGTCTACCTGGTGGAAGGGGAGTTGAAGAGCTTCCTGACGGAGATAGTGTCCCAGAGAAGTCGCCTATTCCACAGGCCGAGGTAGCATCTCGGAGGAGCCATCTACCTGGCCGACCGAGGTAGCATCCCGGAAGAGCCGTCTACCTAGCAGAAGGGGAGTTGAAAAGCTCCCTGGCTGAGATAGTGTCCCGGAGGAGTCGCCTATCCCCGCGGGTGAGTCCTTGTGCCGGAGCACTCGGAACGCGTCAAGGTAGCATCCCGGAGGATTCGTCTACTCGACTGGCCGAGGTAGCATCCTGGAGGAGCCGTCTACTTGGCGAAAGGGGAGTTAAAGAGTTCTATGGCTGAGATAGTGTCCCAAAGGAGTCGCCTATCACCGCGGTGAGTCCTTGTGCCGGAGCACTCGGAGCCTTTCAAGGTAGCATCCCGGGGGAGCCGTCTACTCGACGGGCCGAGGTAGCATCCCGGAGGAGCCGTCTACCTGGAGGAAGGGGAGTTGAAGAGCTCCCTTGTGGAGATAGTGTCCCGAAGGAGTCGCCTATCCCCGCAGGATGCTGCACACTCCGGAGAGTGGCTCGAAGCATGTTCCACGACCAAGGCAAGGTGTGCATGGTGTGGTGAAAGGATGGACCGATGCAAGGAGCATGGTAGTGTGACAGAGAGCCAGGGGGCACGACTGTGTCAGTGGCGT
Source organism: Escallonia herrerae (assembly GCA_033070095.1). Classification (NCBI taxonomy): domain Eukaryota; kingdom Viridiplantae; phylum Streptophyta; class Magnoliopsida; order Escalloniales; family Escalloniaceae; genus Escallonia; species Escallonia herrerae. The sequence continues at coordinate 29,727 of JAVXUP010000289.1, forward strand.
GGCGCACGGGCGCGTGAGAGTGAGTAAGGTGCCGGGGGCACGTCTGTGTTAGTGGCGCGACGCATGGGCGAGATAGAGTGCGTATTGGCTGTTGCTTGTGCGGACGTGTCATGCGAAATGGGACCCCCAGTGGGCCTTTGGGTGCGACCAGAATAGGTTAGGAACAAGTTACTACCTACAAATTAGGGATATCTGAATATCCAACATCAATCAATCCAATGTCAGTTAATTTAACATCCACTTCCAAGCATCTATACAATTTTCCCAAGCAATACAATCTAAATCCAACAATCAATACAATTTCTCCTAACAATAAATAGACTACAATTTAACATTCAACAAATAACAATAAATAGAATGTAAATCGGGTTGGAGAAAATAGAGGCCGTCAACGGTGGCATTAAACCCACCACCACCCCCTATCGATAGCAACGCCGACAGATCTAGCACCCTCCACCACCACAACCACGAAAGCCTTCTCGTTCAAACCATGAAGCTGAAAACAATAAGAAAAATAAAGGTCGTTGGTGTTAAACCCACCACCAACACCCTATCGACGGCGACACCGGTAGATCTATCACTCTCTACCACCACGACCACCATCGCCTTCTCATTCAAAACTCTGAACCTAAAGACGAAGCAACACGAGCTCTTGATCCGGTGACAATCATGTGCCTAGTCTACATGTTGGTCTGATCTCGATTGAGTGTTAATGTGTGAGTAGTGAGGGACTTGAGGGATAAAGAGAAAGGGGTGGTGGCGGCAGAGATGGAGCGGGGATGGCGGTAGAGAAAAAAAATAGAGATAAAAGATCTGAGGAAGAAGAGAAAAGGAAAGGTTAGGGGATTAGGGCCGCCACATTGAGAAATAAGAGATCTGAGGAAATGAATGGTTAGGGAATTAGGGCCTGCACAAAAGAATGGTTTATATACCCTAAAAATTTGGGTAAGATAGGTAATCCATAAACCGACCCTGACGGACCCGAAAATTACTATTCGGTTCGGGTACGAATCAATTTTTAGCGGGTAGCACATATATGTATCCATACCCACGGTTTTTGACCGGGTACGGGCAGAAAATTATCAGGTCTACTGGCAGCGGTAGGGAAGACCCGATGCCCAACTGCCTGGCAGATTAGGTATAATGCCCTCCGAAGACCTACTCCCGTCTCGGAGTGACCCAGGGGTCATAGTCCCTAGGGGTGTAGACGAAAGCACCCAATACTGGAGCACGTAGGCCAGTCACGCAGACACCTTGGCAGAGATAGTATTTGAAAGGAGTCGCCTATCCCGTTGGCCAAGGTAGCATCCCAGATGAGCTCTCTACCTGGCAGAAGGGGAGTCTTCATGCTGGAGCACTTAGAGCTCCCTGACGGAGATAGTGTCCCGGAAGAGTCGCCTATCCTTGCGGGTGAGTCCTTGTGCTGGAGCACTTAGAGTGCGTCAAAGTAGCATCTCAGAAGAGCTATCTACTTGACGGGCACATGTAGCATCCCGGAGGAGTCGTCTACCTGGCAGAGATAGTGTCTTAGAGAACAAGCCTATCCCGCGAGTAAGTCCTTGTGCTGAAGCACTTGGAGTGTGTCAAAGGTAGCGTCCCGGAGGAGTCATCTTCATGACGGGCTGAGGTAGTATCCGGGAAGAGCCATCTACCTGGCGGAAGAGGAGTTGAAAAGCTCCCTGGTGGAAATAGTGTCCCGAAGGAGTCGCCAATCTCCGCAGGTGAGTCCTTGTGCTGGAGTACTCGGAGAGCATCAAAGTAGCATCCTGGATGAGCCGTCTACCTGGCAAAAGGGGAGTTAAAAATCTCCCTGACTGAGATAGTGTCCCGGAGGAGTCGCCTATCCCTGTAGGATGTTGCACATTTCAGAAAGTAGGTCGAAGTATGTTCCACGACCAAGGCAAGGTGTGCATTGTGTGGTGAAAGGATGGACCAACGCAAGGAGCGTGGTAAATTGACAAAGAGCCAGAGGGCACGACTGTATCAGCGGGCATAACGCATGGGCACGACAGAGTGTGTATGGTGCCGAGGGCACGGTTGTATCAGCGGCGCAGCCCATGGGCGTCGTAGAGTGTGTATGGTGACAACGCAAGAGAGTCGGCGATGGGGGTCACAGAGACGACGCCCGACTGACGCGCGTCACGAAGTTGGCCCACAGACGTGGGCGATGAGGGTCTCGAAGACAGTGCCTGGATGATGTGCATCGCGGAGATGGCGCTCGGGCCATGAGCGACGCGTGTCGCTGAAATAGTGCCCTAGCCACGGCGGACGAGTATCGCGGAGTTGGCGCTCGAACGAGGGCGATGGGTGTAACGGATGATGCATGGTCTCTTGAAGAGTAGTGAAGGTGCTAAGGGGGAGGCCAGAGGCCAATCTTTAGGGGAAGGTCGAGGCTGACCCCAAGGGGAAGGCCGAGGCCGACCTCTTTGGGCAAGTGCCATGGCGGGCCAACAGGCTACGTGCAAAATGTGAGGGTCGAAGCGTGATGAGACGTCGCGCAAAAATGAATTTCGTAGTGACAAAGTAACGTAGAGATGGCGCCCGGGCGACAGGAGTCGAGGAGTCGGCCCGCGGACACGGGTGATGGGGGTCGCAAAAACGGTGCTCGGGACAAGGGCGACGCGCGTAGCGGAGACGGCGCCCGGGTGACGGGAGACGACACCCTGGGCGACAGACGACAAGTGTTGCGAAGTTGGCGCGCCAACGCAGGCGACAGGTGTTGCGAACGATGCATGGTCCCTTGAAGAGTAGTAAAGATTAGTAAAGATGCTAAGGGGGAGGCCAAAGGCCAACCCTTTGAGGAAGGCCGAGGCCGACCCCAAGGGCCAAGTGCCATGGAGCGACGTGCAACACGCGACGGTCGAATCGTGATGAGGCGTCGCGCAAAGATGAATTTCTTAGTGACGAAGTAACGTCAAAAAAGTGAAAAATGCACGTAACTTAAGCGTGCATGTTTTGACCGGTTGAAAGTGTTAATATTGACTTGACTGTGTCGCTCAAAAAGGGATCTTCAGTGGGCCATTAGGTACGATAAAGATAAAGTAGAAACAAGATTCTAACGGAGCCGACCTGAGTTAGCTATAACCCTGTCAAGTTTCTCATAAACAAAGCACAGCTCGATCGCCGCATTCTCTTTCCCGCAAATAAACGGTAGACCTATCCATTTAACATGTGTGGCCCAGTTTCTCAAAGTTGATTTTTGAGATCAGGAGATAGCCACTTTAAACGAAGAATCACCAAAGACAAGACACAAGTAGAAGAACAGTGGCGCACCGTGTACCAATCGCCCACCACAAAGATGACCCATCCCTCACAGGGTCACGCCCTACTGGCTAGAACAGCCGCAGCATCCAACCAGCTCCAAAAAGCATCATCACTACGTCAAGAGATTGAAAAAGAAAGGGAGGGCAACCAAAATGAATGGTCAAGATTCGAACAAAACTTGTTCCCTAGAAGCTTCCCGCGCATCACCCAGCTTTTCATTGGCTACTTTTCCAAGACAAAAACCCTAAGAAAGTTGGCCACCTGTTAAGCCTTGTAAGCAAAAGCGGAGTATTAATTAACTTGGTGTAACGTAGGACCAGCCTCGCTGTTGCGCTTGCTTCCACCAGACGGCTTTCACAAGTCAAAATGGCAGCTTCTTGAACAAGCCGGTACGGATTTGTAATCTTATTGTTGTGCTAATTGCATATATGTGGCTATATATATATCTGAACCTGCACGCCCATGTTGTTACTAATTTTTGCATGTACATGTAACAGGAACATAGTAGCATTCTTGGTTCGTGTGTACTCTTACAAGTGAATACTTTCTTTTGCTGTTATGGAGGCGGGAGGCGGTGGTTATTGGGAGGTGGAAGATGGCTGCAGTACGCCCAAACAGGGTGCGTATCGGATTCCGGCTGCTACGGAGTGCCCGCCGCCGCCGAGGAAGAACCGGCCGGGGAGTGCTAAGCAGCGGTGTCCACCGAAGAATGGCTACTTTCAGCCGCCTGATCTTGAAATTTTCTTTTCAATGGCGTCAAGAAGGGAGCCCCTTTAAAGGGGAATTTGTGGAGCAATTTCTGCTTGTGTATATTGCAGGTTAGTGGAGCTTTCTTTTTTGTTTCAGAATAATGTAGAAAGCTCCACGAATTGTTAATCATTCCTCTTCTTATTTGAATTTGATAGTACCATTCCATGGCAATCTGAATGTATCCTCGGATATATTTTTTGTGTATTTCCCTTTGTTACAAAGATCCAAGCATTCTTCGCCAATATGTTATTAACTTCTATAGTTGTTAGCGCAACCTTGCCCTTTTATTCGACGGTAATTAATAAAGGTAATTGATGGGGCGCTATGCATTTTGAGTATTATTTTTGTTTAACATCTACGGTAGTAATTTTTAGCATCATTTTTTTACCGTCAAAAAAATAAAAATCATGAAAAACATTTTTTGATCGTAATTATTATTATATATATGTAGAAAGTTGTAGTTGTACATCTTCTTATAACTCGAGTAGTAGGTAATATTTTCTCTTTCAGTTTTCTTTTCCATGGCCTTTCAAGTTCCTTAAAAATTCTTCGTGCTGATCGCCGATGATCTTGGTGGTTGGACTTAACCTTCATGGCAATTCCCAATTGTTCTTTGTAATTGTTGGTCTAATTTTCCTTGACTATGTGTCCTATTCCGCTATACATGAGAAGCGGCTCGTTATCTAAATCCCATCCTTAAGAGAGGAAGAGTTCATCAAATAGTCATGCTCTATTGACAAACATTATTGAGAGTTTTTTTTATGAAAAAGAAAGAAGGTGATAGTCTAGATTAGGGGTCATGTATTTAAACCGTTTCGGTGGTTTGTAAAAACCAAACCAACTAATCGATGAATTGTCAAACCGATTTTAATTGTTTGGTTGTGTTATGGACAAACTCGCATGTACCTATTCCCTCGGTTCGTTTGGTTTTTTGTCCGATTAATCAACCGACCGTATACATTTAATATATTCTTAATTAAACTAAATCAGTTAGTTTTAACTGAATTGGGTAGTTACAATAAACGGAACATATAAAATAGCGTAAATGAAAATTGTAATTCATCCACTTAAGAAGGATAAATCTATTTCTTTAAGAAGAAAGAAAAAAAAACGATTGTCAGGCCCTTGAAGTATTGGACCCTCTTTTGGACTATAGTGTAAAGGCCGACATAATTTTGATTCGGCCGTACATTCGCCCAAGTGGTCTAATTTAGAATTGGAGTCTAATTTGGTTAAAGTGGACAATGGCCCTGAATTGCAGAGATTTGAATCTTTTGGTCCTGGGTCGTGTTTTCAGGATGATCATTGAACTACACTGGTGTTGGAATCCCTTTAAGTTAAGTTACTAGTTGTGGTAAGAGTTTTTATGGGATTGCGGCTTGTTTGTTTCATAGAAAATGTTTATCAGAAAATGACAAATTCTTGAAAATATTTTCATGAATTTTTTTTCTGTTGTTTGAGGACGTACAAAAAATGATAAAACTACCTATGGCCCTGTACGAAAATTTTAATGAAGATTGAAAACAATATATAAACACGACAAAATCATCAAAAACATCAGTAAACAATAGGATAACCTTGTCCAAGTTACACACATGTTCTTAGCGGGAAAAAAAGAATACAATAAAAATGTTGTTGTAGATGAATCCTTTTTTCTTTTGCCGCCACTTCAATGCCAACATCTCCAATCAACCTGTGTTTCTTCTATGTCTAAATCACCATATGACTTCAAAAACCGCTTGTTGCAATGTCTCTGCCGGCAACCAAAGTCATCTCATTGTACATGTCAATCTGATTGTTCAAATATATCTCATTGATAGGATATTTCTGTTCAAGAATCAAGTTTAACAAGTAAAAAGAGAGTATTGCACTGCATTACAACAAGCGATACAACAACATAATTTGTGTAATCAAGTGTCATTAAAAACAACAACATATAGATAGATAGATAGATAGATAGATAGATATATATATATATATATATATATATATAGAGAGAGAGAGAGAGAGAGAGATGAAATACCTGATAGAGTGGAGAGGCAGGGGTGGCGGAGGAGGTTGAGGGGTGGCGGAGGCAACAGCGACGGAGGCAACCTGGGGAGGCAGTGATGGAGTCAGGCACGAGATTTTGTATTCGGCAGATGTGCAATGTGGGACGGGAAAATGATTTCTCCTTTGCATTTTGGTAAAACATTTTTCTAAAAATTGTCTAGTTTTTGCATGTGTGTAAAACATTTTTCGTAAACAGCTTTCCACTAAATACACCGAACAACAGGAAAATACAAAACGAACGGGACCTTATAAAAAGTAGATTTTAGCTTAAATCTTAATAAGTTCTCAAAAGTATGTTTGGCAAAAATAGTTATAAACTAACTTAAAACTGCAAAGTGATTGGATAAAAAGTACTTAAATCAGTTTCAGTATGCCAAAATGACCATAGAATATACTTAATAAATAATTTTCTAATATTCATCTAGTAAAGCAATGTTAACATAACTTTCATTTGTAAATAATTATAATAATATACACATAAATCATGAAAAAACTTATTTTCACCCACCTACAAAAATTATAACTTCTCATTTTAAATAAAACACAACTGCAATTTTAAATTAGTGCTTATAATACAATAACTTTCCAAATTAGTTACAAGGCTATGTGATGTTCTTCTGTGAGAAATGTGAAGATAGCTTGGTAAATTAGAAGGTCAAACCTGATTATAAAAAAGTGTTTATTTTATATGCTCACTTTTCAAGATTATGAATTAAATCAGTTTTTAACTTTTGAGGCAGATTAGATCTTATAATTTTTTCTTTTAAATACCCACATATCAGATTTAATCGAGATTAAATCATGTTTTTCATCTCAAAATCAACCCAAAATACCCTCTAAAGCTGTTATAAAATGAATTCTACAATCTTTATCACGTTTAACACTCGACTTTACGTGCAATTTCACTTAAAAAGATAAATCAATGCGAGACAAATCAAAATTCACCACTATCAATTGTGCTAATAACCAACTGTGAATTGCATTATTATAAAGCGAGACAAAATACGTGAGCGAAAGAACTAAATTCTGGACCTTGAACAACGACAACTTTGATACTACGTTATGTTGCGAGTTTCTCTACAAGCTTAAGATTTTAGATACCGAGTCTAACAATGTTATCATCCTTTGCAATCATAATGGATTTTTCTGCTGAATGTTGTGAAATTGATACTTAAGTGCCAAGAAGGATACGCTTGCATCTCAAACGGATAGAAGGACCTATGTGTTGATTCCTCTTAATATCACTACATATGCCAAATGTAAAAATCAATTTTGGACATGAGTTATTTGCATTATATATTGATTCTGTGGTACATCCCATGAGTGAAACTTAGAAACTTGAAAATTTGTGGTAGATGGAAGGAAAATGTTACCAAACTTAATGGATTGAATAATTGTACCAGGTAGAAAATCCCAGTGATGAAAGTGTACTTTGTACTGTAAGCTGGGCCTTGTTGTCTACTTTGGAATCGGATACCTCATACATGGTACTTTTAATGTTGGCCCACGGTCGAGCCCAAGGTTGTCTCTGGACCTTCGTTTCTAGCGCAGGGCATCATTTCTTTGGGCTGGTTTGGTGTCTTCTGTCACTAAAAGATTTCTTTCGCTAATGTAGCTTCAGGGACTAAGAAATTCGGTAATCGAGGAATCGAAAATTCTCATATTTTTCACGCTAAAATGTTTACCCTTTTGAAGTCCAATAAGTTCATGTTGATCGGGCGCTGAATTATACTTTTGATTTGTCGATGGTAGACATATGAACTTTTAAAGGGATTTTCGCTTTATTTTAGGTTTGTCAATGAGTTATTACTATTTTTTTTTGTTTTTGAGTACATTGTCAATGATTATACTTCGGTGTTAAGGCATTTGTGTCAATAACGTCAAGCTCTACAAAACTTTTACAAACTAAATTAAACTACCAAAGCATTATACATCTTTGTTGAGTCATTGTCCTTTTGAGTAAATTCCAATGAAGTAAAGAAGTAGTCAAATGAGAGAGTACCTTTGACTTTCCTTAAGGTGTGTTTGGATATGAAATTTAAAAATATTGAGTATTTACAAATCTCCTCATTTTAAAATTCTCTGATTTACAAATTCCATCATTTTAAAATATCTTACTTGGATACTTTTTTACTACGCTGTGAATTATAACTGAATATTTACAAATTCTTTGTTTGAATCAGTACCAATATATTTTTTGGTAGTGTGTGCATGTTTCTTGATCAACAACTTCTTGTTGTACAGGTCTCAAACCAAGGAAGTACATGTTAGAATATACAAATCAAACCAAAGCGATCAACATTTCGTTCTCACATACGGTAGTGTGTAAGTGATATTTTCTTGCCCTTTTTTGCATTTCCCCTTCTACCTTACTGACCCTGGAATTATAGAAAATGGAGGAGATGGCCATTATGTTTGTGGCCGTTAGAGGCTGTGGGTGTGTGATTAACAGAGGAACCGGTCGATTGGTGGACGTGATTGTGCGATTGGTGGCCTTCAGCCTGCGAAAGGCCTCAGTGGTTATACGACACAGAATCGCCGTAGCGGCGTGGATGGACACTTGGATGCGGGACTTGATCAACGATAGCCGTTGGTGGGCCTATTGATGGAGGCCAAACATGGGGGGTTGGTTGGTGGCAGTTAGTGGCCCTCGGTGTGCGATCTGCAGTGGTGGTGGTGCCACACAAAATTTTTGCACGGCGTGGACAGAAGCCTGATGGCGCGACTTGACTGACAGCGGCTGTTGGTGGACCGATTAATGAAGGCCTGACGTGGGTTGGTTGTGCTGGTATGTGTGTGTGAGATTGATGTTTGGGTTTGATTTACGTTCTCAGACACTAAATCATTCTTTCTTTCAGACTGCCTTACTGAGATACACCTGTGTTAGCTGATGGCAGATACCTCTGATGAAGGGGATAGAAGCTGGAGAGAAGAAAGAAAGGAAGCAGAAGGTTGTTAAAAAAGGTGGGGAGGCAGGATTCCTAAAAAACAGGAATGAAGTATCGTGGATTTGTAAATTACAGATGAGAATGTATTTCGCAAATAACTAGTTCAGACTAGTGATTTGTTATGTGGATTTGGAGACAGGTTCAAATCTTTCAAAAAATTTTGAACCATCCAAACAAGATATTTTGTTCAAGTGATTTACAAATACTCTTCCAAAGTTAAATACTCATATCAAATCTTATATCCAAACACACCCTTAAGAACCAATCCTTTACATTCTGGAATTAATTTTTTCAGGATTTGAATTTCAAATTGATAATTAAATTTAATTCACCTTTTTTATATGGAACAAGAGAAAATTCAAATCACAATATTCATGTATTGTGTTTGGAACATAGAAAAAATGGACGAGTAATAAATTTTTATAAAAATTATAGTCTTGGCTTACAATGAAAAATAAACTATAATAAGGGGTATCATTTGTGTCAGTGGCACCACATGGTAGCAGTGGTGTGTAGAGCTGCGATGTAAGGTGGGGGACAACGGCATTTACGGTTGAAGTGTTGGGGTAGTCAAGAGATGCTAATGATGGTAGTGGTGGTGCTGGTGCTGGTTGTGGTATTGAGGTGTAACTAGTGGTAGGGTGGTGATAGTAGTGACGGTGATGCCACCAACGAAGATGATGGTGGTGGTATGGCATCGATGATGGTGTTGTCCTATGGCATCGGTAGCATCTAACAACAACAACGGTGATGGTGGGATGGTCTAGTGATAGTACCAGTATTGGTGGTGCTAGTAGTACTAGGGTGTAACTATTGGTTATTTTGGTGGCATATTCAGTGATGTCAACAAGGATGACGATGGTTTGTGGTGTTGTCACATTGACGGTGGTTATTGTCTGGCATCAACGATGGGTGTAATGAGGCTGTCCAGGTGTCACTAGTGTTAGTCATGGTGGCAATAACATAGACGGCGACGATGATGACATACATGTTGATCGTAATAGGGTTGATACAATTGTGGTGACATGATAGTTGTGGTAAACATGGATGACAGTGGTGGTGGTTATGGTAGTGGTGGGGCGGCAGAAGCCATGATGACGATTTATTAATGATAATGGTGGTCGTGGTGGTGGTGGTGTAATACACTTGACAGCGGTTTGTAAAGGTGGTGGTGGTGTCGTATCATGTCATGTGGCAGTGACAATGGTGTGACATTGTGGTGGTTGTATTCGTCCAATGATGGTGGGTATAACGATCCATTTGTGTAGTATTGACAGTAACGTAATAACGTAATGGTCGTCATAGGAGCGGTGGCAGCGATTGTGGTAATAAATGTGGTGTGGCGGCAGTGGCAACGTTAACGATGCTCGTTGTTTAACTGGTTCTAATGATTTTGAAAACGGTAAGATGGTTAAATAAATTTTTAATTCAAGTAAATTCAAATCTCATTAAATTCGACCATCTTTCATTAGATTTATACTATAGAAATAAATCCAATCAAATCTCATAAAATTCAATTAAGTTATTTAAAAAAATAAAATTTAAATATTTGAACTGAAATTTTATTAATTTTATGGTTTCAAACACACTTTTATTGCCAGGTCAGCATCAGAGAGAGCTCCCCCCCTCCCCGGCGGCGCGGGAGGTGGGGTGGGGGGCGCCGCAGAGAAGCAGAGAGAAACAGAGAGATCAAATGCGAGACATTTTGTTTTGTTAGATGAGATGAGAGGTTTGATTTAAGTTTGATGGCGTCAATCATCACGTCAGATCGAACTAACATATGAGGGAGAGAGGAGGATGCATGAGAGAGCAAAATTAATTGAAAGGAAGCCACATTCATCAAATCCCTTTTCTTGCGTTGCATGCCATCATCATCCCCGGCTACTCTCTTTATGCATGTGATTGCAGTCTTCACCCACGCAAGGACGTCAACTCTGATTTTATCGGTCAAGTTATACTTATCTTATCGTACCTTATAAAATTTTATTTTATACTTGATTGATAAGTTTTCATCGGCATAAAAACGACAAAGATTAAAGTGACGCGAGTTCTTATCGACTCCCTTAAGTCCTATTCAACCCGTCCACATCCCCTCATGCCAAGCAATCATCATTGCCCCAAACTGAGGCTGTTTCAAACAGACTTGTTCACTAAACATACCTAGCAAACAAAACGAGTAAACTACATTTATTTTTGTGTGAGAGAGAGAGAGAGAGAGAGAGAGAGAGAGAAAAACGTCATGTTGCTTGTAAGTTGTAACCACTGCAAGAACTGCGTCAAGAAGAGGCCAAAAATAGCAAATGCTTCATATGCATATAGCATCATGATCAGCCTTTAACTCTTGAGCATGAACCCCACATAAAATGTCAACTTCTCGCTCCACTTGGATTCCTGATCGCAGGAACAAGTAATTAAAGCTGGTCTCTTTCATGTTCACGAATCATAATGATGTGATCTCTGTACTCCTTGAACACGACTACCTAGATATTCTTACTCTCACCTTACAGCTAGATTTTGTATTGTAACGGTGGTTCGGAACCCACAACAGCATTGGGGACAAAACCGCGTTCCCATAGTTTGAAATGCATCACCTGCCTTCAGAGTTTGGTGGACTAATGGCTTTGCAAATCAAAACGCTTTACACAAAGCATTACGTTGTTCTGCAATTTAATGCAAGTACGACATGTCGTGTCAAAGATAAGCCACCGATAACTTACTCGATGATGTTCCAATTAAAGTTTTCCAAACGAAAAATGAGTTTATAATATGCATCATGTACAACATGTTAAATCAGCGCGAGTAATAACTTACTAGGGTTTCAAGAAAAACGTATACATTAGTTGAGTTTTGCATCGGAAAGATGAGGATGACACATTGATAGTCACTCCCGCAAGGTGTTTGTCATCTTGGAACGCGACTGTCACTTTGCTGCGACAAGTGTAACAATGAAGCTGGTGTGACCAAATCTCACCTTCTGTGGCCATAACCAATTCTGTAAGCACATCTCATACTCTGTAATAAACTTCAATATGAACTTGTTATAGAGCAATATTGTACTTTATTTCCTCCACAGGGGGACCGAAGATTTAGTCCACTTGTTCCGGATAAAAGGGAAGATTTGAACTTTGATTATGGTGCAAAAGGTGAGAGAGCTGAATTAGCAATTAAGTGTTGAAAGATTTCCAACAGAAAGGAAGAGGAGAAAGAAGTCAAAGAAGAAAGAGATGGGTGGCGTGTTTAAGAGAGAAAAGGCAGCTGAATGGAGGCTATACGATGAGTAGGCTAAGGACATTTGATATACCAATTGGAGTAAACTATGTTAGGGTGCAATGCAACGTAGCATCTGCGGTGTGTAGTATGTGTCGATCCAGTCATCAGTGTTTTTCAGCGAAATTTCAGGGCCATGCTTTGATCAATCATTTCAACGATTCTTAGGTTGCCAAAACCAAGTAATCCACCAACATGCAAAAGTTGATGAGGGTTTCTGCAGAAATGCACAGTAATAAAATGTTGACTTGACTATAATAATCATCCACTTTCAAATTTCAGATTGATAAAAAAATACAAATATTGGCCATCAGTCAATTGTTAGAACTACAGATCATACATTTCTGGGGCAATTCCTTCTAGGGTTTTGCAAGTATTTAAAAGAAGAAAATGAAAATAAGTCTGTGAGGTATTACTAGCCTACTTGCAATTGGTGTAATATCTTTGCAACCTCATGGGTATTACATTAGGGCTAAAAGCTCAAAGACAAGTCACCCAAATTGATAGTACTATGATCAAGATTGTTGGACTTATATTCTCATAACTTGGGCTGATAAATTGATATTAGAACTATGGTTTTTCTAGGTCTTGAGTTCAACTTTGTTCCTATGTTGGTATTCTTTGATGGTAAATGAACATGACTCCACAAACCCAAGATGGAAAGCAAACGAGACCTTATGATGGAAAGTCTAACGCATCATATGTGAGGATGGCGAATGAAAAAGTAAAAATGCAAAAATCAATGGCCTCAAAACTTAGACGACAATGTCTGCAAGTAGTTCGTATCTCTATCTGTTCCCACAGAAACCTTGGCCTGCTGAAGTAGCTTTATTAGTGATCTTGAATTTGAAGAGGACAAGGTTGCAGGCCACGAGAAAGGCACATAGCCCCCACTAGATTTTTAAGAAGTGAGAAAATCTCCAGCAAATCGGTGAGTGACTACAGCGCGCAAAATATATGTACATCTTCATGTATATCTACTTGACGCAGGTATATGAGCGAGCTTGATTGGGTGCAGTCAGTTGTGAGATTTTGTGGGAGGCATGTGATGATGACGAGGAGGACGATCCATTCACCTTGTATCCCCCACTCTGGATTGCTTTTGGCTTTATTATTAAGATTCGTAAAGCAAACACCAAAGTGTGATTTGACAGACCAATAAAGCCATTTATGTCTTTGGTCCAGAGAAAAGAATTAGATTTGGTGAAACCAAAGAAAAAAACAGAGATTGAACGAGAAAGTTGGTTCAAAGATCAAAAGGATGCCCAGCGCGAAAATAACGAAGGCTTATATATATATATATATATATATATATATATATATATATATATATATATATATATATATATATATCTATACTATAAAGACAAGAACAGGTGATGAATGAAAGTGTTCACTTGTAAGTTGCAAGTGTGTCACCACATCTTGTGCAGATGAGATTTATATTCTCAGTGAATGGCTTTCCTCTTCAGAGCTAGGGTTATGTTTGGCATCTATGGGAATGTGATAAGGAATATTAAGAATGGATAATGTTACTGAACTCCTTCAGTAATAAAGACTGTGTTTTGTTATAATAACATTTATGCTCTTTGACCAACGGAGCGCTGATGACGTTAATTTTTATTTGTGAAAAGACTCGCTTGCCAATCCTCTTCTCTCTCTGCCTTTTTTCTCATATTCAATCACCACCACCACCGCCTTCTACCACCACTAACCACCATAGCACCACCCCAAAATTACACCACCATCCACCAACACACCCTGACATCTCTCTCTCTCTCTCTCCCCCCGCCCCCTCCTCCCTCCCTATCGCCGTGGCCACAGTCACACCAAAACCACCATAAGCTCTGCCATGGCCCATCATCACACCATACCCACTGCCACCACATGAAAACTAGACATACTCACACAAAAATTGATCGGCGCACTGACTCACACTCACAAACACCAAGCCAACCTATTTTTTTGATAATTCACCATCTGCTAATGGCAGCCGTGGCTAGTTTGTGGAGGCAGGTAAGGTGCAATTGGTGGTTAGGGTGGTTGGTGGTGCCTTGGTGGAAGAGAGAAATACATATTTAAAGGTTTTAGGGTATTATTTGCATTTTAAAATACGAAATGGTCATGTATGCCAAAATCATAAGTTAGGTTCACGGAACCTAACATTGAGAGATCTGATACATGTTTCTCATATTTTGGATGCGGGTTTTTACTATGTAAAAACTATGTCTTAAACTGTAATATATCTTAAACTCTGGAAATTTAACAATATTATCCTTATTAATAAAGAAAATCCGGCACTTCACGGTAAGGAATTTTGGAACTGTACGAACCCATGGACTCTTTCACCCAATATGTTCTGGACAATCGAGTGTTGAAAGACACCAATTTCTGGGTAAAAGATTGGGGTTTTGAGGTTTAAAAAAGAGTGTCAAAGGCGCTCCCACGTTCGACGCGTGGTGTGCACTTGCGTAGTTTGGTTGCGCAAGGGCTTGAAATGGGGCTAAAGGGATTGGTAAATCGAGGGTTAAATTGAGGATAGCATAGAAGTCCGTACGAGGTGGTCGTATCCAAGGATTATTTTTGTGACACTCTGATGCAATGGAACTCCTGCCACCCCACTGATCCGTGTTTGACGCTTGGCCCCCTTACGTTCCTCAAGAAATACGTAATTAATTTCCATTGATTAAGGGTTTTCTTATTTTTTTTTTGGTCCGAGAGTTACTTCGGCTCTTCTTTTGAGCAATCACATTATCCTCAATCTCATCGGTAGGGCTTTCGGAAGTATTTTAGTAACGAGATTCCACCACTGATCTTGTTATTATCGATATAGCGCAACGGAAATGCCCCTAAATATTTTACTTTTTAGCCACGCCTTCTTGCTTCCTTTTATCTAACCCTCCAATCATATTGCTAATTCTCTGAAGTTGCTATATGGTTTATCTCCATTTTTACACTAGAAAATGGCTTTAGAGAGAAAGGATAAACTCACTAAAAAATTAATCAGTTCACTTCAAACTTCTGCTGTCCTAGCTAGTAGAGTGAATTAATTAATTGTTGAAATGAACTTATCGTTTTCATTTCTATTGAACGTGTGCCACTGTCTACAACTCTAATTCTCCTGGAGCTATAGGACATTCCTTTTTTCGCAAATATTACATTTTTTTTCAACAACGGGTTTTTGCACTAAGTTTAAAAAGAAGTAATGGTTTTGCAAAAAATATACTGTATGCTATATTGTTGCCCCTTCTATGGGGAAAGGTTACTAGGCCAGTACCAATTAATATTATTTGAGGTCCTGTACGGTACATTGCATGATGTGTTTCACCTGAGTGGACCCATAAGGTTAACTCCAGCTTACTGCTTCATAAGGCTTGACCTAGATAGTTAATTCTTACGAGGCCATAAACACTACTCATTTTTAGCAGGTCAAACTTGTGAGTTTGACCTTGAAGAACGTCATGAATGGAAAGAGAAACTAAGAATGGCCAAGAAGTTACTGGGGATTTAACAAACGAGAATTGATCAACCAAGGAGGCCCCCAAAAACCCTAGGGCAGTCCCCAGTCGAGCCTGTCAAGTTGGACACAAAATTGATGATATTATGCTTGCAAAGGACGCAATATCAAAATCTAAATGCCACCATTACTGGGTAAATCTCATTTTCCATCTGTTCAGAAGATTTGATTCAGTTAATACTAACCCATTTTTGGGCAAATTTTGGTACCTAAGATTGTGATGGATAACTGTTGTAGGTACACCATATTCTCCATGCACCAAACAAGCCTTATTTCTCGTATTCAATACTCATCCTTTATATATATCTACCTATATTTATACCTCCAAGGCCCTTCATATCTCATAACATCCAATTTCTCTCCGTTTCTCTTGTTCTCCTCCTCTGAAAGTCCTTTCCCTTCTTTGTTTTCTTTCCCCCTCTTTCTCCAGTGTTTTGATTTTGATAGCCTTTTCTCACAAAGTGGATCTCACAGTAGCACCTACCCACGAGATAGTTTTCAAGCTTTTCTCTTACGTATCTTTTTGCCCACTTTACTTTCCTTCTCTAGGGTTAGGATTATATATCTAGGGTTTCTTTACATCTCTCTTTTTTCCGCTTTTTGCTTTGACTTGGTGATGATGATGCGGGGAGCGATGGATCTCAGTCAGTTATTGCTGGTGGAGCATCATCAAGATTCACAAGAACTTTTCTAGGGTTCCATTTGGGGGGTTGTGTGGTCCCTTCTCCCTTGATCACTCCCCTGATGGCTCTTTTGTTTGTGGGAATCTTGATGATGCTGCAGCTGCAATTACTGGCTCATTAGTTATTATTCTAATCATCAATCTTCTTAAATTCATGGGACACAAATGGCAGAGAAGGTGAGCATAATTTTTTTCCCTGTCAAAGGCTTAAAGTTCATTTTATAATCTTCAGATTCTTGTATCAGAGGGACATATGGGTGCACAAAGCTAGGGTTTTGTGTCCATTGACTTGACTTGATGAACTCGCACCACCTAGGTTTGTGTCTGTTTGCTTCTCAGTACAGGCCATGATCCATGTTGTAGCTAAATATATTTAAATACAGTAGATCTGAGAGTCATCTGGAGTTTATTGTCAGTGCCTGAGTCGTTTTTCTGAGCAATCATCCCCAGTTTTGAACTGAAGTTTTGGGCCGTACTGCAACTATCTGAAGGTATGTCTTTACATGAGTGGTACAGCCATGGATATCATATACCTGGCTTTTGTTTCATGGTCACTTCAAATTTCTCAAACTTTGATTTTAATTTCTTTTCTCCTTCTCTGTCCATTTTGATGATCTTGTCACTTTCTCAGCTTTAAAGAACATCTCCCAGCTTTCTCTCTCTCTTTTCCTTTTTCTGCTTTCTGCTACACATATATGATGTGCTTGGAATTTGTACTAACAAGTCAAAGCTCTATATCCGTTGAGATCACTTAATTTGGTTTATTTCCACTTCCTCCATCCCATGTAATTTACATTTGTTTTAACATGTTGATTGGGCTATATACAAGATTTGGAACATTTCTTCCTAATGTTCTCTAGTTTGTTGATTCAACTTTTGCAAGTTTTTGGAAGATTTTACGCATTTCAGAGAGTCCCAAAAGAGAGGGAGAGATTCGTGATCAGATTTGTGGTTTTGTTGTTAATCTGTGTGCATGTATAGGCCTTACATGCGACAGCAACATGGAAACGTTTTGGCCACATCTGATAATTTGCAGTTTTAGGGTTTGGTGTATATAACTGTCTTGTCTTATCAATCGACCATAATTTTGAAGCACATTCGGTCTTTGAAATTTTAATTATTTCGATGTTGTGAGTATAAATGAGCCCAAGACAACATTATCAATCAAGGTTTTTTTGGTAGATTCTATTTTTTTTTAATGGTATAGAAGTTTTGTAAACACTGAGAGAAAATCCCCGCCCTCATGTGTCACCGATTTCATAAATTTGTAGTAGATTTTAGATGTATTACCTTGTTCTAGAATATACTTGTCGTTTTAATTATATATTCTTAGTGCTTATTTCCTAATTTTGAATTGGATGACTCACCCTTTTTAACTTATGGTCAGCAAATTCTGTAGTCGTTTTCATATTTCTCAATTTGTTAAAAAGATTCCATTTCAGAAACTATTTATATAGTAACACGATTTTATTATTTAGTTAACAAATTTGAGTTCAACATCAAATAAAGTTGCCTTTGGCTATCAAATCCAGATAGCAAGCTACACATCTCTACACGAACACAAAACCCCCTTTGTTTCCTTCATACCCTCGGATTTTCCCTTCTGTACACACCATCGCGCTCAGATTTTCCATTCTGTACACACCCTTCGCCCTCAGATTCTTGTCGATGAATTGGTAGGGAAGTTTTTCTAATTACAAATGCATTTGAACCCTGCCCATGTGAACTAAAGCAAAGCAACTACACTTCAGATGCAACTAATGTTTAATTTATGTTGAACATAAACCCCCTTGTTTCCCCCGTACCCTATGATTTTCCCTTCTGTACACACGCTCACCCTCAAGATTCTTGTTGACGAATTTGTAGGGAAGTTTTTCTAATTACAAATGCATTCGAACCCTGCTCATGCGAAGTAAAGCAAAGCAACTAAACTTCAGATGCAACTAATGTTTGATTTATGGTACAATTGCCGAAACTCATACTTTTGTTGGTAAAATAATGCAGACATATGCTGTTTTTGCTTCTTTTGATGGATTACAACTTGTTGAGAACACTAGCATAACTCATTGACTAATTAAATGTATTACATTTAAAATTTTGAAAGCTCATTTGTAAATCAAAGTGAGTGGGATGAGTTTCCAATTTTTTTTTGGTCAAGAGTCATTGTATTCCGTTAAAGATCAAATCAAGTATACAGCTCGCTGTTAGTATTGTTGCTTACTCGAAATTGCACTCATTGTTGGATAACATGCATAGAAGCAGCCCTGAGGAGTTGCTTGGTTCTACTGTTGATCATAAGGACACATCAAACTCCACAGCTCTTGAGCATAAGGACACTGCATAAACAGTTGGTCTCTAGTTTCTTGTTGAGTAATAAGCAACTGTCATCTTGGACTACTTCTAGGTCTACAGTTAAGATTTGGTTTTCAACCCGCCTTTACATAACATCCAGAGAATTATGGAACACTTAGGTATATGTGCAATGAACCATGTAGTCTTTCGTTATGCAACTTTGTCAATTTTAGTTCGAATGCCAGCCCAAGTAGCATTACTGGCAAATTGACCACTAGGATGCAAATCCTATTTCATCCCTTTATCAGGTTGTTCCATACAAGGCAGAGGCATAGATCTGAGGGCATTGTTCAACTCTCTCAGAGCTGGTATCTTGTGACCTTATGATAAACCGGGTTGACCCTCCTCCTTAGCCCAGACAGGGAGCCTCTAATTATATCAAGCAATAATCTCAGCAGACACCTTAGACTTCATTCCCAATCCAGTCTTTGATAATTCTCTGGCCAAATTTAGTGATTACTGGATCTCCAGTCCACTTGTCTATCCAAAGTCAAGCGTTGTTATCATCACCACTTGATAAGTGCATGATTACTGGAATATGAGTTTTCAGCTTCATAATCTTGCACCAAGTTCAGGATAGGGTCACAGGGGGCTTGAAAATCCAAAGATGCTTGTCTTTTATTATGTTCATAAAACCCCATTTAACTCAAAGGGAGTCTTTTTTATGTGTCAAATCCAATAAATTCTTACCTATTGCAGCTTTATTCCACTTCCCCATTCTTTTATGCCCCCAGTCCTCCCTCCATTTTAGGTAGACAGATCTCCTCACAAGCTATTTTTGCCCCAGTGATTTCACATCTTTTCTGTGCCAAGTAAAAGCTTTGATCTTGCTCTTAATTTTCTTAATAATCTCTTTGGAAGAATAAAGATGGTACACTTTTAGACAGAGGCGGACCTAATGCATGACGCCCACCCCCAAAATTTGGAACTCTCTTTTAGTTATTTGAATAGTGGAAAATTATATTTAGAATATCTACAAAAATGTCACTATAATATAACATTAATGTATTAGTGTTTCTTTTTATTGTGCTTTTAACTTTTTGTGTCTCTGGCCACCATAATCTTTGTCCTTTTTTTCTTTTTTACCTTGATCCATCTTTATTTTTTCAAATCTTAAAATTACAAGGAAACACGAATAGATGAAGGTCAATTTTTGGTTTAAATTCTTGTAGTGTTTTAACTTGTAAATGCACTATTGTCCTTGTATAATTATCACATTAATAGTACGTATTTACATGTAAGAATTGAGTTTCTTTCTTGCAAAATTAGTAATTTCTTGTTGACTAATATTTTCAAGTAAATAAATCAATATGGATGGTAAAATTATACGATTAAATATATCATATTTTATGCGAACTTGAATCTTTCGAACTTGAATCACTTGTTAGCTACTTCCAAAAAAGATGTTGGTGAATAGTAATTGAATTTGGTGTTTTCAAAAACTTAATATGATAATGGTAAGTATAAACCAAGAAAAGTTTAAACCATGAATTCTTTGAAAACAGAAAATGGCAAACAACCGGCGGGTGCCATCATGGTTAAAGTTTTTATGACTATCATTGTGCTTCGTTTGTTTAGAGCAGCTCTATTCACACTTTTTTTTCATGCTAAGAACACTTCTCGAATAATCACTCTTACGCGTAGAGCGTGCGAACAGGTCAAGACTGCCGTGCGAAGAACTGCTAATGCCAAGAAGACGGGGGTTTGAGAAAAATTGCACGTAGAAGTTATTTATGCAAGACTCCAACACACTGCCCCCTCTCTCTCCCCTCCGCCATTCACTTCTCGTTATGCCGCTCGTGTGCATCGAGCTGCCGGCAAAGAAGTCAACCTTGTGTCGGCGGTGGCGATCGATATCAGACGATA
The DNA here is from genome assembly GCA_033070095.1 of Escallonia herrerae. Taxonomy (NCBI): domain Eukaryota; kingdom Viridiplantae; phylum Streptophyta; class Magnoliopsida; order Escalloniales; family Escalloniaceae; genus Escallonia; species Escallonia herrerae. The sequence goes on from JAVXUP010000289.1 coordinate 50,425, forward strand.
GACGGAAATGTTAGTCTTTGTTATAAACCAAATGACGAAATACCCTTACATTTGCAAAGTAATCGCACAAGTCAAAAAATCTTAATCATAAGCTCCATGTATAAGTCCGGTTCCCCCTTTTTGTGATTAAATTTATAGTAACAACGCCCTCCTCCTAACTATATCCCTCTAATTTCTACATTCGAAGAAAAAGAGATCCGAGTTTACATCATATATCACTTCTTGGCAATGGCACGAGAAGTTAGTGGCTTCATTTTGTTCGGTTTGCGAAGATTTTTATTCTTTTATTTTGCATTACAAAGTGGAGAAGAGAAAAATTATATCATTGTTGTATTTTAATCTGAGTGCAATATAATTTTATTGTTGTATTTAACTGTACAATGTGTGGAACACTAAAAAGTATACTGTACTAGCCCTAGCTAGTTCTATAAACAAAATGTTAGTGCATAATATTGCCAAACAATAAGAGCGGCAAAACACTAACCTAAATCATGATCTTTTTTTTATGATAACCGGTTACTGGCTCTCCATGACGATGATTTTGGCCTTCGACTTTGCTGCCTACGCCAAATCTTCCCGAGCAACAAAAGTTTCCGCCACTAAAGCAGTTCTACGTACAGAAAGAAATTACTGGTGAACCTTTTCCCGTGATGAACACTTTTGCATGATCAAGAATCACTCTGCCTTTGCTTCCCCTCCGCTCCTCCTGTCATTCATAGTATGTTATGGAATAACTAGGGTCCCATATGAGGCACCGTACGGGCCTACCATGCAGGGGTCAATATTATTAGCCTCCTGTAATAGGATAAAGATCATCTGTTGTACAGCATCTATACTGTAACAGTTTTAGTGACAAAAGATTATTATTAAAAGTATTTTGCCGTTGTGGTTGAAAATTATAGTGATAATATTTCGTCGCTGAAACAGCAGATAATCCTAATCTCCTGCAATAGAATCTTGTACAAAGTGGGTCTAGTTAGAGTTATATTAGCCTCCTTATACTCAAGTCAAGAGTGGCAATTCCATGCACTGTTAAGGGCTTTGGGTCAAAGGAGAGAAGCATGCGAAGAATTAGGAAAGCCCGAAAAAGCAGTTTTTCGTAACGGACTGGTCCATTCAAATGCCCAAATGTTCTTCAACGGACTGGGTCGAACCAGAGAAGGAGGCTCAAAATCATAAAGCCCAATTTTAGATTAAAACATGAGAGCCAGCCAATACTTGGCCGAACAATATTCTAACGAAATATCCGGTTGAACATCCCTTCTTTTTATAATGTCCTCAAAACTGAGGCCCAAAATCTGGGAATAAATTATAAATTCAGGTTACGTTTGAAATCACTTCTAGTTTTAATTCTTTATTTTTAGAAAAATAAATATCAGTTTAATTTTTATTTTTTACAAAAACAAATGGGTGTTTGATTATCCAATTTTTATTTTGAATTTTTTTGGGTATTTGATTATCCAGTTTTTTCTTTAGTGGTGGTTTGCGGTGGAGGTCTTACTTGTTTTTTGTTTAAAGAAGGAAGTCCCATCGATATGTCCGGCTGATTTAAGTTTGGAAATTTTTTGCTACGATCCGAATTATAAAGAAGTAACAAGTCCAACAAGTTCCCGTATGCGGATGATTAATGATGATCAATAATATGTTTACTAGCATTTGATTGATGGCAATGAAAAAGTGCTATAAATATTTGTCTCTGAAGATTTTTTGTGAAAATGATACTAACCACACATACCTACAACCCGTGTTCCAAAATATTATCTTTTTAAGGTTTATCTTTGATTAAATCAAGACGCTACAGAACTACGCGTCGTATGCAAAGTAAGGAAATGGACTACGTTGAAACAAACAAACTTGTTCCTAAAATTGTTCAAATATTCCTTAGTTAGAAAAAAAATTCCAGCTTTCTTGTACTACTGTTTAGCAATAATTTTGAATTTAAGTCTTAACGTCAAATAAAATAAGAGAGCTACCACTAGCACATCATAACGAACAACACTGACAATCATATTTTCGTGTTGGAGATAGAAGGCCACTCAATCAAAGTCACACTATCAAGACGAGGAAATTGAAAGATCTTGGACACAGGCTCAAAATTACCTTAACACCACTCCTCATTGCAGCCACCAGAAATTATCAAGCGCCAAAAATTATGGCCTCCGAGAACCACCACCAGTATAATCTCATATGTACCAGCACATCTCGTTAATCAAAAAGCCACCAAAAACCATAATAACACCGACCACCCTGAACCACCACGATCACCATTGCAGCGCCATCCACAACCCTTGATTGTTATCTTCAACCACAATCATGAGACATAGCACAGACTATGCCCCTACAACCACCGCCCACTTGCTCCATCAACAATGATCATCAGCCACCCACAACCACCAGCTACACCAACTGTTGCTCTCTTATCTAGTCTAAGATGATTGGATGTAAGAATTTTCTCTTCCCCTCTTAAAACGTTACTCCATGGAAAGAGACATATCTTTGAAAACCAACAATTTTACTTCGACGGGGACCATTTCCCTTTTCGGTGGCTTTTGGAGACACGCCAACAAGAAAAGGATGCTAGTCATCGAGGCTATATGACGGGGTATTAATTTTGTACTTCTGGTTTTTGGCTAATTTTGTTGCGATTGAAAAGTTGTAAATGGTTCTGATTGATTTCGTGTCCCTTTAGCGGCTTGCACTCAGAATATTATTCTACAAGATATTTGATTCAAAAGATGTACTTTAACTGTTAGTCATATGCATTTTATCGAGTTTCTTACTTACTAGTTGCAAATCTCAAAAGAAACCGTCATTTTCTGGCATACGATGCACTCCAATATTTCTTGCACATGATTTTCCGTTCAAGAAATTCGCCCGAGTCTTGTTCACTTTTCATGAATAAAACTAGATACCAAATATTTCAAATTTACGATTTACGAGCAAAATTTCATATTAATTCAAAAAATCTCTGCAAAGAGATTAATACGTGGGATTGACAACCCTAGTATGAGCATGCGCTGCATGGAGTGTTCGTGAAATGGGGCACATGAAATGTAAAACTATTGAAATCTGCTCTTGTTCCTGTCTTGTAGCTGTTTGACTTTTCCGGTCTAAGGTATAATCATCAACGATCAAAAATATGCTAATGGCTCTTTGCCTTTTTTATGGGTTCTCTTAATCTTTTGGACGGCATCTTCGCATTCTTGCCTAGTGGTTTGTTGACTTTAGCATTTAAACTTTTCTACTAGTCCAAAAGTGGTATTAGAAGCTGGAATTTGACTAACTTACCACATGTGGTGTTAACTCGGTTATTGTTAAGAAAAATGGAAATGGGGTTTGTGGGATAATGGGTGCTTCAACACTTAGGATTCGTTTGACAAAATTTTTTTTTTGGTTTTCAGTTTTTAAAGAGCAGTTTTTTAAAGAGCAGCTTAATTTTTTTTTATATAAAAACAAGTGGGTGTCTGATAACCCCTTTTTTTTAGGTTTTTTTTTTTGGTGTTTGGTAACCCTTTTTATTTTGACTTTTTTTTTTGTGATTTGCGGTGGCGGGGCGTAGTGGTGGTCAACGGTGGTGGTGATGGTGGCCGACAGACGTCCGAAGGTGGCTGCCGGCAGTCACCGGCTGTGGTGGCCGGCGGCCGGAGGTGGCTGTCGGCAGTCTCCGGCGGTGGTCGCCGGCAGCCGAAGGTGGCTGCCGGCAGTCTCTGGCGGTGGTCGCCGGCAGCCGGAGGTGGCTGCCGGTGGTCGCCGGCGGCCGGAGGTGGTTGCCGGCAATCTCCGGCGGTGATCGCCTGAGGTGGCTGCCGGTGATGGGAGGGTGGTGGTGGTCTAAAAAAAAAATCAAAAAATGAAAAAAAAAATCAGTTTTTGGAGTTTTTTTTTTTACTCTTCAGTTTAAAAACAGATTTTTTAAATTAAAAAAAAATAGTTACGAAACGCTCCTTTTTTTTCAATTTTTAAAACTAAAAAAAGAGGCAAAAAAAATATATCAAACCTACCCTTAGGCCCCGTTTGACAAAATTTTTTTCCCTCTTTTTTTTCAGTTTTAAAAACTGAAAAAAAAAGAGCGTTTGGTAACCATTTTTTTTTCAATTTAAAAAATCAGTTTTTAAACTGCAGAGTAAAAAAAAAACTCCAAAAACTGGTTTTTTTTTTCACTTTTGGTTTTTTTTTTTCGACCACCACCACCACCCTCCCACCGCCGGCAGCCACCTCAGGCGACCACCGCCGGAGACTGCCGGCCGCCGGCAGCCACCTCCGGCCGCCGGCGACCGCCGGCGACCACCGGCAGCCACCTCCGGCCGCCGGCAGCCACCGCCGGAGACTGTCGGCAGCCATCTCCGGCCGCCGGCGACCACCGCCGGAGACTGCCGGCAGCCACCTCCGGCCGCCGGAGACTGCCGGCAGCCACCTCCGGCCGCCGGCGACCACTGCCGGAGACGGCCGGCAGCCACCTCCGGCCGCCGGCCACCACCGCCGGTGACTGCCGGCAGCCACCTCCGGCCGCCGGCCACCACCGCCGGAGACTGCCGGCAGCTACCTCCGGCCGCCGGCCACCACCGCCGGTGACTGCCGGCAGCCACCTCCGGCCGTCGGCCACCACCACCACCACCGTCGACCACCGCTACGCCCCACCACCGCCACCGCAAACCACCAAAAAAAAAAGTCAAAATAAAAAGGGTTACCAAACACCCAAAAAAAAAACCTCAAAAAAAAAAGGGGTTATCAAACACCCACTTGTTTTTATAAAAAAATAAAATTAAGCTGCTCTTTAAAAAACTGCTCTTTAAAAACTGAAAACCAAAAAAAAAAATTTATCAAACGAAGCCTTAGTCTTAAATAAACCTCAACGGTGTGAATTAATAGTTGTAGCTTACCACATTTTGTCCTACTTGGTCGCCGCTTTTGCCCCCTTTTTTCTTTCAATATCATTATTTTGTTGAAGATTTTGCTTTATTCGGAAGGGATTCTCTGGCTATGATTACGGCTATTAGAAACATTGACGAGCATCTGCCAAATATTGGAGTTTCTTGGAAGATACGAAGCAAATGCTAAATGTTTGAAAATTGCATGGATTAAAAGGACAAAATATGATTTAGCAAATAAATTAGATTGTTTGATCTAAGCGCTAGATATTTTAATGTTGGTTATCCTCAAAATGTATCATAGTATTGGCAAATATATTCGTCTTCGCCTCAAAAGTATTTCCCTCGATAATTTCAATGTTTTGGACCTCCAATAATCGAAGTTTGCTAAGATATAGCGCATAGTGTACACATTATTTCATCAAGTTAGATGACCTTTTCGTATGATTTTTTGTGCAGTCAGTTATGATAATGGTTGCACATAACATTAGTTTTGCTCTTCTGAATGTTCAACCGCTAAAACCAGCCCTCTTCTTTTTAGGGATAGTCAATGTCTGCGTAATAATCTGGAGAAAGTAAGGTGCCACAAAAGTAAGTTTCGGCAAAGGAAAACTTATTTTGGCTCCTGTTAATCACAGTTGCTATACATTTACTTCTGCTAACCATAATTTATGTATATTGTAAAGCAAGTAATGTGATTGGAGTCACAATGAACTTTTAGAACACTGTCCTCATGCAGTCTTAACTAAATGGTCCTAATGACCCTCTGTACTTTAGTTTGGGTCCAATCTTACAAACAATGAATGAAATAGCACTTTTTAAACGAAAACTACCAATTTTAACAGACGTATTGACTAGCTATTATGTTCAAAAATGACAACACTGCCCTCTTCACTTCCACTGCCGCCCCATGCCCCACGAAAACACCACACACTCACACACCCAAACACACTCATTTCTACTGCGTGCAGTGTCTGTGTGGGTGGGTAGGTCGTTGGATGGGTGTTTGTGCATGCCTGCAGTGTGTGAGTGTGTGCTCGTGCAGTATGTGTGTGTGCGCGTGTGCATGGTAGACGATAGGGATGAGGAAGGCGGAATCCATGTATGTGGAGTGTGTGCATAGAGGGTCTATTAGATGGGGACATGGGTGGCGACTTTGGGAATGGGGTGATTGACGGGGTGGAATTAAGAGGGGAGTTGGGGGGAGGGAGGAAGGAGGGGATTGACCATAATATGATAAGCAAAGAGGGGTATCGGAGTCATTTCAATGTGTCCATAACTGTTTTATTTAAGGAGCAGTATTTCAATAAATGGAGGGGAGGTGAGTACTTTATTTGTTAATCGAGTGGGTGAAGTTAGAGTTAATAAGGGGTCATTAGCTATTTTTTCCTAACAACAAAGTAATCTCTTATTTGACTAAGGGTCTATTTGAAATCATTTCCAGTTTTGATTTTTTATTTTCAAAAAAAAAATAATTAAAATCAAAACCAGTTTCGTTTTTATTTTTTACAGAAACAAATGGGTATTTGATTATCCAGTTTTTATTTTGAATTTTTTCTTTGGTAGTGGCAGTGGCGGCGGTGACGGTACCGGCGGGTGGCAGTGGACGCTGGTGGTGCTGGTGGGTGGCGGTGGAGGTGGTCCAAAAAATGGAAACTCAAAACTCCAAAATGGGTGTTTTCAAAAACAACGTTGTTTTAAAAATTGTTTTTTTAAATGAAAATTGTTTGCTAAACATATATTTTTTTTTAATTAGAGAAAAAACTGAAAACAGAATAAATTTCAAACGCTACCTAAGTTTCTCCCTTGTTGCTCATGCTAAGGTCTTGAAATACCCATATGGGTTGGAACATATATTGGGGAAATAAGTTGTACCAAAACATATGACTAAAGAAAAAAGGAAGATTCCTATCGTACCCCTCAAGCTTTTCGAGACTTTCCAAATTACATATTTGCATGAACCTGTATTTGACATGCAAGGGAACAGTTATGTAAACCAAAACTACAGGATCTCTTCGCTGTTTCACGTGCCAACGAACATTACAAATGACATGCCCTGCGGTTGACTAAACTACATGAGCATGATCCATATTTCTATCGTTCAAGAGCCATTTTTTACCAATCTAGCTAAATATGGAGAAAATTAAAAAAAAATAAAAAAAAGTTTGTGAGATGTCTCTACACATCCTTTACGTGCGTTCTCATCATTTTCTTTCTTGTTTTTTTTTCGGCTATCCCTTTTATGATATCTCACAAAGAGATTCATTAGGGAATAAGTCTCATGACACATAGTATATTTGGAATTACACCCATTAATCACATCCAAGCCTTTTGGACTTTGTTGGTCATAGATTGACCTTATTGAAATACAAAAATAGAATTTCATTCATATAGTGTTGGTTGAGTACAAGTACCTACATATAGGTGAAGAAGATAGTTCAAATTTATATATCAATATCTCAACCTAACAATATTATCTAAAAAAGATAACTAACGACTTCTTATTTAAAAGCTAAACTTAACTTCTAGATTGATATAATATTATCTAACATCCTTTCTCAAAGACATGGTATTTTTGAATAAAAATTAGGGCTAATTACACCTATGTCCCTGAGGTTAGCGGGTAATTACACTCAAGGACACAAAGTTTCAAAATGTAACATTCCGTGACAAAAAATGTTTCAAATGTATCATCCGTGTCCATCCGTTAGGGTTCCATCCAAAAAATATACTGTTCATCATTTTGTATTTTAAAAATGCCAATACTGCCCCTGTACAATATATCTTGAATAATTTTTATAAATTTTAAATTAGGATAACAAATCTTAATTCTTTAAGATTTTGAAACTCTAATTTGAAAATTAAGATTTTTAAATTAGAGTTTACAAACACTAATTCTCAAATTAATCCCTAATTTATGATCTTACATTCAGTTGCATGTCCATAAAATTCAACAAATTTTCACCTTCCTGAGGTACTGATTGTAACATTTATAAAATCTAACAATTTACAAAAGTAAATTTTTGCTGAACCGGTCGTCGGAAACACAGGCCATTTCGTTTACAGCACAACAGGTCCAGTGAAGAAGACGGCCGGAGGACGACCATCGTCGTCGACCAGATCTAACCCACAGCAAACCAGGCCACGGTTAAGACCAACCTCCGATGCTGTGGCGTTGCGCGGGGTTGGTTGAGGCCACGATTAAGATCTAACCCGTCGACCAGATCCACCGGTCGCCGGAGGACGACCATCATCGCCGACCACATCGGAAAAAATGGTTCTAGAACGACACAAGCTGATCGGGTTTCATCCTGTTTGACCACCACGGTTAAGACCAACCTCCGACGCTGTGGCGTTGCGCGGGGTTGGTTGAGGCCACGATTAAGATCTAACCCGTCGACTAGATCCACCGGTCGCCGGAGGACGACCATCGTCGCCGACCACATCGGAAAAAATGGTTCTAGAACGACACAAGCAGATCTGGAATTCTACAACCACCACGACTTCGGGTTTCATCCTGTTTGACCACCACGGTTAAGACCAACCTTCGACTCTGCGGCGTTGCGACGGGGTTGGTTAAGGGAGGGGGCGTGGTCTAACAGAGGTGGCTGCCGAATGGGTGGGCGAAGGGAAGTCTTGGTGGCCAGGAAGGGGGAGGCAGATGGGGTGCGGCGCCGGGGAAGGGGAGGAAGAAGGGGCTGGTGGGTGACGGGGAAGGGGGAGGCAGGTGGGGTGCGGCGCCGGGGAAGGGGAGGAAGAATGTGTGGGTGGGTGACGGGGAAGGGGGATGCAGATGAGGGGCGGGGGGGGGGGGTTAAGAGTAAAGTAAAGATGAAATAAAAAGTCTTTTTTTAATGAAGTAATGGCATTAAAAAAAATATGGTTCTAACTCAGGGGCAATACAGTCTTTTCATTAAAACCGTTAAGATTTTTAGGGTTCCGTTTGTCGATAGACATAAGTGTTACATTTTGAAACTTTGTGTCCTTGAGTGTAATTACCCCCAAACCTCAGGGACATAGGTGTAATTAGCCCTAAAAATTACATGTGTTTGGCTACACAAATTAACCCAAAGAGAAAATAAGAAACACGTATGTCTGGCAGGGAGTGATCATGATTGCTTCATAGTCATTCAACTCTAACATAAGAGATCCCTCCATGATAATCCATTCACCAATTGAAAGCAAGCCAGTTATCCATTTATAGGACTAAAATGTGAACATGTAGAGAATAAGTGCACAAGCACAAAAAGATGCAAGCTTGAAGAGAATGACTCTTTGAGAACATAGAGATAATCAATAGATTTAGAAATTAAAAAGAGAAAGATAAATAAGGAAGAAAAAAAAGTTAGAAAGATTTCCAACTGTTTGAAGAGAATGGGATAAAAAAAGAGAATGGGATGGAAGTATATGCTGGACAGACAATCCATAAGCATGAAAGGTTATGTACGCTTTAGTATTGGAGTAGCATAAATTCGAGAAACGTATTCGCAAAGATATTTTTGGGCTTAAAATTTCGTGAGAAATCGAATGAGGCCAGGATGCCGAATAATTGATGAGACCAAACTAAAAATCTAGAAACACCAAATCCAAACCTAGAAACTTCAAATCATAGTTTATTTCACCTAGGTAAGCATATAAAGCAACAAAAAAAAAGAAGAAAAAAAAAGAGAAAAACATGTGTGGCTAGGTGGAAGCTTAGAAGACTCTCAAAATAGAAACAAGGAATCGTTATGTTCTTGATACCGTATTGAAATACAAAAACAGAATTACATTCACGTCGAGTACAAGCACCTATATAGGTGAAGAAGATAGTTTAAATCTATATATCAATATTTCAACCTAACAATATTAGCTCAAAAGACAATTAATGACTTCGTATTTAAAAGTTAAACTTAACTTCTAAATTGACCTAACATGATCTAATAGAGCTCGACACGGGCAAACGGCCTAAACCTGGATACCAAAACCACCTCATAGCCTCATTCTATTCTTGATACCGTATTGAAATACAAAAACAGAATTGCATTCACGTCGAGTACAAGCACCTATATAGGTGAAGAAGATAGTTTAAATCTATATATCAATATTTCAACCTAACAATATTAGCTCAAAAGATAATTAATGACTTCGTATTTAAAAGTTAAACTTAACTTCTAAATTGACCTAACATTATCTAACAGAGCTCGACACGAGCAAACGGCCTAAACCTGGATACCAAAACAACCTCATAGCCTTGTAATATATATTAAAATAATGATTCACGACATACAAGTGGCCTCCTTCGGTATAATACATTATTCTAATTCTTATCTATAATTATAATTATTATACAATCTCATCTTGATGCAACAGTTATGTTGTTTTATTACAACTTGGAAGTCACATGTTCAGTACCTTAGAATGAACAAACAGGATCACTAGGGCGGATTAGGGTTGGTTCATCTATCTACCCCTCTGCTTCATATATCGACAACCCGTGAACTGGTTTCAAAGTTTTGGCATTCAGCAGACCAAACCCACTTCATATGTGGCTCGTACAATCATCAGCACATATCAAACGAAATTTGTGATATTTTTATCCTACATGCCACTTACCAAAAACAAACTACGCTACATGCCTATTTCACCCACATAAAATAATAGGTCAATTGGTTGTTTTAAAGTTTGGAATCAACGCCAAAAGGGTGGGAGAGATGCATATGACAGAGGCGTTGAGGGATAAACTCAATATTGTTGGTTTCAATTTTCATACGAACATGCCATAATCTGCAGTTTCGTTCGTAAATAAATAAAAAATCAGAACTATATAGAAAAAAAAATAGGGGGGGGGGGGGGTGTGGAGCGGAGACGACCTATTACCACAAAGTATAGTAAGCTAGGGCTATTGATATAGTTTACTAATTAAGCTTTCATTAGGACAAAGTAATGAAACACCCCATGATCCCACATACCCATAGTTATTTCTTAATTCCGGATTAATGCATGATTGGGCAGTTTCAATTTTTGGCTTTTCTTAGAACTTTAAATGTTAAGTCAAACACATCACTAGCCAAGATATACAATCTAAAGGATTAAAGAGAGGTCTACATTGAAAGATAAGAACAGGTAGATGAATATCTTAAGCGTTTAGCACCCTATTCCATGGACATTCGAGCCTAGCTTATAGCTTGTAGGAAAATTATAATCACGTTGCTGAGGCCTTTCACTAAAATTCCCAAGAACATGGTATTTAAAATTATCCTTGATGATTGTTACAAGGAAAAAGGAAGTACGGTTGGAGTTTTTCTCCCTACAATGTTAATTTGTTGCGAATCCAGTTCACGGAACGCTGTCTAGTATAGTAACGAAAAGCAGTTTCATATGGCGAATCATGTGAAGGATGCCCGTGATTTGTATTAAACTGAAGAGAAAAAAAAATGGGTACACTTTTGACCAAACAATAAAGTACTATGACGTCTTCAATAATAACCTTAATTACCTGTTGTTTTTTTTTTTTTGTAAAAAGAGTTTGAGAGAGGAAGTGACCGTCTGTTAACATTTTCTTGAGTGATCTACATGTGAATTAGACACGAGTGCTAGTTCAAGCATATTGCATCAGTACATCACATAACTAAGACATGACTTACGCTAGAATAGTGAGAAGGAATCAAACATAAGCTTTTTGACGAAACAAGTATTCAAGCATCGACCTCATTACTTTTAGACAAAAAAGAAACATATAAATGGATTAACTGTCGACGTTTAACTATAATACGATAATATGAAACAGATACTTCATTTAAAAAAATATAGTGTTAATTAGACAAGCCGATGCATAACCATATTAGCAATCGCCAATTTAGCTCCATGTGCACTACGTCAACAGGTACGCCTTCTTCGTAGTATGTACGAGTAAATGTAAATTTGTCATAAAAAAAATTTCAAGTTCAAATTTACGATAGAAAAATGGGAAAAGTGCATAAACCACCCTCGTGGTTTGGGTCAGATGCAAAAAGACCCCTGCAGTTTCAAAAGTTGCAAGAAGATACTTGTGGTCACAAAAGTGTTGCAACCAACGGTTTTCGTAACGAAATGAAAATATTGTCCAAAATACCCCTACCAACAAAAGTCTCCAGCAGAGACCACCCCAGCCACACCGTCGTCACTCCGGCCTGCCATTCATGGACACAAGCCCAAGCCCTCTCTCTCACAGCCACGCCGCCCCTACCACCATCACCCAGCCATGTCTGTCGTGTCCACAAGCCGAAGAAGTTCTCTCTCATCACCACCACAACTCCGCCTAATCAAAACCCGTCGCCGCCACTGCCCTCATCACCCCACCCCTAATCGCACATACTTAGATATAGGGTTTCAATCGCAAGGTGCGTTTGAAACCCTAGATCTAAGTTCGGGCAAATCAGCAACATCAAAGTTTGTGAAACCCTAGATCTAAACCCAGATCTGATTTATCCCGAATTGCACAAAGTCAGATCTAGGGTTTCAATTGCACATTGCAATTTGAAAACCTAGATCTTACTTTGTGCGATAAGGGTTCGAATTTTCGGCGGCTGCACCGAAATTAATCTTAGCTTGTGCGAATTTTTGTGCGATAAGTTTGGGTGATGATGGCGGCAGCGGGATTGGGTGGGGCTGATGGTGGCGCCGGTTGTGGCTGGTAAGCGGGATGGTGGCGGCGGGATTATGAAGGGCTTACATCGACGGCGCACGGTGACGAGGCTGCGGCAGCATAGACGCACAAGGTAGGGTGGTGGCAGAAATGAGGGGTGGTGGTGGTGGATGGGGCTTGGTGAGAACGGTTAGGGTTTGGCTTGAAGGGCTGATGGCAGCAGGAGGTGGCGGCGGTTAGGGTTTAGGTGATTAGAGTAGGAAAGAAAATTGGGGTTTGGGAAGAGAAGAAAAAATAAAGGGCAACTTTGTCATTTCGTTGAATTAATTTCTACCAAATGCATTGTTGCCGTTGTTTGAACGATTATTTTGACGGATGCAACACATTTTAAACCTCAGGTGTCTTCTTATAACTTTTGAAACTGAAGGGATCTTTTTGCAACTGACCCAAATCACGAGGGTGGTTTATGCGCTTTTTCCTATAAAAATTATGGGTATCTTTAATCAGCATGAAGTTATTGAATTTGAGGGGGGCAGGTGGGGGGGTATGTATCCGTGGGTAACACATGCGTCCACCCATGGTTGACTGAGAAGCGAGAGCCGGTAAGACTTCTGGTCTGAATGACCGGAGACATATAGCTTCCATTGCGCCGGCCAACACGTGTAGAAAGTGACACAAGCTAAACTTTTGTACTATTTGAGTAATTTGGCATAAAACAGTTTGTGCCCACAACAAAGTTTTGACAAGTGGTAGTAGTACTAAAAATGCTGGCCTATCTCGTCAAATGGCCATGACCGTGTGCTGGGCAGATCTGAGTCTAATCGGATGGGCCAAAAAGTCTTAAAAAAATTAATGACTAATCGGTTTAGTTTTATGAAATGAAAGTACTTGGCTTTTTTCTTATTAAACAACATATGTCAAGACAGAATTTAGCACAAATAAAATAATCATTAAGAAGAGGATCAACCTGAGAGTAAAGAGAAAATAGTCATTTGGCGATCGTTTAAACCAAGTATAAAGTAAATTGAAAGCCTTGCCTTCAACTTTGATAATCGTTGCTAATTAAGCCCTAACTTCCCTAGCCATCAATGGGGTAGCAAAAAAAGCAAATGTAGCAGCGAAGATCTTCTATTAACAAATCAATCCTCTCGGCTACCGAAGAGAGGAAAATAATTTACACATTAGGGGAGAACTCCAAGTAGGGAAGAGCACAATAAATTTTCGTACGACAGGAAAATTTTCTAAAACTACGGGAATGAATAGTAAGGAAGGACTGGAAGGGAGAGAGAGGGGGGAGGGGGGGGATATGCTACTTAAACTCGGATTGCGTTCGCGAAGAAAAGGATACGAACTCATGGTTCATTTACCAATCTCAACTCTCAAGTAGTTGGTACAAAGTTTTTTCGAGTTGGGCTGGGTTCATTGGTAGTTATTAAACATCCAGAGAAACTATCTAATCTAGCTTTATACTTTTCATTACTCCTTTTTTAAATTTCAATTTGTCGCTGAACAATTATAATTGTCATTAAAGCACACATGTAGTGACAAATGTGATGATTTTCTTTTCCATTTTTTTTTGTTTTGACATATGACAATATAAATGAAGGTAAATGTATTTCAGGCAAAGCAAAAGAAGATAGTTTAGCCAACAAACCATCAACATTCTAATGAGACATCAACTATCAATATGATACTAGTTTTTTAACGCGTGCGTTGCATACGAAAATTAATTTTAAGAAGTGCCACAGAAAATTAGAATTAAAAATGGTATGCAAAAGAACTACTCTAGGAGCAAAGATGAGAGAAATAACGAGATATTTGAATACTAATTTTCAGCTAGGATATGAAATTACACTAATTAAGGAGATAATGATTAAGAGATAATATAGGAATCAATTTTAAAAGAGAGTAAACAATAATGGCCTAGTTTAGAAGTTCTAACCGTACACAAAATATTGTATACTGAAAATAAAAGAGAATATTTGTGTCAAATAATTAGCATTTCTTATATGACACGTGGCAATCGGAGAGAACTTGATTTTGGGCAAATATTTTGGGACTAATTGTGAAATAAGATATAAATTAGATTAATGAGATAATAATAATTCTAGAAACTTGATTAAGGTGCAATAACTACAAATCTAATTATATATATATATATATATATATATATATATATAGGGAGCTGATCCATTGATAGCGCTAGCAAAATGGAGTATTTGCTAGCGCGATCTGGGCCGTCCATCCTGAAAGATGGACGGCCCAGATCGCGCCTTTTTCAAAAACTGTCAGTCGTCCGCGATACTATGTCGCGGACGGATTTTTTTACCTTTTTGCCCCTCCACCCGTCCGCTACATTGTATCGCGGACGGTCCAAATCTTCTTTTACGTTTTTTTAAGTTCGTCCGCTACATAATGTAGCAGACGTTTTTTTAACAAAAATACCGTCCGCTACATTATGTAGCGGACTATTTTACTTTCTCGAAAAGAGACATCTGTGTTGTCAGCTCTGGAAAAAAGACAACCAACTTTTATTTTCTCTTTCCCCCTCATCTCTCATCTTCTCTCTTCTGGATGAGCTCCTTCAAGACGGTGGTTCCTTCGGGGTAGTTGGACAGCACCTCTCGTGTCCGGCGATCAAGGACACAACGATCTTTCCCCTCATCTCTCATCTTCTCTCTCTCCCTTGTGAGCGTGCGAGTGGCGATCGAGGCCACAACCATTTGAAAACTCTTCCTTCTCTTTCTATCTTGCCGCTTCAAATAGTTATGATGTGCTTTGATCTGGTTGTCATGGGTTTGAGAAATTAAGTTTTTTTTTAAATCTTTTCATTTTTGATAAAGGGTGATAGAAATGGAGGAGGTTGAAGACCCTAGAACAAAATGGCAATCTGTTGCCAGCCAATTTCATGAATGGTTCCAGCCTGCAGGTGGATGTGCTAATTGAGTGTGCTCGTTTTGGAGTCTTTTTTAGCAATGGCAATCTGTTGCCAACGAACTTCATGAAGATTTGTTCATCAGGATCAAAGTAAGAAGAGAGAAAAAGAAGAAGTCAGAATGAGAGAAGGGAGGGAAAAAGAGAAGACTAGTCCGCTACATTATGTAGCGGACTAGTCTTCTCTTTTCCCTCCCTTGCGGACACATTAATGACACAGAAAAGTCATACCACACATGTGTGGGCCTGTCATTCGTCCGCGATACTATGTCGCGGACGGCATGGAGGGGCAAAAAGGTAAAAAATGTCGTCCGCGATATTGTGTCGCGGACTACTTTTTTTTGACATGCGTCAGGGCCTGTCAGTCGTCCGCGAAACAATATAGCGGACGGGTGGAGGGGCAAAAAGGTAAAAAAATTCGTCCGCGACATAGTGTCGCGGACGACTGACAGTTTTCGAAAAAGGCGCGATCTGGACCGTCCATCTTTCAGGATGGACGGCCCAGGTCGCGCTAGCAAATACTCCATTTTGCTAGCGCTATCAATGGATCAGCTCCCATATATATATATATATATATATATATATATATATATATATATATATGAAAGTCGAAGCTGAGAGAAAGTGTCCACGTCACCGCCGATGTGGACACTCTCTCCTTCTGCCACGTGGATAACAAAACTCTAATTTAATGTATTTTACTTTGCCTTTTTTGTCGCATGTTTGTCTCACCTATTCAACCGATTTGAATTTGAATTTTTTTTTGTTGCATAATTATCTCTTATATGCTATCTAGATTTTTTACTATCAAAATTTAATTAATTTGAATTTGATCCGAATTTTTCTTTGACCATTAATTGCTATTAAAATGGTCATTATAATTTTTACCCTATTAAACCTACAGGAAGACTAAAATAGGTACCGGATACCTTTGGGGCTGTACGTTTACGTTTTTCAGTTTTCATTTTTGTAATAATAATGAAAAAGATGCTTTTTCGTATATGTTTACGTTTTTTCGGTTCCGTTTTGGATAAAATTTTCAAATAGTATCAAAAAAACTGAAAACACCCAAAGGGTGTTTTCACCTTTTTCCTTGAATTGTATTCTCTTTATCAGAATACCACATCTTCTCCCTCGTATCTACCACCCTATTTCAACAAACACTCACCAAACTAGACCACCCATTTCACTGGGTCTTCCTACAAATGGAAATAGTGGGGTCCATTAATGAATTAGTTCAGAAAAAAGTTTGTGAAAACGAAAATGAAAATGATAAACGTACAGAAAAAATTAAAAAAGTAGATACGGAAAAAAGTAAAAGTACACAATATGATTTTTGAACTGAATACTAAATTCTGGAAACCAAAAACAGAATATAGAATAAAGAAAAAAATCTTGTAAGCGTACAGACCCTTTGTTATCTCACTTACAAATTGCACACGTTAACCAATGTTGAGTTTATTTGTCTTTTTTTTATCACATATTACTTTTGATTAAGGTGCAATAACTACAAATTACTTTTGAAATTTAAATTTAAACTGATAAGAAAAATTTTAACTGATTGGAGAGAGATAACTGAATTCAAAAATAGAAAGTGATAATGGTAAGTAATTAAAGTTAATTTATATAATAATCAATCAAATTCACATAGCGAAAAAAGAGAATATCCACGTAGGCGGTGACGTGACAATATTCTCTCAGTTTCGGCTTTCATATATATATAGGGGACCGATCCACATCTACCGGTGGAGAAATAACAATTTCTCCACCGAACCGCAGGTAAGAGCAGCGGTTGGCCACGTGGCGCAAAAAGGGACGAAAAAGGACGAAAATACTATGAGAAATTCACGAAAATATCACGAGAAAATGAAAAACTCATGAGAAAATGGTGGCAATAATGCCCAACCGCAACTCCTACATGCGGTTGGCATTATTGCCTTCCGTGACCCCACCCCCCTTGCCCCCCCACGCGTCACCCCCCTTGCCCCCCACCCCGTGGCCCCCACCCTATGTCCTTTTCCCCCACCCGTGAACCCCCCCTCCCCCACCCGTGAACCCCCTCTTCCCCCACGTGTCATTACCACCCTACCCCCCACCCCCACGTGTCATTCCCCCCTCCCCCTCCCTGCTGTTCACTCACGGTTCTTCTCTTCCTCTCTCACTTTTCTCTCTATAAAATCCCTCCTCCCCGAATCATTTCTTCCACCCTCCTCATTCTCCCTATCTCACCTACATACAAACAAAAAAAATTTACGCTAGAAGATCGGTGGATAACCGCTAGAAGATCGGTGGATTTTTCTTGAAATATATCAAGTTAAAACAAGTAAGTATTTTTCAATTTGTTCATACCAATTGATTGTTTAAATTGTGTTACGCTTAAATTGTTCTTACAATAGTCTAAATTCGTGTTTAGGGCGTCAAAATTACGTTTTGACAAATCGGGGTATTACATTCGAAAAATTCCAAAATAGCGATTTTTTAGGGCGTCAGAAATAGAATTTTTCACGAATTTATAAAAAATAGCTAGAGCTAGATTTTGCCAAAGTACAAAACAGAGACCCTAGTTATTTTCAAAAGATCTGTATCAGGTAAAAATTTCAGATTTTTCCAAAGACTGGAAAGGGGTTAACTGATACACGCAACCTTGTAACTTTGCAGTGTAATTTAAAATATCAAGCCAGCGCGATTTCGCGCGAAACTTTTATGAGAACCCTAGGGTGTTGGGAAGTTCCATTCCCCAGGAATTCGGGCCATTCCGAAGCCGTTAGCTAATTTTTTGGCCGAACGGGCTTTTAAGCGCTCGATCCGGACACCGGTTCGGGATTTTTAGGCGAAAAATCCGTAAAATATTTTTTAGATCAAGAATGAACTCAGGAAGCTTAAAATAGCGTTTTAAAGCAATTTTGATATTTTCTGAAGCCAGGGGCATTTTGGTAATTTGCCCCCCCGCGAGGGGTGTTTTGGTAATTTTCCCGAAAAAAAGTTTTTCGGTCCAGAAATGTAAGTAAAACACCTGAAAGGTTGTTTTGAAGCTGGTTTGATGGGCGTTAGGGTGACAATGAACCCCCGGGGGCTATTTTGCTAATTTTACATTACACAAATTTGTGCTTAAAATAACTTTTAGTTCAGGAAAGGGTGTGAGACACTTGAAAAGTTATTTTAAAGAGTGAATTCAGGAAGCTTAAAATCCCATTTCAAAGCACTTTTCAGATTTTTTTTGTCAGGGGGCATTTTGGTAATTCGCATCCCCGATAGGGGTATTTTCGTAAATTTGCAGCGTTAAGTTTTTCAAAGGATTTCTTAGTCCAGAAATGTAAGCAAAGCACCTGAAAGGTTGTTTTGAAGCTGATTTGGGGCGTTAGGGTGATAATGAACCCCCGGAGGCATTTCGGTAATTTGCCGCTCATCGGGGGCTATTTTGCTAATTTTACATTATACCAAATTTCCCGAAAGACGGTGGTTTAAATAAATTTTATTCTTCTTTTATTTAAATCTATGACTTGTTGAGAATGATATAATTTTTATTTTTTAGATTTCAGTATAAATATGGATGCAACTGGAGGAAATAATTTTTGTGAAGGTTCTGATCCACCTTACGTTGGTCAAGTTTTTCAAGCACTGGACGAAGTTGAAGCATACTATAGAGCATATTCGAAAACGATAGGTTTCGGTATTAGAACTAAGACGACTAGAAAACGGGCGAATACAGATCAAATTTGTGCAAGACTATTTGAGTGTCATAGAGGAGCACCGCATGTAACTCCGGTCGTTCGGATCAGTGACGAAGGGACAACAAGACAAAGAAAACGGGACACATTTCCGGGTACCGGCTGCAAGGCCCATGTGTATGCAGTACACCGAAAAAATGAAAACCATTGGGTTGTCACAGGAGTGGAGTTGAGCCATAATCATCAGTTGATGACCCCCAGTAAGATTGGTCAAATTCATCAACACCGAGAAATAAGCGCGGCACACAGACAACTAATTTTTACAATGGCCGAGGCTAAAATTCCACCTTCTAAGATGATGGGGGTTTTCTCAAGCCAGGCTGGGGGGATTGACAAGTTGAGTTTCAACGAAGTAGACCTTCGAAATGAACTTCGTGCTCAGAGGAGAGAGTCTTTCGGTAAGAGTGATTCTCAAACTACACTTGATCTCTTCAGGTCCCTTCAGAGTGAGAATTCTGGATTTTTTTACAGTCTCCAACTGGATGATGAGAACCGCATTAGTACTATATTTTGGGCGGACCCCCGTTCTAGAGCTGCTTACCAAAATTTTGGGGATGTTGTGACGTTTGACACCACATACCGCACCAATAAGTACTCTATGCCTTTTGCTCCGTTCACCGGGGTGAACCACCACTATCAGTCAATCTCGTTTGGCTTTGCCCTGCTTAGGGATGAGACGGAGGAGTCATTTACGTGGTTATTTGAAACGTGGCTTCAAGCAATGTATCATATTCCTCCAAAGACCATCATCACCGACCAAGATCTGGCAATGAAAAATGCAATCGCTAAGGTCCTTCCAGATACTCACCATGGCCTGTGCACATGGCACATAAGCAACAAATATCCCGAACGGCTTCACCATGTATATGCAAACCATCCGTCATTCAAGACTGACTTTAATACATGTGTGAAGAAATCGTTGACGGTAGACGTGTTCGAGGAGAGGTGGGCCACGTTAATGGATACTTACTATTTGCACAATCACGAATGGTTACAATCGTTGTATGAGATCAAGACACAGTGGGTCGGTGCCTACACCAAGAAGTTTTTTGCAGCCGGAATGACTACGACCTCGAGAAGCGAAGCTATGAATTCATTCTTTGATGGGTACGTAGGCCAGTCTTCAAGTATAGCGGAGTTCGTACTAGAGATGCAGAAAGCCGTTGACAGGCAATTGTACCGTGAGAGAGAAGCCGACGCGGCTACAGTTTGCAAAGAAAGAGCTATACTAGTTTATTCACCTTTAGAGGCTCATGCGGCTCAAGTCTATACCAAGGAAATGTTTCGACAGTTTCAAGAGGAACTACTAAAGTCGAATCAATATGGCATGACAAAGTTGCACGAGTATTCCACCAGAGATATCAAGGTTTATGCTTTGACAAATGTGACGAACTTCGCCAATCCGTGCTCTTCGTCGGCTCCGAGGACCAGACGACATTTTACCGTAGCAGTTTGTAAGGACACCGGGTTGGTTAATTGCAACTGTCAACTGTTTGAGCATAAAGGTATACTTTGTCGACACGCGTTGAGGGTTTTGAGCGCCAAGAATGCTAGTGAAATCCCTCCACCGTATATCTTGGAACGGTGGACGAAGGAAGCCAACAGAGTCCACGGTCACATTCCTTACGTGCCCAATGTTTCAGTTGATTTCGAGCAATCTGAGACGCTGCGATATAATCACCTTTGTAACATCATGCACGGTTTATCAATGGATGCAGCGTCGACATTTGATGGGTACAGGTATCAAGTTGAAGCAGCCGCACGGGATAAGGCTAAGCATGCACAGTTTAGGATGGCATTACCAGAAACTGTGGACACTCCGACTACTCGGACAACTCCAGGCGGTAGATTCAATCGAGCCAAACAGCCAGTCATTGACGGTACTGACCTACAAGGTGAGGAGGACGATATTTTTGATCCAATTATTTCTCAAACAAAAGGGCGAAAACGAGCAATACGCATGAAGAATCCGATTGAAGAAGCAACGGGTCAAAAAAAATTACGAAAGTGTGCGTTGTGTAACAAGATGACTGATCATGACAAGAGAAACCATTATAAAGTGTTAGGTATCGAACCTGGCAGTATGGTCGAGG
The DNA here is from genome assembly GCA_033070095.1 of Escallonia herrerae. NCBI lineage: Eukaryota > Viridiplantae > Streptophyta > Magnoliopsida > Escalloniales > Escalloniaceae > Escallonia > Escallonia herrerae. The sequence continues at coordinate 71,654 of JAVXUP010000289.1, forward strand.
AGGACGATGATGAGGAAGAGTGTTAGGGTTAATGTTTCAGTTGTATAAATTGAACTTATATAATGTTTAAATTTGTGATTTGGTTTGTGCAATCTTTAATTTGTGATTTGATTTGTGGATTATTGATAGTTTTGGTAACTCCGTTTTCGGGCACACTTTAGGCCCCATTTGATAGCTTCCGAAAAAAGTTGTAATTTTTTTGTCACTTTTTTTCCGCTCATTGCACTTCAGGCACGCTAGTTAGCCCATTTGTAAGACTTTCGGCAAAAAACGAGACACATTAATTTTTGAGTTTTCCTAGGAAGGGCCTATTCAGGCACACTTTAGGCCCCATTTGATAGCTTCCGAAAAAAGTTGTAATTTTTTTTGTCACTTTTTTTTCGCTCATTGCACCTCATGCACGCTAGTTAGCCCATTTCTATGAATTTCGGCAAAAGCGAGACGCGTAATTTTTTCGAATGCCGTCATATGAAAGGTATATTCGCGCACATTTTAGCGCCAAATTCATAGCATGCGAAAAATTATGTACATTTCTTTTTGGTACAGTTTTTTGTAACATCACAGCAGCTAGCCACGCACGTCAGGATAATGGTAATGAAGGCGTCTAGCTTCATTCTTTTTCAGCTCCCAGGCTATCCTATACCTAAACGTCAAGGCATCCTTCCTAGTCCACGAGGAGTGTTTGAGCACTTCCGAGCGAGCAATGTAGTCCATGTACTTGAGGACGTAAATCCCGCAATCGTGACCGTTATATTGCTTTGGTCGGTCCTTTATCATCACGACCGTCCAAGGGTCACCCTGTGGCCGTCCGCATGCTAGCGAGAGGACAGTAGTCTGCATCCAACAATAAAAACGAGAATCAAGCCTATGAGACAAGAACAATATACTATGAGCCAAGGTCAAAAAATAAATACTAACCACTAAAGTGATGTACTCGTTGTACATCTGTGCCAGCAGCTGTCCAGGCTCGTCCTCCCTTAGGCTATCGTATATGTGAACCGTTCTGAACGCTGGATGGAGAACTAATAGGAACCAGTGGTTTGCATGATGACAGGGTATCATGATAAGGTTCGCATCAGCAGCGGGACATTGATAGTCTGCGTTCATCATGCCTAACACGTTTCGACCTGGTTTCCACTTACTCCTGCCGCCCCCTCGCCTCCATTCTGTGAATTCTCTCACCGTTAATTCCACAAAATGAGTGGGATACATGTTAAGCTTCAAATATTCAGAACGGTTAAAACGTTGCTCTCTAATCCGGAGCAGTTCTATGTAAGCGTTCATGACAAAATTTGAAAGATCTGTCTCCGGCGCCAACGTTCTGATATCCTCATGACCTAGGAATGTCGCAAGGGGAAAGTCTGCTGAATTGACAGGCTCATGCCCGAAGTAGTGCCGGTCGATCCAAGCCATCTTGTCCGACCTCAATGGCTTCGTCGCTTGTCCTTTGTCCGACCGAAAGCTTGGGCGCGAGGCCTGGATTCCTACTTGGGGAACCTGACTCTGGCACTGAGAGTCGTATGCGTTTGGAGGCAAGCGACTATATGGCTCCCATACCTGACTCTGGGGCTGATAGTCGTACGCGTCAGGAGGAGGGCGACCAGACGGCTCCCACACCTGACTCTGGGGCTGATAGTTGTACGCGTCAGGAAGAGGGCGACCAGACGACTCCCACACCTGACTCTGGGGCTGATAGTCGTACGCTTCAGGACGAGGGCGACTAGACGGCTCCCCTTCGTAACCCCGGTACGCAAGACTAAAGTTTTGAACTTCAGTCTTGTACTTCTCAATGGACCTCTTGAGATTGTCAGGAGCCTGCGCGACAAACCAGTCAAACGACTCCAGCTGCTTGAACACCTCAATGCCCTGGTCAACCTAAAAAACATGCATAGAAAATATGGCTAATCATATTTGACAAATGGTCGATAAGGTGCGCAAATAAATTATCAAACAACACTAGCATGACTTACAATGGCCAATGCCCAGAACTGGTCATAGACCTCACGTGGCGCGTACGATGTCTTCTTCACCTGGGAAGGGCGATTCACCCTCGTGCGCGTCACCCTGAGAAACCACTGTAAGTATTCCTCAGTACTAATGCCGTCGTGCTTCAGCGATACAAGGCTATCATACGTTTCCTGCCAGGTATTCCACTGGTGCACCTCGTCACCCAACAAAATCAAGGCATCAGCCACCTCGAAGTTCGGCCCTCGACCACCCCTGTATGGCCGCATGTCTACAGCGGGTTTTGGTATCCCTTGTGGACAGCCAGCTTGCTTCATAGCTCGATCGGGCATCTGAAACTCACATTCTTCGAAGTGAATGAGCGGCACCCGAACCAAACCTGCCAGCACGTACGACACCGGAAGTTGCCAACACCACTCATCCAACAGATGCATCACCTTGCCATATGGCTGCCACGTCACCTGGGATGCATCTAGTATCTCTAGTTCCCCCCGATAGAACTTTAGATGGTGGTGAGGGTCTACCCGTCTCCTCCTCCGGTTGGTCGTAGGCCCCCAGGCCCACACCCTAGGCCACGTCTCATCGGAATCTACCAACGGTTGTGGACGACCCATGGGTAGCCTCTCGTAAGACCAAACCTGTGAATGCAAACATTATATGGAATTAGTAATTAATCCCGAATATATTGACTAAGGATCCTACCAAGAAAATAAATGCTCATACCTGTAATAGAGTCAGGCAGGCGGCAATGGACTTGGCACCGTTTCTCGTAGCCTTATGCAGTGCTCGATATAGGTGCGCAAGGACAGCTGAACCCCACGAATAGGAGTATACCTCCTCAAGATCCTCCAAGAACACCATATACTTCGGATGCACCGTGTTTTTCGAATGCGTCGGAAGTAATATAGCTCCAATAATATACAGAAGGAATGCCTTCGTATACGTCACGAAATCTTGAGGAGTGTATTCATCCGGTAGCACGCCGTACTGCTCTCTCAGCCATTTAAGCTTGACGCCGTTTGTTGTAAGCGCTGCCCTTGGAATTCCCGGAAAATACTGCATAGCCATATTCGCTATGGATGCAGACGGCACGTTCAAAGTAACGGGTCTGCCGTGACATGGGATTCCAAGTATAAATCCGACGTCCTCTAACGTAACAGTCATTTCACCAAACCGGAAGTGAAATGAGTTCGTCTCGCTCCTCCATCGTTCAACTAGAGCGGATATAAGGCAATCGTCGTGTCGAGACCATTTCCCGCAATCGGTGAACAGGGTTAAATTTTGACGGTGTAATAGCTGTATTTGTTCCTTGTTTAGTACCCACTCTTCAAGGTGCCTTGTGCTTTGAATTGTTTCCAAAACACCCCTATCGACACCGTCAAATACGTGCCTCGCGACGTGGTCATCGTCATCGTATAGGATTGATGTATCATGAGGTCCAGAGCTGAAATTCATACCTTTAAGAACAAAATATAATTATAAACCAACTTAGCGTCCATAATATCCATAATATTTACATTCCAAAACTATAACTGGATCTTTAACCTAGCTTACCAACACATTAGCAATAGTCATTATTTCAATGTATTAAAACAAATCCTCAATTCCCACCACTCCGAACGCTTAATTACGCTAGTTCCCACTGAATTTAGCGCCAACGTGGTTATATAGCAATATATAGCCCGATGGCCCCTACACCCCCAACACCTCAAAACCGCTTTAAAGTCAAGTTTTTAAATATATCAGGAAAAATTTTAAAGGGGGCAAGTTACCAAAACACCCGCTACTTATGCAAAATATCCCCTGGCAGTCATCGCCGGTGCGTCACAAGGTTCAGAACATCTGGAACAAAATAAGTTTTCGGGTGTCTCACACCCTTTCCTGAACTAAAAGTTATTTTAAGGTATGAATTTTAAGCTGGATCCTTCCTAGCAAAATAGCCCCCGATCAGCGGCAAATTACCGAAATGCCCCTGAGCGTTCACTATCACCCCAACGCCCCCGAACCAGCTTCAAAACAACATTTCAGGTGGTTTACTTACATTTCTGGACTAAAAAGTCGTTTGAAAAACTTGGCACGGGAAAATTACCAAAACACCCCTTGGCGCGGGAAAATTACCAAAACACCCCTACGCGCGCCACGTCAGCTTCAAAACAACATTTCAGGTTTTGTAATTACATTTCTGGACTAAAAAGTCCGTTAAAAAACTTAGCACTGTAAAATTACCGAAATACCCCTCTCGGGGCGGCGAATTACCGAAATGCCCCCTGGCATCGAAAAATATCAAAAGTGCTTCGAAATGCTACTTGAGGCTTCCTGAATTCATTCTTGACATAAAAAGTATTTTACGGAGGTTTCGCCCAAAAATCGCGAACCGGTGTCCGGATCAAGCGCTTAAAGGGCCGTTCGGCCAAAAAAATAGGTAACGGCTTCGGAATGGCCCGAATTCCTGGGGAATGGAACTTCCCAACATCCTAGGATTCTCATAAAAGTTTCGCGCGAAATCGCGCTAGCTTGATATTTTAAAATACACTGCAGAGTTACAAGGTTCCCCGTATCAGTTAACCCCTTTCCAGTCTTTGGAAAAATCTGAAATTTTTACCTGAGACAGATCCTTTAAGAATAACTAGGGTCTCTTTTTTGCATTTTGGCAAAATCTAGCTCTAGCTATTTTTTATAAATTCGTGAAAAACTGTCTATATTTGGCGCCCTAAAAAATCGCTGTTTTGGAATCTATAAATGTAATACGCTGATTTGTATAAACCTAACATTGAATTATAAGGAAATTCAAAATACTTACTTGTTGTGACTTGATGTATTTAAAGAAAAAACTACCGATCTTCTAGCGGTTATCCACCGATCTTCTAGCGTAAAATTTTTTGGTTTGTATTGTTATGGAGATTATGTAGGTGAGATATGAAGTACGAAGGAAGTTGGTAAAAGATGACAGAGTGCAGAAGAAGGGTTCGGGGGAGGGGATTATAAAGAGAGAAGCGAGGAAGAGAGAAGAAAAAAGACAGAAAAAAGTGAGGAAGGGTGGGTGTTTATGCGGTCAAAGGCTGCGGCAAAAAAAAAATTTCGGCAGAAGGACACCACGTGGGGGCATCATGGGGGAGGGAAGGACGACACGTGGCATCGTGGGGAAGGACACCAGGTGGGGGCATCACGCGGGGGGACGCCACGTGGCAGGGGAGGGGGGGGGACCAACCGCGGGTTGTAGGAGCGGTTGGGCCCTGCGGATGAGGGGAGGGGACGCCACGTGGCAGAGGGAGGGGACCAACCGCGGGTGGTACCAGCGGTTGGGCCACGTGGCAGGGGGAGGGGACGCCACGTGGCAGGGGAGGGAGACCAACCGCTGGTACCACCCGCGGTTGGGCCACGTGGCAGGGGAGGGGACGCCAACCGCTGGTACCACCCGCGGTTGGGCCACGTGGCAGGGGGACGGGATGCCACGTGGCAGGCCATCGCCCCCAACCGCCAGTTGTCCATGCTGGGGGGCCACGTGGCAGGGGGAGGGGACGCCACGTGGCAGGGGCCTTGGGTTGGGCCACGTGGCAGGGGTGGGGGACGCCACGTGGCAGGGCATATTAATGCCAACCGCTGGTTGTGCATGCGGTTGGTGTCCTTTTTCTCCTCTCGCCATTTTTCTCACCATTTCTCGTGCCTTTTTCGCCATTAATGCAGTGGCCGTACGCCTTTTTCGCCTTTTTTGCGCCACGTGGCCCAACCGCTGCTCTTACCTGCTGTTCGGTGGAGAAATTGTTATTTCTCCACCGGTGGGTGTGGATCGGTCCCCATATATATATATATATATATATATATATATATATATATATATATATATATATATATATAGATTTCAAGAAACTAGAAAGCAAACGAAAATCATGCATATCTAATATATTACTTCCACAAAATTAAACTCTAATTTACATGGCCGGCTATCATGGGAGTCGACAAAGAAAGCAAATCGATAAAGCAAACTTCCTTTTTACTAACGGTGGAACATAGGCCTTGCCAAGAAAGAACCGTCACACTACTGGCACTCTAGAAAACCACACGTCCCAATCGGCTCAACACTAACCCAAAAATAGATGGAGAAATAGACATGCAAAAAAAAGCCGAAAAGAACATGTCGGCAAAATCGCATATGAAAAGCGGCAAAAATGTAAAACTTAGCCAAACAATCGTGAGAAGAAAAAAAATTTTAAAGCCACAAACAAATGTGACTATGAGAACAACGAAATGAGAGACTGGAACTGAGTAGAGGCTCCCTTCCAAAGCATGGGGAAGGGAATAAAACTTAAAAAGTTGTCCGAACTCCAACCGTAGCTTCCATTTGATTTTACCTAAGGAAATTTTTTTGCTCCTGACCTGACCTAGTAGCAGGAAAAACCTGCTACCCCCTTACGTGGCAGCCTCTCTGTCTACCAAACATGCTCCTCGCACGTGACAATCTTCTAGCTAATTGGAGCTGATTTATAGGAGAGACTTCTATCAGGTCTCTCTCTCTCTTCTTTTCATGTCTGCTTCCTCCCCAAACACTCCCAAATCTACTGGTGTGGAACGATGTTCAACCGAATTTTTCTCTTGTTCGTTATCTCCACTTCTCCGCTTTACGGCACCGTCACACCTCTACAAGAAGCCAAAGCAGCCCTATCTTTGCACGGCAATATTGATGCCAAAGGTTCATGGGTCTCAATGGGTTTGCTTCTGCCAAATGCCAGTATGGCACAATTGATTCTATATTCCATTAAATAATCATGGACCATTACTTGAATTAATATAGAGATTCCACAATCTCCATTTCAAAGGCAGAACCTCATTGTCTACACAGTTGACGTTATTTTTGTCTCTTTTCCTTTCATTTTCGATGAATATGAGGTCTTAAAAGGCAGAACCTCATTGTCTACACAGTTGACGTTATTTTTGTCTCTTTTCCTTTCATTTTCGATGAATATGAGGTCTTAAAAGTGTCCTAAAGAGAAGAATCTGACCACCCCTTGGGAGCCCTCATCCTCATCCTTGCGCACATGTATATGCGAAGTTCTCACTAGAATCTCTTCATTTGAGTCAACCAAAGGAAAACGGAAGTGTAATTCGCAAATATGAAACAGGAAAACAAGCAAGGCAAGTTGAAGTATTTGGTAGGCGTGCCTAGGAGACTTTTGAGAAAAGCTAGAAACTTCTACGTGGATAGCATGGTTAACAATGATGGAAAGGTTGGTAACTGCAACGTCCAAGGCGGTTCCGCTCCAATGACCAATGCTGCCCGAAGGAACTCTCTCGTTCCACACCAGATTTGGGAGTGCTTGGAGAGGAAGAAGATAGGAAAAGAAGAGAGGGACCTGAGAGAAGTCTCTCCCATAAATCAGCTCCAATCAACCGAAATTCTAGGAAAAAGAATGACGGCAAAAGGCCGTTAAGTGCCGGAAGATTGTCATGTGCGAGAAGCATGTTTGGCAGACAAATGGACCAATGAAAGGCTGCCACGTAAGGGGGTAGCAGGTTTTTCTGCTACCAGGTCAGGAGCAAAAAAATTTCCCCTAATATCGGATCGATCACCCGTCATCGCCAAAATTTTCTAATACTTGATTTGAACCAATATCAATTAGAAAATACAATTTGAGTTATCACTCATGCAGCATCAATATGCTATTGAAAATTTCACAGTAACTTGGGTTATTGGAAAAGCTCACAACTTTTCCATCTAACAAGAAATGATGATCGCTAAGTATATCGAGTGATTTTTAATGGATCACGCTAAAACAATGCTATTAAAAATGGTCGCTAAAATATCTGTTACTATATTTAGCTACCCGGTCGATATATAAAAAGTTACAAGTCATTACTACTTCTTGTATGGTTGTAGCCAGAAATTTCCTGTACTATTTCAGCCAATTACCATCACCGTGAACAAAAAAGTGAAACATCAAACAGCGATCATCATATACAAACTGCGCACGCCAAAATCCCAAAATGGCATCATTAATTTATCGTATCCATCTGATCCGTCACTTTGTGGGCCAATCATATGATAGGTCAATGCAGGTGCATGTGGGCATTGATCTATGGTACGGGTCAGATACATAGAATCATAGGGAAAAAGTTATTAAACATAAAAAGGAAGAATTAAAATGTTGTTAAATATCTTAACAAGAAAATCACTGAGATTTCTTTCAAACATATTTTACGAAAAATGAATGCTGATTTGCCTGCTTAATCTCATGAACACAAGGACTTTTGGCTTTATTTTATAGCTTTTTACTTGCTTCAGTTTTGTGAATTTTTTTAGACCTCTTGGAGGCAGGGTAAGGTTTTAGAGCCAGTTTGAAATTTATTCTAAAATGCAGAATTCTGCTTAAATTTTAATCAGTTTTAGAATCAGATCTAATTTACTTTAAGTAAGATCACTTTACTGTTTATCAAAAGTAATTGTAAATTAACCATAGAGGACACTTAAATAAATAAATTTTCTTATATTCATTTAGAAAGATGACGTTTAAGATGATTTTTATTTATAAATAACTATTATTAAACAAATAAATTATCAAAAAGTTATTATCATCTACCTACAAAGGCTGTTTATTTTTTTTACTTTAAATTAAAAGCACCACAATTTCACATTAGTGCTTATAGTACAATAATTTTTACAAATTAGTTAAAGGGTATAAGATGTCTTTTTGTGAAAAATATGAAGATAGTATGGTAAATTATAATGTCTAACCTGATTATGAGAAAAATGATTATTTCATAATCCTCACTTTTCAGAATTATGGATTTAATTAGTTTTGAGCTTTTTGAGGCAGATTAAATCTCTTAATCTGTTTTGCCAAACACCCACAAACTGATTTAATCTAGATTAAATCAGGTTTAATCATATTTGACCGTCTCAAAATCAGTCTCAAAATCAATCCCAAATACCCTCTTAGTGTGTGTTTAAATTATTTTCTACGAGATGCAAATTGCTAAGCTTGTTTGTCAAAAAAGGGAAAAAAATATATGATGCGAGTTTAACATAAAAAGTGTTAATTTAGTCTTCAGACTTATATTAGTTGTTCGTATTTTAATAGATCTGCTCCTTTTTAACATAAAATGTACTGAAAATAGATATCCAAACGATAACTTAGGAGTATTCTCAAGTTTTATTATCAACCAATTAAAAAGAACGCGGTAGAGCTCAATTCTGCTGTCTAGAGGTAAAGAAGTCGTTTACCCTTACAAGCAGTCACAAATATCGTAGATACTATTTTGAATTTATTTAGATTTATAAGTTCATTTTCTTTGCCTTTTTAGAAACTAGTTAGATTGCACACGTGATGCACATGAACATTGATATTTTAGAGGATTCACAGTTAGAAAGTCAATATACATCACAATGAAAATCAAGTAAAGAATTAGTGCAATATACAGACACAATTCAACGTATCAAATGCTAAGCAACTGCATATGAGAATATAGACTCAAGTCAACATATTTTGCTCGCGAAACTGAGTAATCAAACACCACGGCCACCGTAAATCATCACCAAAGAAAAAACTTAAAATAAAATTTGGATAATCATACACTCAAAATAAAAACTGAGTAATCAAACACTTATTATTTTTGTAAAAAAAAATTAAACTGATTTTGGTTTATTTTTTTTAGAAACAAAAAACTAAAACTGAAAGTGTTACCAAACGTTATCTAAGTATGTCCAATTTTTTTTTTGTTAAAATGTATTTCCAGATTTTTAATGCCAATCTGAAAGGCAAAACCATTTCTCTTTTTTGATAACAGAGAAGTGGAACCCATCAACAAAATTCCTATTTAAAAAAAGGCGGCCGTTTGAGATGATTTTGCAACGATTTTGTGAGATGTTATGGTCATCAAGTCTTTTATATTATTACTGTAACATATGTCAAGTTATGGATGATATTAAAAGTATATCTACCTATTGATATAAGTTTTATTAGAATATTACCAAAAAAAAAAGTTTATTAGAAGAAGAAAAGACATTGATAAAGTAATTGGAGCTTTTAAGGAAGTGAAAAAAATAGGGAGTTGTCAAAAAAATCTAGATCGTATGCATGTTAATCTTATTTGAATGGTAATTGAGTGAATTATAAATATAGGGAGGGTTATTTTTCTCCAAGAAAAATACTTTACACTCACCTACACTTCATAGGCGGTATAAATAACTAAAAACAATCTAAAGGCTAACCTAGTGTGGCCTTAATATTATTGAAGTGTGGCCTTAATATTATTGAAGCGCGAATCACAAAGAGTTAAATCATGTAATTTGTATGCCTACAGTGAATTGTGTGTGTACCCTCATGCTCAAGTCTTGAACTGAATTATTAAGAGTAATTATATGTGAGTCCAATATCATATAATATTGGTTGCGCGTCACGTGTCGTTTTAAAATAACAAAACTTATGTATAGCTAAATTCATGAAGAGGTGCACCCACAGTTTCACCTTTGCCCAATCTTTAACAGCAACTTCAGTTGGTGACAATTTCGATTGCATTTTCAATTCCAGACCCTTGATCAACACCAACAACCCAACCATAAGGTCCAGCAAAAGAACAAGGTCCATAACTTCCTCAGACAGAGACACAGCAAAAGTCACAACAGTGCATCAACTTTACCTTCCCAGTAAATTTGATTTTCACCAGAGCACATGCAAGCAAACAAACAGTTAAGAAACAGAGCTGGCCCTATAGGAGCCCATCTATGCAAACGCGTCATAAGGCCAGACCCGGCCGAGTCTATGTGGTCGGTGCGGTTCGTGTCCTGCACCACCGCACATTGCAGCACAGGGGCGGTGAAGAGAGCGAGCCTGTCAAGTGTCAGTTAGAAGAGCTAATCATACATATAAGGTATCCTCTAGAGTATGTGGAGATGACATACTCTCTGCCAATAGTTGACACCTCTTAGGGGCTCCTCCTGTTCTTTTTGTTGAGATAAAAGATCACAAATTTCTGCAGCTGGTGCTTGTGCCCCTTTGGGTTTTCTGAGTTTTCAGTAAAGGTTAGGAGATAGGGGTCCCGCAAGAGGGCAAGACACAGGTCCTGGAGGGTGTCCTGTCACATGGCAGGTTGGTTACAAACTAGAAATTTGTCTCAGATGCTTTATTGTATGCTGTGCCATCATCCAAAATCTGAACTCTTGCAACTTTGAGCTTTATTAAGCTTGGCTTGTGGGTTCTGTTGACCTAATTTAAACCGAGACTTGAGCTCTATTAAACTTGATAACTACTCGTAGCATACAGCAGGCATGCTACAGCTAGTTAAAGCCTTTTTAGCAATAAAAAGTTGTACAAAATATGCTTCTTTTTTTTTTGGTAATGTGAAATGGTTCGGCAGATCTCAAGATCTCAATTCAGACATACAATCTCCTAAGTTTGAATTTTTTGTCTATCATTTCTTATCGAAAACAAGTACAAGTCATCATTCTGCATTTGCTCCACACTCGAGTTTCCTGTGCGTTGCGATCCCTACATAAGTGCGAAAATCGGAAGCCTATATATGTGGTGGCCTTATAGGTCATGGTGAGACACAATACTCCTTGCCGTTGGATCGAAACTTTACTATCCCTCCATTTTATGTTTCAAAAAAAAAAAAATAACACAACTTTAACCATAATTGACATTCGAGAAAAAGGTTATAATTCCTCTTACTCTCAAGGGAGAGAGAGTAAGACGATGATTTTAATTTTGAGAGACAGCCTTGCTCGGCCAGCAAATGTTGACAATGCAAGATTTGGATCATCAGATCAAGTCTTGTAGACCCTGTTCCTAAACTTCTCGTCCATGAAAAAATGGTCACTGAAGAACATTAAAATTGCAGCACAGAATCAGGAACTCCTTTCATCAATTTGGCTGAAAAGTAAATAAAGAAAGAAAACCCATGACTTTTCCTCTTGCAATCCCCTCTCTCTCTCTCTCTCTCTCTCTCTCCATCAATGAAAACTCCAAGCTTTTTCCATTACTTCTCTTAATAAGAACTTCCAAGGCCTCCTCTATTCCGTTTAAACCCCCACATCATCTTTCCCAGTGACAGCCCTACGAGTTCAGTGGGATTTGCTCGCATTCAATTCCCTCTCCTTGTTCAATATCCTAAGTAGCCCCATGACGTATGTATTGGGAACCCACCTCATTATTATACTTCCCATATTAAAAACAAATAAATAAATAAATAAATGGTGGGGTTCCCAAGGCAGAGAAGGGGCAGGGCCAGGTGATAACCACTGCCACACCCCATTTTGCTAAAAATAAAAATTCCAAACCCCTTCAACTCTCCTTATAAATAGTAACCCTATTCGCTTATAAAAAATCCCTCTCCCACTACAATTCACTTTCATCATCAACATCACTGCTTCAGAAAAAAAGAAACTTTACCAGATTTTCTCTTGATTTTCTCTCTTTTCTTTTCTTGAAGAAGATTGAGATTCTCTTGAACTCTAGAAATGGCTGCTGCTGCTGTTCCTGCACAGTTTTGCTTGGATGAGAAGTGGAAGCTGTCAAAGAAAGAAGGTTCAAGAAGTGCTCGCTGCTCCTCTACAAACTCTTCCTCTCTCATGAGGAGTGCATCGACATCATCAGCGAAATCGAATCCCCACAGGAGGTGCTCTTTTACAAGGAAATGTGCTAGCCTTGTGAAGGAACAGAGGGCCAGGTTCTACATCATGAGGCGCTGTGTCACCATGTTAGTTTGTTGGCGCGAGTACAGTGATTCCTGATCAAGGCTGAAGAGAGAAACAGAGAGAAAAAGGTGCTAATTAGATAAAGAAAATGATTTTTCTCTCCGTTCCTCTGTTTTTCCCCTGTTTCTCCCCTGTTTCTTGGTCATGGTCTCAAAACATCAAAGTTGAAAAGCAATTCCGGCATGAGCAAAACAAGAGCTGCAATTCGTCGCTGAAGTCCTTAAATCGTCACTATAAAGGTAGATTCGTCACGTCTTTGCGACGGACCTGACTCTCTACGAAGACTTCCATTTTGGGGTAGAATTTATCGGGAACATGTATATATATAGTGCTTTTTAGTAGGTTTCAGTTTTTTCAATTTCCATTGAAGGAGAAATGGGTTCTTAATGTTGGTGCCGTGCCGCCATGGTGGTACTGTTACTGTTTATGTAATGAGCATAGGAAGAGGAGATAGAGATGAATATGAGATATACTTATTAGTTGCAAATTTAACTGATGACTACTCTACTCTGATGGATTGTGGCCAAAATTTTGTTTTTTCTTTTCTGGGTTTTGTGTTCTTGATGATTTAAATGATGGGTTCTCTTCAGATCTCAGAGAGAGAGAGAGGAGAGAGAAGGAGATTCCATTCAACCATCTGCAGGTGCAGCTCTGTGTGGATCGGCTGACACAGATAATTGTTAATCGTACTTTTTTATTGCTTTATCAGTAGTTTTATAGTAATTTCCATAACGGATGGCGAGAAGCTGCAATGGAATAGAAAATTTAATTAACGTGGGGGAGAGAGGGAGAGAACAGAGAGTCTCTGTTCTGTTGGGATGCCAGCAAAGTCAGAGAGGGGTGTTATCAGAGATGCCCTTTCTCGTTATTTCACCCGGTAATTCTCAGTAAGCACATTGAATTTGTTAGTAATTGTACGTCCATTCATATGGGCTAATAATGGAATGACAAAGAGAAAAGGGTGCTCTCCTACTGTAAGCTCCTTCTACTGCTCTCCTTCTGCTGGGCTGAGAGCCTGCAGCAGTAATTGAGAGCTGCAACAGTGATGTACTTCTACCCAAATGACCGACCTGTCCTAATTGCCTCAGAGCTTTGACCAACAACAGCAAGGACCACCTTAGGGTTTGACTATAGTTCTGCAAGGCCTAATTTGAACTTTCAAAGTTGGTGTGGCTGGGGGGGGGGGGGGGGGGTGAATTCGGTTGCGTCTTTCCGTGAGCGCAGAAGTCGCTATTATCCGCAATCATGTAACATTTATTCTTAAAAATGACAAAATATTATCAATAAATCAAGTATAACTTTCAAGTACTCTAATAAATGTGGTCATAGTAGACTGAACTTGATCGATCTAACGAGCTTCTTTAGTCCGGCAAACTAGAACTGTGTGAGAATTGTTTCAAGTATGGCTTTAGTCTTGTCCATCGATGAGTGCAGCTGGCTACAGCTGCAGTTGAAAACTTGATAATGGTGGACGGAAATCATGATTCCGTCCAACGTTAAAAACTAGCCATCTCTGAAAATCGGGGAATTGTACTATTTAATAGTACTGTATAGTCATTAATAATTTTGGGGAAAAGAGAGATGGTACAATTGCTGACAAGGCATCACAAGAATTACACGTGGGGTCTCACACATACTAAGGCACTTTCCACGGTTCATACTTCACAGTACACAAAGGTCACACATACAAAGGCATTTTTCCATAGCTCATACTTCACATTACACAAAGGAGCCTCGTTCCTGGCTTCTCCTCTGATAATTGCTAGCTTAAGTTATACACTGTTACTAAAATACTCTCTCAGTTGAATCGATGTTTGATATTTTAAAAGTTAACTGTACAAATTATGTCGGGAGAATCTGTCGTCTGTTCTCACTGTTGTTAAGGCTATAAATGAACTAAGTTGTTTATGAACAACTCGTTGTTCGTTCTTTTTGAAACTCGTTCATGATTATTCTTATAATGGGTGAACTGAGCCCCAACATAATTTTAGAGCTTGTATTTTAAATGATCCGAGTTTGAACGTGATGCCGTTTGTTCATTATTATTCGTGAACGAGAAGGCTCGTTTACTTTAAGAATCGAGCCCGAACCGAGCCTCGGGTGAGTTTATAAATGAGCATCGGTTGGTCCATTCAGTATGAAATTAAGATACACCTACATAAAATATCTAAAGGTCTCACGTAATGCTGTACATCACCCTATTCTTTAATCCTCTCTCACTCGCACACCTACTGCCATCCCCCTCTTATCCTACAGCTGCCCCGGGTCGCCCGCAGTCGCCCCTTCTCTAATCACATAAGCCACAGCCGGCAGTAGCTCCTCTCTCGTCATGGAGCAAGCAGCCTCTCCTCCTCTAATGGTGCAGTCGCCTCTCTTACTCACAAAACTGCTGCCTATCTAATCGTGATCTATTAAATATAGAAGGGACGATTTGACTCGTTGGATAATCTATGATCCATCGTCCGTTTACCCGACAACCTTCTCATTCTCATTCACTTACAAACTAATTAAAGCTTATTGCTCTAAATTGATCAAATCCATCCACTCTTTTATGTGTCTCTTTCAATAGGATGTTTCTTTCTTTATTATCTCCATCTTGTACTTTTAAGATTTACACATCTCAGGCTAGTTTTGCAATAATCTTCATATGGTTTCTAAACTTAGAAGTTACAACTGAATGCATGATGACACCCATTCATTTGAGCTTATAACCTATTTTTGCGCTTGCCAACTCTCTGCATGTCGTTTCCTTCCCTGAAAGGCTAAAAGCTAGTTTAGTTAGTACATTAGCAGTAAATATATTCAGACACAAACACGACCTCAAGCTAGGGACTCGGTTCGTGAAACTTAAACTAACGAGCCTAGCCGAGCTCAAACTTATGATCATTATGAAGATGCATTTGTGTATGCTTCACGAACTCGAGCAGAGCTCAAATGTCACCCGAAGTTAAAAAGAACGAGTTTAAATATGGCAATGTTTGGCTCAGACTCGATTTGTATATAACCTTAACTGTCCTAATGAAGCAACCATTTTAGTGATAACTAGAAAACCGAACCTCTGCAATTACTGCAAATATTCATTGAAATAAGATTTGAACTTAATGGAATTTGAGCTGCCATAGAAAAACTCTAATTCTAATGAAATAAACTTTGCCGAATTGATTAAGTGTAAAGAGCAAAGAAACCAAACTAAAACGCAAACGGCAACCAGTAAAAGATATACAAAGACATCTCGATGCAAGTAGGGATGGCAATTTGGGGCCTATAATGAACCCCGCCTTGTTACGCCGTAGTTGGGGCCAATATGGGGTTGGGGGCATTAGTTAATTAAGTCTAAATGGGATATCCTCATCCCCGACATGCCTAAATCTAATTCATTTGGGCATATATGCATTTTTCTCATCCCAAAAATATATCTACAAGATAGATAAAGATATCTACATGCAACTATGGATGGCAACTTGGAGCCCATATGGAGCCCCGCCTCGTCGCGCCACAAATGAGGTCAATATGGTTTTTTGGGGGGGGGGGGGGGGGGGGGGTCATTTGAGACTTAAGTATACTCAAGCTAAATGAGGTGTCCTCGTCCACGTGCCCCAAATCTAGTTCATTTAGGCATATATGAACTTTTCTCATCCTTTTTTTTTTCCTCCTTTTTCTCCAACCGCTTGCTGGCACTACCGTCTGTCATTGCCAGCCGCCACCTCCGACAATCAAACTAAAGAAAATCATTTTTTTAAGAAAATTGTGACTAGTTAAAAGAAATAAAACTAAACGGGTTGGCCAGTATAGAATTGAATAAACCGGAATAAGCTGGATCTAAATAAAATTAAAAATGAGAAAAGTAGGGATACAGCGACTTGGGTTGGGATGGGCTGGATGGGACTTCCTATATTGCCATCCTTACACGCAAGGGATCCAACAAAAGCATAGGATCTCTTTACACAAATCTTAGCTATAAAAAAAGGAGCATGATCTGGTCTAGCTTTTGTTGACATTTTCATCTCTTTCCATAGCTCTTTCTTCGGCCATCACAGGCTTATCACGCTCACTCAATTGCAGATAGAGGGCTTATCTATATTAATCATTAGAACTGCTATGACAAGCCGAAGGGAGACCAAAAGTAGAGCTCCATCTTCTATTATCTCAACTCTGTTAGCTAAGAGGAGGGACCCCATCACTAACAGGCCCAAGTCAAGAAAAAGTGCAAGCATGCCCACGCAGCCTACTTTAAATCTTTCCAACATTTGGGTCTAAAATAAAGGGCTTCACTGATTTCAACAACATGTGTATTCATTGGCCAAATAATTATATAAAATTTTGGTGGCCATCCATAATTCAGGAAAATTTAGATGCATCAATGATAATCTTACCATTTTCCTATATATAAATTATCAGCCACCCTAATACGTCTGATGGCACATCCAACAAAATTGGAGACCAGAATATACAGAAATATTTTGCCCAAGGTAGTAGTAAACAGTAAGTAATGCGTAATTGTGCTAATTCTCGCTGAGCTCAGTAGTGCGAACTGATAGTCAAGTGAGCAAATAAGGTGGTTGAACATTGTCACATAGTCCGAATATGAAAAAGTAAGTGATACATAACTATCTGGATTCCCCCCTAAGCTTAGTAGCGTGAGCTAGTAACAAGTGGAGAAATAAGGTGGTTAAGCATCGTCACAAGGTCCTAATACGACAAAGTAAGTAATATGTAACTGTTCTGATCCCCTTCAAGCTTAATAGTGTGGGCTGGTAATCAAGTGAGCGCTATAAGGTGGTTGAACATTGTCACAGAGCCCTAATATTATAAAGTAAGTAATGCATAACTATCCTGCTCATTCCTGCCGAGCTTAGTAGCATTAGTTGGTAATCAAGTGGGAAATTAAGGTAGTTGAACACTGTCACAAAGTTCTAATATGACAAAGAAATACAGAACTATCATAATTTCCCATGAGCTCAGTATCGTGACCTGGTAATCAAGTGCGGAAATAAGGTGGTTGAACATCGTCGCAGGGTCCTAACATGATAAAGTAATACCACAACTATCCTAAATCCTGCCTCATTCAGTAGTGTGAGTTGATAATCAAGTGAAAAAATAAAGTGATTGAACATTGTCGCAGGGTCCTAATACGACACAAAGTGTTTCCTTTCGCTTTACTCAAAAAAAAAAAAACCCTAATTCCCAAAATTTACCATTTTCCTTGTTGGCTTGGCACGAAAACACTGATATGAACACTAATTCACTTGATGGGCCTCTTAGTACGTAACTTCCAAACCCAAAAGCGTTCATTCTAGAATTAGCATAAGGGCCCATGTTTGGTGAACGGTCATATCACAGTCTCTTAGCCCATGGCCCGTGAAACGCCCATACTGTTGGTACATAATTTCTCGCAAATTATGCACATTCAGGAGCAATAAAAATTCACCAAATAAAAAAAAGGATTGGAATTGGACATGGCTAGTTTTATAATCATCTTACCAATAAATTGTTTTGTTTAACATTTCTTTATTAATCACTAATATTAAGTTCAGGATTTTTTTTGTTAATTACGTGACTAATTCCGGCTCAAACTGAAATCCGTAAAATAATAAAAAATAACAAAAATAACAAATATTGTCACATGGCCATGGCCCATATCTACGGGGAGCTGAAGGTACGGTCCCTCCCTTGAGAGCACATTGTCACTTGTCTTTGCCAAGTTGGGGATAAGGTCTGTCTATGGAGTAACAAAAGAACCTAGGCAATTATTGGGGAGGGGCCTCTACTAATCTTGAATACTTGAATAAAGTGATCATGGTCAAAGCAAATCTCTTTTCATCCAAAATGAAAGAAAAACAAATAGTCTAATTTCTTTAGTTCAAACCATCTTTGTTAAAGGTAATTCTCTTGGATTGTTTGCTTTATGACTTGATAAAGTGTTATCTTATATTGGATATCAAATCTTGCCAAAGTACCCTTAAAGCCCCACATTAACTGTGTATATTGGGATTGAGATTAAACTTATATCTCATATACTTATCCTTGTTACGAGCATGCTTTTGAGTCTTGGAATGAGACTTTAACATGGTATCAGAATTATGATCTGCCCATGTCTCATGATCTTCAGGTTACTGCCTCACAGGGACGGACCACCCCCATGATGGGGGAGGGGGGGTTGGGCATGGCACCCCTCAAGATTTCTGGAATTTTTTTTACAGCTTCTTAAATAATGGATAAATCTATTTAAAATATGTAAAATATTTATAAAAATGCCAGTATATTGTAATATTAATTTATTAGGATTTCATTTTTATTGTGTTTTTTACTCTTTGTGCCACCGACTACTATAATTTGTGTCTTTCTCATATTCTTGCTTTATCTTCATTTTTTCAAATCTCAAATTCTAAATCTCTATATTACAAAAAAACAACAATAGATTAAAGTTAGTTCTTTTTTTAATAATTTAAATTCTTATAATTTTGTTAACTTAGATGTGACTAATGTACTGATACAATTGATAATCACATTAGTAATACATTAGTAAGAATTAATCATCTTTCATGCAAAATTACTAATTTATTATTGACTAACCTTATCAAGTTAAATTAATCACTATGCATAGTAAAAATATATTGTTAGTATTTAAATTGAGTAATCTATTTTGTATTTAACGTATTAAACAGTGACGCTAATTATAATGTCTTTTTGATTATTCATGTTTTATGTGAACGGGGACTTTCTTAAATCTTTTATAGCCATCGAATATTTTTAATGATTTTTTGGCACCCCCTGATTAGATTTTCTAGATCCGCCCCTCTTGCCTTGCCTGCTTTTTTTGGATCATCAATTTGGATTGAAGCTTGGAATCATTTCATATTTCACAATATCCGCGAGCGCAAGTGTAAATGACTCAAATCAACAATACACAGAGAATTGTGATCGGAGAATTATGATCGGTTCTTATATTTGATGTACTTATCTCTACAACAAACATGCTTTTGGCTTACACCAGCTTTGATGGTATCTATCTTAACCCCACATCCATAAACCCGTCTTTAAGTAATTTTGTTCAATGTTCTCCATACCCAGTTTGCAAGCTCTTTACCTAACTCAACGCCGAAGGGCCATTGCCCCTTTCAAGACTTCACCTATTAAAGTTTGCAAATCCACTGGACTTGGACCTCATAATGTATTATAGAGAATCATCGTGTGAACTTATGCAAGAATTTGGCACAGGTTTGTCTAAACTTGTACTGGCCTGTATATAGAAACATAAAATAAGATTTTAGTCATCATTATTGGTTGAATCCAAACTTCTCTACGTGGAGAGAATAATTCAAATTTACTGATTATCTAAACCTAATAATATTATATCAAAACATAACTAATCAATTCTCATCCAAAGGTTACACTTGACTCAAAACTAGATTGGTCTAACATCTTCCCTCAAATACATGGTACTTCCGATAAAAATTTCAGGTGTTTCTTTACACAAATTAACACACAGAAGAAATGAGAAACCTAAATGTCTAGCAAGAATCTCCATGCTTAATAGTGCATACAACTTTAGCATAAGAGATCTCTCCATCATAATCCACAGGCCATCGGAAAGCAACTCGATTGTCCATCTATAGGACTAAAAGTTGTTTATATGTAGAACTAAAAGTATTGAAAGTTGTTAGCCAAATGTCAATACGTAGAGAAGAAGTGTGTAAGCACGAAAAAAGTATGAGCTTGAAAAGAATGTCTCTTTGTGAACAACGAGATAATCAATAGATTCAAACATTAAAAAGAGAATGACAAAAAAAAGGTAGAAAGAACTATTCAATCATGGAAAGAAAGATACAGGAAAAAAGAACGAGGTAAAAATTATATGGTGGAGACAGTGTTATTAAAGGCGCAGGCGCACCTAAGGCGCAAAAAGTCCCTGGAGCCTAGGCGCAAGCGCCCTCCTTTTCGAAGTAAGGCGCAATATTAAAATAAATACATAATAGTGCATTAAAACAATAAAATTACGTAAAAAAAAAATCAAAACATGAAGATCCATAACATGAAGATCCATTATTAATCATCATCATAACATTAATCATCCATAACAGATTGAAGATCCATACAATTTACTTCTCAAACAAAAAGAAGCATCAACGAATTCAACTCTTGGTTGTGTAAGGTAAATAATCAATCAATTCCTCTAGGAACTCCACTTAGAAGAACCATGAATCAACCAACATCCTTCGGAAACTGTGTCGCATTGCATTTTAGCAACTTGTTCTTTTCCGTGAAATAGGCCTAAAAATATAGAGATTCTTTTGCTGTATATTATTTTGGAGGCTGATTTTATATTTTCAGTAAACAACAATATAATAAAATTAGAGCAGTGGAGGTGTGTAGATATACACTTGAAGAGAAAGGAGAGAGAGAACAGTGGGCTGAAGATGTGGAGTGGAGGCGTAGAGCAGCCGAGTGGAGCAGCGACGAAGACGGCGTTGGCGTCGGCAGCTGTAGCAGCGGCAGTAGCGACTGGACTCTGGAGTGGCCCCTGTTTCTTCTTGAGCTGCAGCTGAGGCTGCTACAATGGTATTGGAGTCGACAACTTGAGCAGTGGCATTAGCGACTGGACTCTGGAGTGGCCGGTGGCAACCGGAGCAAGGCACAGGATCAAGATTCTGGAATGATGGGTTGAGTCGTTGAGATTGAGAATTCGGAAATGATGGATTGATTCGTGAATCTTGAAATTGGGTTTCCGATTTAGGGATTTTAGAATTAGGTTTACTGAAAGAAACAGAAAAAATGGAAGAGAATGGACGGTTCTTCTATTGATATTGCCCCTTTTCTTCCCACGATTTTCTTTCAGGCCGAAGACGGAGATTCTATATCTTCGTCAAAAACCCAAATTTTCGTTCAAAGCCTAGAATCATAGGATTTTTCCCCATAAAACCATGACAACATATCCAACAGCTGGCTGTTCTTGCGCCATAGTGTGCGCCTCCCCGCGCCTCCCCCATCGCGTAGCGCGTTGCACCTTGCCTCCCAGGCGCATAAGGCGCACACCTTATCGAACGCGCTCTGCCTAGGCCTAGGCAAGGCGCATGTGGTGCGCCTGGGCGCGCCTTGCGCCTAGGCGCGCTTTTTATAACACTGGGTGGAGAGACATTCATAAGAATCAAACATTATAAATGCACTAGTGTAGAGTAGCAAAAAGTAGAGAAATGTAGTTAGTAAAGATATTTTTTGTCTTGAAATATCGTTGGAGATCAAACAAGGGATGTGGAATATTGATTAGACCAAACCAAAAACTTAGAAAATTAATATCATAGTTTATTGTATCTAGATAAGTAAGAAAAACAAAAAAGAGAGAAAAATATATGTGGGCAAGGCGAAAGGCGTGAGGTTCACTGCCTAATGGCAGTAAGAATTCTCAAAACAAGGCTCGTCCAGTTCTTGATTTATTTAGAAAAGTAAATCTCTCTTGACACCATGTAGAAACATAATATAAAATTTTATTCATTATTTTTAATTGAGTACAAGCACATATATATATAGTAGAGATGATAATTTAAATTTATCAATTATTTTTACGTAACAGTATTATCTCTAATGATAACTTATTAATATATCATATCAAAAGTTACACTTAAACCAAATGTGGAATGATCTATCATTATCTAAGAGCCTGATGTGATCTTCACTTTGACCTAAAATATGGTGGTCCCATGTTACCATTTGTGGTTCACATGTCAATGTCCTTGACTGTGCTCCACTTGATCAAGATTAGCGAATCAAGTAGTTTTGACCATATACCCCTTCGGTAGGTGATGAAGAGAGTTTGCTAATAAAATAGTTTCTTACTAAAATTATCAAAGAAGGTTACCGCTATTTTGTTAATATTTCTCTTGGGTAAATTACACACGGCATGTTTGAAGTTTGCTCTAAACTATACATGGCTCTGCCTAAGTATTTTTATTACTTTCCACTCTCTGTGGTTTGTCACTGTCTTACATTAAACCCCTTCCATTAGGGAACCGTTAAGAAAAGTTAGGGCACCTTTCTATTGTTATGATATTCTCAAAATGCCTTCTTCCTCTTCTTCCTTACAACCCAATGCTTAACCTCTGCCGTCGACGACCCGCCACTGCCGCCACACCTGAGAATCCAACACATACTGCCCATCTTAGACAATCACACACGCAAAACCCTAAAATAACCAATTCCTCCACTCCCCTTCCACTTCCTGACCCGCCCCTTCAAATCAACACCACCACCAAGCCAGAAAAGATGAACCCAGAAGAAGAAAATGTGGCAGAGCGGAGACCGCTACCATGGCAGCAGCCGATAGCGAGGTAATAACGGCGAAGCTACCATCATCCACCCTCTGCTGGCCACTTTGCATAAGACTTATTTGAGAAAATTGCTCCTCGATAACCCCAACCTTTTGTTCCTTCACGTGCACCCTAATTGGCGGCAGGTTAGCCAGCAACTGCGACGACGAAGTAGACCCGAAAGACGACGTTGTATCCAGCATTGGCGAGTCCAAAACTGAGTGCACGTCCTGATGCTTAACCCTTTCATTCACCTCTGCATCCTTTGCCGACAAATCCACCTTCAGAGTCCCCACGATGTCGTCTGTTAAACCCAACAATGAGTTCACTGAAGACGATTCTGAGAACCCGCTAGTGGCACCATTCATCGCATTCAAAAACCAGTCCTCTGACTTCACAGAGCCCTCTAAAATTGACCCAATTGATGAGCCCAATTCGGGTTTGGCAGGAAAGAAAAACACCTTGAGCCGAGATGGGGGTTTGTTGGAGTTGGACGTGCAATTCAACAGGTCGTACTCGTCGATCATGTAATCCAAATCCTCATCCGTTGTGACAGAGATTAGAGAGTTGAGGCCTTCTTGCGACAGCTAGTACTTGATGGTGAGAGGGGTGTTGTTTAGGAGAGTTTTAGAGAGGAGGGTGGTGAGGTCAACGAGTGTAACGCCCCCAGAAATTCAGAGCTCCACCGCCCCGAACTCCCGGGTCGTTAACCTACAGGATCACATCAAACCTATCAAATCTGTTCACTAACACATATTCCAAATCATCTAATTCAGCATCAACTTAAATTTCTCAAAATACTGGATCATAATTTCTTAGCTTAAACTATTACAGCTTAGGTTCTTTGCAATTCAAATTTCCTAAGAACAAATTATCAGTACCGACCCGCGCATGGTTCTTACTATACAGTGGTGATGGGCTCATCGGAATCTCACGCAGACTCTACCCATTCCCGAACCTGCTACAGCTTATCATTACCTGCAGAAGGGAGCCAAACAGAGGGTAAGCTTTTGAGAGCTCGGTAAGGTCGCACAAGGACTACCAACAGGATTACAAAACGATTTCAAAGAATCTAACCGACGAAAATTTCTAGAATACTTCAGATAGTCAAAAACTTAATGACTTCCAAAAGGAGCAAAAACTCATCAGAAATAGATACCAAAATAACCAGAACAAACATGACCGATTCCAAAAAGAACAATCGATAATAGATCATTTCTAGAGTCATCATTTCCAAATACAATGAAGGTTTTTCAAAGGATTTCAACAGAAGCACATATCATTTCAGATAATACTTTTCAGACATTTCTGTAATAGTCACAGCAGTGTACATAGCAGATAAAATAAAAAATCCACATTGATCCTGGGCGGTCGCGATGCCATTCTGGCAAGGCACAGAAGTGTACACATGCATGATGTACTAAAATACTAGTCCACTTGGGTACTAGCCTGCTTTTTCCTGCAGGATTCAGACCAGCCTTATTACGCCCTCCCACATAACAGAAACCTAGGTCAACACAGAAAAATCAATAATATCAATGAGCCTTAACATAAGCTCAATCACCGAAATCAATTCGGATTCCAATAACAATAATCATACTGACATAAGTCAACATTCAGAATTTTTAAAAGAAATTAGAATTTCCAGAAGAAAAATCGTAGATAAACAACAATGCGATTACGAATAATTATCAAGTTTTAAGCACAACAATCCGGAAGAACGGATATAGACAATTGTCACATCTGCTCAGCACATAATAACAGGCGAGCATCACAAGATTTTCGAATAATAGGTTCAATATTAGAATTTTCTGGACAAGAACATGCTGATATCATACCAAATTCAGAGTTCGGCATTAGCCATAAGTAAATCAAATGAGTACTTGTGAGTACGAGTTATCAAAATAAGGGTTCGGACGAAAGTCCTTCCCCAGGGTTCAGATAAAATCCCTTACCTGGATCCGCAACTAAATTATCCTAACCGGAAGTCTTTAGCTTTAACCTAAACGGAATAATCGAACCATTAGAATACAGCCTACAAAACAAAAGTATAACTTAATACGAACTCACAAATGCTCCCAAAATAAACTTCCCCTCACCGGGTATGTAAAATTACCGAAACACCCCTAGGGTGTAAAATTACCAAAATGCCCCTCTCAGACTTAAATTAGCAAAATGGTCTTCCCATAAGTAGAATCACTGAAACAAGCTTTCCATATGTAAATTTATGAAAAAATACCTTTCTTAGGTCAAATTACCAAAATACCCCTTTGGGGTGGCAAATTACCAAAACACCCCTGGGGGTTTCCGACACCGGAAAAATCTCAAAAAATATCTTAAACCGCTATTTTAAGCATTCTAATGTCATTTCTGGACTAAAAGTATTTCAAAAAAATTTCGTCTGAAAATCCTGAAGCGATGTCCTGGTCGAGCGCTAAAAGGCCAGTTTCGCCAAAATTACTATCTGCCTCAGAATGACCTGAAAATTTATAATATGCAACATATCAGTAAAATAGGGTTTATGTAAAATTTTCAAATTAAAATAACTTAGTTTACTCGGTTAATTAATTCAATAAATTTCTTTAATCGATACCCCAATTTAGTGCCCTTCACGGATCCCAAAAATTCCCAAAAATTTCCAGAGCATAGTTCTCGTAAAAATATTGGGGTTACAGTTTCGTACTTTGTCTAATTTTGTTCTTAACTATTTATAAAATTTTAGATTAAAATCTGCTTAAATAATTTCTAACTTTAGCGACAATTACGTTTACTATTCAAATCATCACACCTAATTTTTCACCTAAAACACACACACCTCTCATCTTCTTCATCTTTCAGCCGGGATATTCATCCCACACCCGCTTCACAACCACACACTACCTCCCTCTCAACCCACTCCAAACCATTAAAACCACATTATACCACCCTAATTCACTACAACACACACTTAAATACACAATTTACACACATAGGTACCAACCGAATTCCTACATACACAGCAACATACACGATGCACACAACAACTTCACAACCCATACACCTCCACTCACGGCTACCAAACCCATGACCTTCTAACATCCACATAGCCACCCTTTATATAACCAATTACACATACGCTCAATTGTATCCATGGCATCCATGGCTACACCCACCAACACACACGGTACACACAGTAGCTCTCCGGCTACTTCCCACACCCCCTCCTCTGCTAAGCTTCATTCATGACCAATTAGCCTTAACCCTCATATAAACCTTCAACAACACGAAATTCATAAAACCATTACACCTGCATATATGCTTGTATACACATAGATTTGCACTGCTACACTCGCAAGCACACATACTTACACTGCTGACCCATATGTTATATACATAGACGAAGTACACAACACCCATTAAACGCACGGCAGAGAGGAGAAGAGAATTACCCTGGAAAATTCCTTCCTATTCTCTATTTCTTTCCACTGTTTCTTCTTCCTTTCTCCGAGCTACCTGTTTTCTGGTTTCTCTTCACTGTTTCTCTTATGTTTTGTTCTTCTTCTTGTTCTTCTTAATTTCCCAAAAGGGAAAGGTTTCCTCATTGATGTTTTTTTTTTCATTTAGGATAAAATCAAACTCACATAATAAATAAATAAAAAAAATATCAGGTGACTCATCCTAGGAGGTGGCATCTCCTTATCCGGAACTTCTGAAAAATTGACACATAAGGCTTAATCTTCAAATTTTCACAGAATAGCCCCTCAAGTTTCAAAATTTACAAAAAAGCCCCCTAAATTTTCAAAATTATATTTTTGCCCCAAAATTCTTTTAAGGTTTCACAAGCTTTTAATACTCGAGTGTTGCTCAAAATTAGCACCCGTTTATTTTTCGAAACCCGAATGATTATTTTAGTGGGCTCCCGAAGTTCGGGATATTACAACGAGGGTGGTTATAGTTGAAGATCGGCAGTGGTGGGTTTGTTTTAGGCGGTGGTGGCAGGGCAATGGTGGGGTGTGTTTTGTGTGTGTTTGTATTTGTCACTATTATGTGTATTTGCCTGTATGCATGTAGGCAGTGGCTTTCAGTGAGTGCCATGGTGCGGCCACTGCAAGACGATGTCACCGAAGTACGCCGCGGCGGCCATGGAGAATCCACATTCAGTGGTGGTGGTGGGAAGTGAAAACAATTGGTGGTGCGTGGCTTCACCGTGCTGCCCGCGTACGCGCGCGCGTGTGAGAGAGAGTGAGAGTGAGAAAGAGAGGGGGTAAATCAGGAGTATGACCGTCCTTTCATTAATTTTCTCAACTCTGTTAACAAAAAAAATTATAGAAATGTGTAGCTTAGTGTAATAAAAATATTTAAATAGAGTCGTGTGTAGTTTAGGACAAATCTCAGGAGTGTCGTGCGTGATTTACCTTTTTTGATTGGATGGTAAAGGGTATCTTCATACCAGCTTAAGCATTAATCAAGACTAAGTCTTCTCCCGAATGATTTTAAAGACGCACTTTTTACATCAGCCTGCTACATTCATACGAGTATTTTGTCTCCGGTTGCTGATCCCAAAAACTAAATTCAGAAAGTTAAAAAAGTGAGCAGATATTTTTGACCACCAAGTCAATCCTTGCTATTACAATGCTGACCAACTGGATAATACTTCCTGGCCATTTACTAAGAGTGATTAATTATGCTGATTATGCTGATGAATGTGCATTGAGCTACACATACAGGGCCCAGTTTTTCATGTATCTCGTGGCCCAATCTTTGGAATTCGGCCGTCTGACTCCCCCAATTGAATTTTCCGTTGAACTTTCCATGCTAAATATATATTTTATTCGGATGAAGATCCTCTGCTGTACAGCAGATGTGCTATATCTACAAAATATCTTTCAATATTTTTTAGCGATAAAAAATTATCATTATAAATTTTAGTAACAGCGACAAAATACTTTGAATGATAATCTTTTGAAATGTCGCTAAATATTTTTTAGCGACAAAAAATTATCACTATAAATTTTAATAATAGCGACAAAATACTTTAAATGACAATATTTTATCGCTAAATACTGTACAGTACCTCTGCTGTGCAGCAGAGGATCTTGATCCATTTTATTCATGTTTCAATTTTCCTTTCCAACTTGCCATTCATCCTTTATTCATGATTCTATCCACCAAACAACCATTGCCAATCACCTTGATAAATTTTTCTGTAATTCTGGTCGTGGAAAAATAGTTACAACTTCTTATAAAAAGACAGTTAATAATCGCTTAATATATTTAGTGACATATTTATTAATATCTTAGAGACGATTCTTAATTGTGTTTTTTTAACATTAGTAAATAAAAGTTACTAAAAATATATAACGACCATCACTTATTACCTTACAGGGAATCATGATATAGAAAAGGCTTTTTTGTTATCACGATAGGTGTACTCGAATTTTGGCTAGTCCAAAGCATACAAGATAAATTATATTCCTATCGATGTACAATCGCAGATGAAAATTCAAAATGAACAGTAAAGGTGAGCATTTAAACCGTTTAAATCGATTCAATCATGAAAACCGAACCAGTCAATCCGTCTATTTTCAAACCGATCTAAAAATCAATCGGTTCGGAATTTTTTTTTCCCAAAGCATACATTCGGTAGTTCAGTCGGCTTGGTTGGTTTGAATTTTTTGAAACCGCATAAACTGAACCAACCGTATATAATATAACATATCTATATTCTTACATAATCCTAGTTATTTTTTACTAAATCTAGTTATCTAACCACACATAGAATGGGATAAACCTTAAATCTCTTGACGTAACAGATATTTTTCACTTGCTGCCTACATGTATAAGTTATTATGATAAAAAAATTTAATTTTTTTTGGAAGGTTATTAGCATGTATAAGTTATTAATTTTTGAGCCTAAACTTGTCTAAAATCCGTTCAATCTCGAACTGTTAAAATATAATTATTTAACCACAATTTTTTTTTTCAAATTAAAATTAGTCAACTCGATTTGGTTTTCAGCCTTCAAACCGATCCAATCGAATTGTGCTCAAACTAGCTAAAACTGCCTTGTCGTTAAAGCCAACAAATTTTGTTGTCAAAATGTTACTCGGGTGGGGTGGGTATAAAACGGAGGCAGTGGGTAACACCGTGAATAGAGAAACTCATCGGAGTGGTATGGCCGATGTTATCCACGGCAAATTCTTCCGTCGATACAGCACTTTTCTCGATTCTCTTCCCCTACGTCGCCGTTCCTCTCCACTTTCGAGCTTCACGCTCCTCTTGATATAAAAGGTGCTCACTCTTCTATCCTCTCCTTAAACCCTAGAAACGCACAAACAGCAAAATTTGCTTGCTGTCTGCTCCTTAATTTCAGTCTAGCATGCTATCCATACTTCTTCTTGTTTCTTTGTAAAGTTGGTTTGAAGTTTGAACTAACAGTACTTGTGGCTTATAAAGAACTGCTATGGCACAGAAACTTGCATTAACTTTCAGGTTTTCGTTATAGTTCTGTCGTTAAGTGTCTATGATGTACACTCATCCATTTAGAAATTTTTGTCCTTTTTGAATTTTTTCAGATTTCTAGGTTAAGATTCGAACATCCGGACTTCAATTCAGCGCAAATATTGATTACATAAAGAAAAAAGCACCATTTGAAAAGTCAAACTAGGACAAAAACAATGAGGAAAGTTGATGTTTACATGTTCAAGAATATAATTCGTATCAAGTCGAAGGGAACAAAAATTATGAAAGGAGTATTACGAGTAGCATGAATTGTTCGGTACTATATCAAGTTACTAAGTTCAAACGCAATTTGATGCAGTGTAGTGGTAGTGCTACTCCTATTGATGTAGGCTGTGGTTCTGAGGAGCATAAGATGCATGCCATCCAATTTGTATTTATGTGTTCACAATGTGGAGTTGTGGTGGAACGGTTATCAATTTACCATACTGGAATTAGTTTGTTGTTGGATGGATAGGCTAGTATCTAATGCACCTTTCACTCAATTTCACACAATACACAGCTCGATTACAGAGATGTGAAAATTTAAGGCTTTGAGGGACTAGATCTTACCATGTCCTTAAAATTGCTAACCATGGTTACTGGATTATGATCTTCATCGCTGTCAACACTCAACGGGCATCAGCCAACCAACCCGCAGCACTGCTGTGCAGTCCTCTTCTCCGTCACAGCCACCACTACTGCCATACCTTCCTTCAAATTATTCCTTCCTATACATCAAGATCTCACACTGAATTGGAACACACAGCTTTCTACAAAGCTGACCCCTTAAACTTGAGAATTAAATCCATAGAAGAAGTAATTTGGTCAAAAATGAAAAGTATGAAATTGGTCAGAGATGTACACAGGAATATAGAGGGTTCATGGTTTCCAATTAATGCTTCTCCATCTAAGCTTAAGCCTATGGTATTTGCAATTGTCTCCAAATTGATGTCCCCACTGATTAGTACTTTATCATCATAGTACGTCAGGGAAAAAACTGGCGCCATTGGTGGTTGAACGACCAGTGTGGACGGGGTAGATCGGTGTCAGACTGCGGTGGAGATGCCATCTGTGTGTTGATTGTCAGTGGTGAAGAGAGAGAAGAGTGAGAAAGGCTGTTCTTCTTTAGCCACTAACCACGGCTAAATTCCTTTAGAAGTAAAGCTAAATCTGGTCCACCAAAACCTTTAATTACCACGTGTCTATGATAAAGCTATGTAATGGATGAAGTTGGATGGAAGGTGTATCGGAGAGGAGCCTAGTCATGTTGGATGGAAGGTGTATCGGAGAGGATCCTAATCTTGTTGGATGTAGTAAAATGGCTAAGGAGATAAGTGTACCTACAGCATGTGCGAATTTGACGATAACGTTTTAGGAAAATATCAAATCATCAGTATGCTGCTTACAAGCTTTAGGTATAAGTGATGAGAAATTCCCAAAATAGCTGGCTCAAATTGTTGTAATACTCCCATAACCATTCACATGGAGGTATAAGATAGCCTTTTTTTTTCTTTTTTCTTGTAAGTCATTCCAATGTATATTTTTAACGGTTTCTACGTTTAGTTTAATGAGTCTTTTGATGTTTGTCATTGATCATTGATCCTAGGAAGTGAAAAGATTTTATTCTTCTTCCCGGTTTAATTGTTTTCAATGGTTGACACTCTGACAATCCAACCTATGAATAGTTTATGCTTCTAGAAAGGTTAGTTGATCAAACAAGACGCTCGGTTCTGTTTAATATACTTGTTGGCAAGGTTCTCTTGGCAGTTACCTCGGCAATTAGTAGGAGCATTAGTGTATTTGATTTCTCCAAATCTGAACCTAGTTTTGTAGCAGCTTGTTTTTGTGGGGGTGTCTCCTTGCACCATCTTGACGAGTAAATAATGCAAATAAGCTTCAGGCTTGGCAATAGTAAATGTTGCTCCATGTTGGGAAACTACCTTGATAATGCACTTGACCATGTTCTGAATTATGGGCACACCCTCCCTTGAAAAACGTCAGAAAAAAGCCCCAAACTTCATAATAGATCTTCTTTTGGCAAGATTAACTGAAGTCTTGTTTAAAATACTGATGTTTTGTTCCCCCAACCAGGTTGCTGGAACCATGACTGATTCAATTGATTTAACTGGAGATGGAGGTGTCTTGAAGACAATTGTAAGGCGTGCCAAACCTGATGCAATTGCTCCATCAGAGAGTCTTTCCCATGTTGATGGTATATTCATATTCCTGATACTCGTGCATATTTATATATGCTTGTATATAATCAAAAGATTTGTTCAGTTTGAACCCAGTTAATTATGATCCAAAATTCTGCCTTTCTGATTCCTGGGATAAGATGAGTGCTTGCTTTTTTGGCTTAGAAGTTTTATTTTGTCATCCCTGTCTGACTACATGTACTTTTCAACATTCTTATTATTTACTTTATTCTGTATATAAAATTTGTACATGATTTGGAGGGGCAATTTTTTTCAATAACTGGCATGTAGCAAAATGAATTACACTGTACTACATCCAGCAACTTTGGAGTGTGTTTGGATGAATTTAATTTACTAGGAAGTTTAGATTCGCTTTATTTTAAAATCCTTGCATTTTGAGATTGTGAGATTTGCAAAGTTTAATGTTTGGCAACTTTTGCGGATGGGTATTGTAGAATTATAATCGGTTATGCAGTAAAAGTATTAGAATGTTGAATAAAAGATGAAAAGTAGATGGTTGAGATTAAAAAGGAAGGGAGCTAAGAAGCACGGGTATGGGTGCGGATACGCGGATACGGTATTTTTGAAAATTTTAGGATACGGGTGCGGCGGGGATACGGCAAATATATATATATATGGGAAAAACGAATATGTTGCTAGCCTTAGGCAAGCTACCTAAGGCTAGTGACTAAAACTACGTCGTTTTGGTCAAACTTATGTTCAATATTTTCCTCCCTCCCCGTCATTCTCTCTCTCCCAGTCTTCCCATCGACCGCCACCATCGCTGCCCAGCTTCCGTCTCTAGTTGAATCTCCGTCATCGCTATAACCCACCATTGCCAAGCCTCTCTTCTCAGGCGAGATCAGCCACCGGCATGTCGCCCCCCTCACCGGCCATGCTTCTTCGCTGGAGACAACACAACCGCGCCAAATATGATCTTCATCACGTCGCCATACCATCGCCACACCAGTCACCCTCCACATCACCCCTATCACCCCGCCATGCTACCGCACGGATCACCCTACCACCCCGCTGTTTCTACCACCTTCACTGCAACATCCCCTCCGCAACATCTCAAAATTAAAAATGGATTCATTAATTTTGATTGGATCAATTGAATTGAGAATATTTAGATTTTAAACATCAGTAAATTTCTCAGATTGATGATCTGCGATAGAGATGTTCTGTCGCCGACAATGGAGCTAGCAGAAGATGGAGGACTATACCAGATCTTTAGCAAAGAAACTCGGTTTCCAATGGTTGAAGATGAAAGAATCTGATGATTAGTTTTTATTGCGTCCTAATGTTGAAATTTTTTTGATTTGATGCTCAATCGCGTAGCAATTTCACGATGTAGCATTGGCAGTTGTGGATTCACGTGTAGTGGCCATGGTTTTCGATGGTTGGTGGTCTGCAGCGGTGGATTGTGAGGTCGCCAGCGATGGAAGTTGGTCCGCGAATGGGCAGAGATTCTGTGTCAGAGAGAGAGAGTCTCGATCAACAGGATGAAGGGAAAGAAAATAAAAACTAGGTTTCTTAACGTAGTTTTAGCATTAGCCTTAGGCAAGCTGCCTAAGGCTAGCCACATATATATATATATATATATATATATATATATATATATATATATATATATATATATAACCATTCAACGGTAGTACAATACCATCAAATACATAATAACCACCACCAAATACATCATATTCATAACAAAAGTAGCAACATAGCATCAAAGTTCAAACTATCAAACAAACAAAGTACTCCATCAAGTATCTAAGGGTTCCATGACCACAAAAACACAAAAAATACACTGTCACAGCAAAATAAAAAAAAATAAAAATTGATGTGAGAAGTGAGACTATAGTTACACAAAACACCTAACATACCACATTCCACATCGTCCAAGTCTCAGCAAAAACCAAAAAAAAATAAAAATTGAAGACATAGGAAGACATAGAGGAAGTCAGATACATACCTTCGAAGTAAAGCTGCCGGAGGTGAGTAGGGTGGTCGCGAGTGGTCGCTGGAGGTCCCCGATGGTTTTCAGTGGTTACGGCTGTTCGGTTGTGTTGTGGGTGGTCGCGATTGTTCGATGGGTGTCGCGGGAGGTCGCCGGTGTCGAGGGAGGTCGCCGGTGTGTCGAGGGAGGTCGCTGGTGTGTCGATCTCTCTTTCTCTCTAGTCTCTATCAGTTGAACTCGTGTGCCCTAATTTGGTTAGTATCATTCATTTTATGTTTTCACACCCAAAAAATTAAGTTTTATCTTTCAACCCCCGAAATATGTTCTGGAAATTATGTTTCAACCCGCAAAGTGTCGGATCCGCACCCGAACCGTATCCGAGCCGCACCTGAGCCGCACCCGAGCAGCACCTGAATTTCTGTAAATAAAAAATAAATGGAAATTAACGGGTGCGCACCCGACACGCACCCGTGTTCGATGTGCACCCGACCCTGATACTCCTCCCCTTTTGAAGCACCCGTGCTTCATAGGGAGAGAGTGTGATAAACCATAGTTATTAATACCGTACCGGACTGCGTACCGTTTTTTTTCATAAAATGGTACGGTCCGGTACCGGTACTGTTTCGGTATCGCCTTCTATTTTTTATCAATAGTATACATTTATAGTATTCATTATTGGCTAACTAACAAAATATACATATATTTTGTTTGTCCTCTAGAATATTTGTAGTATTCATTCATTGGCTAACTAAGAGCTCGTTTAGAATAAATTGTTTGTTTAAGTTAACTTTCAAATAAAGTAAATAGCTTATTGCCTTTATTCAATTGAATTACCTCCTCTAGGATTATCCTTTTTTCCACAATCTCATACGCAAATTCTTATGTAAGAATAAACAGTTTGTTTAACAATAACGTCTTCGGGGTTCAAGAATAAGCAGTTTTTGTGTGTGTGTGCACGCGCACGCTTGAGCATATGTGTGTAAAGCAGTACTCATATATATGAAAGAATATGATCGAAGCCTCCAGGTATAAAGCAAATCAAAGTTAGGTGAATATTATGAGCAGGAAGCTATAGAGGCTTTGATTGGCATAAAACAATTTAAAGTGTTTTTCTATTTAATCTTTATACGGTCAACTTACAAATTTTTAACAAAATTTGTGACTTTTACATATTTTAAGGAACCGGGACAAAACAGAATATCTCTGCCGGTACGTAGTTTTCGGTCGGTATCACCCGTACCGGCCGGTACAACCAGCACAGTGCGGTATTTTGGCCGGTACAAAATGTAAGGGATGCCGTACCAGTAGAAGGCAAAAACGGTTCGTACCAACCGGTACGGCCTGTACCGGTACGATATTGATAACTATGTGATAAACGGTTGGGGAAGTAAAATGAAAAAAATGCTTGAATTGTAGAATGGAAAGGTAGCTCTCCTTTGGATTTGTCAAAAAACTAGTTTGTAGTGGCTATTTCAACTAGGGATTTTGGCCCCTCAAATCCCTCTTTCAAATCCCTTCGAGAATTTCACAAATTCTTTTGTAGTTATCAAACAATGGATTTCATTCAAGGTACTTTCAAATTCACAGCCAAATTGGAATCCGCAGTTAAAATACCTCACCCAACACACCCTTGCTATAGGAGGTGAGTTTTCTTAATGGATAGTTGGCAGTTAAAATACCTCATCCAACAAACCCTAGCTATAGGAGGTGAGTTTTCTTACTTCATGGATAGTTGGCTGGAGATGAGAGTAGAGCAACTTGATGCTGTTGCAAATTTGTCGTGACCAATTCCAGACAGCTCCATTTGGATGTATTTTGGTTGCAACTGCAATTGCATGTATGGTGAGTGGTGACTGAATACTTTGGTTTTGGACTTAATTCATCAAATCAAATCAAAATGAACACTTTCTCTTTTTAGCTAAGTAAAAGTCTAAATTCTATTTGCTTTTACAGATATGAATCTATTATCTGCGAGAAACTCAAACTATGCAGTTCTCCATACCTGCTAACAGACTTCTGCATCTTAGAGGCAGGGTTGGAAGCAATTTTGAGAGATAGGTGGGGTTTAAGAACCCTTCTAGAGCCAATAATATGTGTCGGTACCCGATTATACATCTCCCAAGTAGCTTCTTAAACAGCATTTGGTAGAACAGCTGCTTAGAGATGCAACCATGGTGGCACTATGGTTATCTTATTTTTGAAGTGATGTACAATTATTTCTGAGATAGTTTGATTACACACTGTTTTATCCTTTTATCTGGAAATCGTAGAGCACTGGCTTGCCAGCCCGTGCTTACAGCTTTGATGCACACTATGCTAGCACCGGTCAGCAGTGATCAGTCAAGCAAAGGGAGCTTAAATGAGAGGTACAATAAATTGCAAAGGGTGGACCAAGACTTAATGTCAGCAGCCAAGCTGTCAGAGCCGCTAGCATGCTCTGGCTTTCATCTTACATCAAAGATTAAGATGGCTACTGTCCCATTAAATCTGGACCCCTTAAGTAGTGGAAAACTTAGATCAGGCAATATAGAAGTTTTTGTTGTATGTTAGTTACAAGTGTATACCAGTATATAGATTATTTAGTGTTTATTAACGCTCTCGAAATTATACTCTTCTAGGTGTTTAGCTGCTTCATGCAAACAAGGTACTGCTGCTTTGCAATCTCTATGCAGGATATTCCACTTTTTCCACGCCTCCTCCCCCCTCTCTCTTCTCTCCCACACCCACTCACGCACGCACCAAAAAACCTTATTTTTTCTGATTCTTATGTGACTGCCACTTGGTCATTAGATATATTGGTGGCCATTATAGTGCATCTTGTTCTAAACGTGCTTGTATATATCACTTCTGTGGACTTTGATACCACTTGTTACAATTTACTTGCGCATGCTTATAGCACCACGTACTGAAGTAATTCACACCATTCAAATGTCATCACTTTATGCTTCTTTGTGTCGAACAGTTCAGTATGAAGGTGTGCTTGCTGACAATGGAGAAGTTTTTGATACCACACATGAGGATAATACTGTGTTCTCCTTTGAACTAGGAAAAGGCTCTGTGATCAAGGCTTGGGATATTGCATTGAGAACCATGAAGGTAAACATCACTGTCATACGAGTAACTGTTTCTCTGGTTCAGCTAGAAAGTCTCCAACATGTTGTCTTTTGGTTCTTACAGGTTGGGGAGGTTGCAAAAATTACTTGCAAGCCAGACTATGCCTACGGCAGTGCGGGTTCCCCACCGGATATTCCCCCCGAGTATATTTTATCCTTACCTATTTGCAAAGTTGTTGCCAGCAATATAATCTAGACTAGAAGATCATGGTTACTTAAATATATAATGTTCAGACTTCATTATCCCAACCAGATACCCACATTCCTCGAGGACCAATGGCTGATGAAATCAGAGATGAAAATTTCTGATTTTTGCAATTTTCTCTTTTTTCCCATTTGGTCTCATCTCATAAGGAACCTCAAAAGTGGCTTACATTCATTACGATATCGAAGGAGCTCTCACAAATAGAACTTTGAGTACCGTGGAGAAAAGCTGGCTGGATAAACAAGACGGGGATCACTCGTTCAAATTATGTCCTGGGGTAGGACCAAGGCCTTCTGGTATGTAGGAAAGAAAGGAGTCCACTTGTTTAGCCCCAAAGCTCAATTGGTTGCCTATATACGCAGGTTATAGAAGTAGGAGTTTTATGAACTCTAGCGGTGACTCAATGCTTTGGTTTACCCCTTCTGCCCTTCCTAAGGATCGTGGGTCACGAGATCTGAATTAGTTCACATTAGATACACACGGGCCCTCTGCCCTGATTCCACTTCTCCCAAGGGGAGATCAAGCCTTTGAATTTATCAAATTCCGAACTCCTTTTTCTTTTCCTTTACTTTTTCTCCGTCATTTTCATCCATATTACATTTGCCAATTTTTAACAAATGTCTTGCATAATTTTCCTGTCATCTGTGCCGTTCATAGATTGATCTCTTTGCATGTACTAAGCGATAGAACCAATGCTATGCAGTGCAACCCTTATTTTTGAGGTGCAGTTGGTCGCCTGCAGGCCACGGAAGGGTTCTAGCCTTGAGAGTGTTTCAGATGAGAGGGCTAGGCTGGAGTGAGTCATGCATATCCATCTTAACCCTCCGTCATTGTCTATTATTTGTGTCCAGTTGTCATCTGCTTATTTTCTTTTATTTTGACTGGGTTGTTGCATTAGAGAGCTTAAGAGGCAAAGAGAAAATGCAGCTGCAGTGAAGGAGGAAGAGAAGAAGAAAAGAGAAGAAGCCAAGGCAGCTGCCGCTGCTCGCATTCAAGCCAAGATGGAGGGCAAGAAAGGTCAGGGCAAGGGGAAGGGCAAAGGGAAATAAGTTATCCGACATTTACCTCGTACTTACACTGTACTTGCATTATTCAGCGACTTCAAGCCGTGTGATTCCCATCGTGTCAAACAGTAAAAAAATGAGTGTGCCAGAGACCTAATTATTAGCTATATGTCCTATAAACATCATTTTTTTGTGCTTGTAATGGTAGGCTTTGTTATTTCTCAACTTGGCCGTCCATATGACGGGCCTAACACCAAAATTTGGCTGGTAATGTGAGTCGCATATCATGGTGAATAAAACAATATATGAGCCAAACACGAGTACATTAGTGAGAGATCTGAGAGTGCTTAGCAGTTCCACTACGTCAAGATGATCAGGCTAATGTCTTTCTATCTGCTATTGTCGTACGTATATATGTTGGGGGTGCAGTGGGGCAAGCTAGAGATAGTTGAAGACGGGAAGAGAACAAGCCACTAAACCATGTGAGAAGCGTCCATTGCCCTTTCTGCATTCTCACGCCATCCTGACCCAGCTTTATATTTACAAACTGGGCATGTTCCCTGCTGTCGTAGCCATGGGTCGATGCAACTTGCATGGAACTGCAAAACATGATCACAAGGTTACAATGTTAACACCATTCCTTCCAGTACGAGCATGTCTTGTGCATATGCGCAAAGCTGAATAGCAAAATGAGAAAGTTTGCTATAGGAAGGTGATAAAGATAGTACACACTGTAGGCACCGGGATGGCCTTGCCTTATCACAGAGGAGCCCTGGGTGGTAGAATACTATTACACGCGAGGCGAAGCAAAAAACATTTCCAACACGTGAAAACACGGATGAGGGAGGCTCCCATGGATGCCCCTTTTTGACGCTATCCCACAGTATACTGCTGAACCCAAATAAATTTATCTATGAAGAACCAGTACAACCAATTCTAGAAACGTCTCTAGCCAAAATTAAGAGAGGGGGATCCCCATCCCATTAGAAAACAATCTTTACTCTCTCCGATTGAACCACACAAGACACAGAGGACCATCACCCATCTTTTCCTTCAGGTCCCACCTAGCACTGGTCCCCGTCCAGTCACAGAGAATCCGGAACAGGCTTGGCATCACCCACTAGATATCAAAAAGGACAAATAATTGAGACGATCGCCCCCAGCAACTACGGTGTATAAGCAGATGATTGACCATCTTCTCACATCTCCTGCATGTGCAACATTGACTGACGATAATTGTCAGCATTCCCTCAAGCTGATGCCTGAGAAAAAAGAAAAAACAGACTTTCGATGGAGCAAAAGCACGACATACGCATCTTCTTCGAAAGAAGCTTGACACCAGGATCCTCTTCAGAACTAGATAAAAGGACCGAAAGGAGAGCAACCTGATCAAAATATAACTGCATCTCAAAGTGACCTTCCTGCTAGGGGATAAACCAAAAAGAACCAAATATGCGTCGACCGCATTGCTATCCTTCCTAAGTTAGAACTCTTTATACTACTAGTGATGCCATCATAAACCCACCCCATGAAATTGAGTGCCGTGAATACACCACTTGATCAATGGCTTCAGTAATGAACTAATATGACACGGTACGATTACTATATTCTATATGCTATCATGTAAGTGACTATTTTCTTAACAATCTCTTCTCAACGAACCCCTGTTACAGTATTCATACGAGGGGGCAGAGCTAACACAGACTTGCCACCAAAATGTACCCCATTCAAGCTTCCTGTATATTTGTCTACTCAACAGAATTTGCTATCAGATATGATGACATCTTCAAGAAAAGATAGGGCTGAAAAAAAATCTCTGTAGCTTGCCAAAATAGAGATCAAACCCTTCAAGCAATCATTTAATTCACTCCAAGTAGTCCACAGAAGGCAGATGGAATCTAGTAAAAAGATGTCATTCGATTCCATAGTGATGACTGCAGACATCTTAGTAACGTTCAAGAAAAAGTGACAACAATTTGCAGAAGAATGAGTTTCTACATTTCCTTGATTAAATAAGGAGTAACTTTTATCATAATATCATGGTTTAATTTTGCTTGATCCAGTAGCGGGGCTAGCCGGGGGCACCGGCGGTGCCCACATGCTTCTCCATGATTTTTTTTTAATTTTATATATTGCATATGTAAGATGCAATAATAAAACTGCTCACCTAAAAAATTTAATAATAATTTAAGAAGTCATTTTAATCATTTTATATGCTAGAATACCTAAAGTTTTTTAAAATAGCATAAAAAATACTCGGTATCTTTTTAGTCTTTAACTGCTAAACTTGCACCCAGAAATGCAAAAGGCCAAACACCAAATTGGAAAAGTCAACGGAAAAAAAAAGGGAAGAGAAAAAGAGTTCTTAGGTCACTATTTCTGTTTCCATTATCCAAAGCCACTAAAGAGTAAAAAAGTCTCACACTCTCTCACTCTTCCAAGCGACAGATAGTGAGACTGCAAGTCTGCCACGGACAAGCCGAGAACCTCCTCGGTCCCTTCAAGGGCCGTGCTGGCATAACCTCAACGGCTCAACCTTTTCTCTTCTCCTCTCCCTCCTCCCACCGGTCCACCTCTGGCATAGAGTCAATCAGTTGAGACTCGACTGGTGGATCGATAGTGTTTGTGTAGTTGTGTTGTTGGCCGGCGCCAACGGCGGATCAAGTCATCACATGTTCACCGGAGTCACCGTTCATGGCACTACGACAACCTCCAGTCGGCGGCAATTTTGTATCCATTGCTTTACAAACTTATAACTTTAGCCTCAATTTGGCCTGTCACTACAACAACTCTGGAAAGGGCATTTTCTGCTATGAGCATTGTCAAGACCCTATTTCGCAATTCACTTAGAGATGACTTTATGAATGATTTTATGGTCACTTATGTCGAAAAATAGTTGTTTGGTGTTATTCAAAACGATATACTCCCTCAATCCCTGAAAATTTGATCATCTTTCTGTTTTGGACCGTCTCACAAAAATTGATCATTTTCAAATTAAGAAAGATTTTGTAAGTATTTTTACATATTTACTCTTTTTATACTTTTTGTAATTCTATTTCTCTTTCTTCATTTAACTCTCTATCTACTCATTTTTTTTCCTGGCCCATCACTTTACACTTTTTTATTTTATTTTTCTCTCCACAATTAACACTCTACCAACTAATTCTCTCTCTCCTGGCCCCCTCTCTCTTCCTCCCCTCCCTCCCCTCTAAAGGATAAAATGGAAAAACATACAATATATAACCTAAACCATTAATATGCGTGCAAAGTCAAATTGATCGAATATTAAGGGACGGAGGGGGTAATTATTAACCGCTTTCTGAATATGCGACCTCGTCCTGGTCAATTGGAGAATGTCATGGTTCATATTTTAATACATAATATTTGTGACAATTTTTCTCTTATATATTTGGTGCCCACCTTGAGTAGTATTGCTGGCTCCGCCACTGGCTTGACCCTATATT
The DNA here is from genome assembly GCA_033070095.1 of Escallonia herrerae. Taxonomy (NCBI): domain Eukaryota; kingdom Viridiplantae; phylum Streptophyta; class Magnoliopsida; order Escalloniales; family Escalloniaceae; genus Escallonia; species Escallonia herrerae. The sequence goes on from JAVXUP010000289.1 coordinate 113,028, forward strand.
TGTACTGGTGACGGGTCACCCAATGGCCCTTTCAAGCTTTAATAGATGTTATGGAGTTTAAAAAATTAATCGGGACTAGCATAAAAGTGAATGGTCATTTAATAGCAACATGTGCGCGGAGGGATTTTATCGCCCTTACCATTGAGGTTGTGAATATAAAGTGGGGTGTAGGCAGGCAATTGTCAGGGCATTATTGTTCACAAAAGACTTCTCAAAAAGAGGGGCTACAATGCTAAAAATCAAATGCAAGGAAGAGAGACAAACCTGATGCAAACAAGGCAAGCTACGTACTAGTTCTCCTGTGATGACTTGCTCCAAGCAAACACTACAAGTTAGTTCATCTTCTGAGGCTTTCACTCCACCAACACTGTTTGCAGCGACTTGATTCTTCTGTATAGAAAGAAAAAACAGCACAACTAAACTCCCCGGTGATGAAACAATGAACTTGAAGCAACAAGAGCTTCTCCTGCTCATATTACAAAGGACTGTGTCACATTTATGACCTATCAGATCAGATTAGAAAAGAATAACTTCTGTCCTCAGGTTGTATGCAATCTCGAGTAACATGCCAAAATGAAGTACCTGCATAATATCCAATCTCTGCAGGGCCGATAATCTCTCTTCTATATGCAGGCAACTTTGACTAAAACGAACCCAGTAAATATGCACTATATTCATGCTGGCAAAAGGTATATATCCATAGGATACTAACACGCCAATTATACGTCAATGACAAATGTGGAGAAGTAGCACAAGTGACACTGTCTCTACCAACTTTTTACACCCTGATGCTAAGGGAACATATATGGTCACACACTCTTCCCCTGGGAGCCCCTTCACGTATTGAGATTCATACAAACGTACATGGTCAGAGGACGATGTCAAAGTTACTCGACAGAGGAAAAATCATATCTACATGGTTGAGGTAATTATGCTCCTTCCAATCTTCGGCCTTTGTGGTACTTCCCCGCTTAAAGTGTCGCACCCCTTGCTCAATGAGCCAAAAGGAAGGGATGTAGTTAAAAAGCAAAGCTAGAAAATTGTTCGTGAACTGAGAAAAGACGAGTTGGTCCACGGTTTCACATATCATGTACAGCACGTAGAAGTATAGCTTATAAAATAATTTGTCAATTTCCTTTATCGACGCCTTAGTGGTGAATAATTACTAAATTGTCAAAACAGAAGCCGGCTATATGTTGGAACCTGAATTTTCACCTTTTATACCTCTCTCTTTGCTACAAATGATTTTGCTGCTCAAAAGAAGTTAGAAAACTAGCCTAAACAATTCATAGATTAACATTCTAGAGCTCTTAGAAACCCAACCTTCAACCAGAAGTTAGTCTTGTATGTGACCTTCGCCAAAAGGAGTGACTTCCTAACTCTTATCCACATAAATAATGTCGCAAAGATCAATAACATTTTAAGTGAACACATTGGGACTTGCACTGGTCCTAATTTTAAACCAAACTTGAGCATGAGATATGGCCAGCATAATTTCCTTCCCCTGAAAGACTAACAGCAGTCATTCACATCAAATGGTCACTATGATGGATCCTCTTAAGTGGATAAGAAGAGGGCAACTTGTCAAAATTCTTAGATCGCAGCATGAAACGAACCAATCAAAATGGAAACTGGAAAAGAGCATAAAGTTAGAGACAAAACAGATTTGGTGAATAGAAAAATGCATTTCAAGCAAAGTTTCGCAGAAAATACATGAACACAGGAAAGTCAAAGCAATGGGTACCTCTGCTGAGCCTGAAGACGAAGCTTGTTGCTTTATTGAGCCACCACTGTTTGACAAACAAACATCAACAGCTTTCATGAGTACCAAGATATACTGGTCTACTTCATATGTTACATGAAACTTTTGTTGAAAAACCCATACACATCCACCCTGCAAATGCTGGTAAAGAAGGTTTTGGTGTCCTGTTTTTTCTAGCAATTCTAGAAGTAATGACCATGTCACTAGCTCAAGTTACTAATCTTCACTACATAAGTCTAAACCATAGTTATTAAAGGTGTAGGCGCACCTAAGGCGCAATGGTCCCTGGAACCTACGTGTAAGGTGCAGGCACAGGCGTGCGTGCCTTTTTGAAGTGAGGTGCAAAATTAAAATAAAGGATAATTATAGTAATGCCCTGAGGTTAGGATGAAATTACAGGCGTCCATTAGTTTAGACAAATTATACTTTTATCCGTTGACCAAACGGAATACAGAAATACATGACGGTTTTAACGAAAAGACCTAATTGCCCCTGACTTTGAAAGTAGAATTTTGAAATACCATCCCTCTCTGCCCTTTTATCCTCATGCCAATGTCAACGTAGCATCACCTCCACCGTGCCACCATCAGCACCGTAGCACCACCTTTGCCTTGCCGTTGCAGCACCATCGCCTCTACAACGGTGGCCGCCATCATCAACCTCAACCAGAATAAGAATAATCCCATTTTGCCATCACCAATTTCATCATCTTCACTCATCTCCCCCGGCTTCTCCGCCTATAACCTGCCCCAAATAGCCCTTACAGAGGCAGCTTCAGCCATTTTCGATGGCAAAACCATGATGATTGGAGAAAGAAACCACCTCAATTTGATGGTCCACATCCCTCCGTGGACCGCATTCCGTGAAGATCTGACGGCCGACTTACTCCCATTTCCCTTCAGCCAGACCAAGTTCAACGCCGATGATTACTCCTCCCTCGTCCTCCAGAACGACGCCGTTGCGGCGCTCCACACTTCCTTTCCATGAGTTATGGCCGTCTAATCTAGGTGATTAGAGTCTAGGCGTGGAACCCGAAGCGGCTCTAGCCGGAGAGCGTCACCACGAGAGCATTTGATCTACACGACGAGCTAGTCTGGCCTTGTGAAGGGTTGTGGCCGAAGATTTGGAGAATTAGGAGGGGGTTGCTGTAGGGTGGGGGGAGAGCGACGGCGGGGTTGGGTTGTGGGGCGGGGAGAGGGCGGCGGCGGGGCTGAATTATGGGCGCGTGGGGTGGGTGGTTTAATGAGAATTAGGGTTTTCCTTTTTTTTTTGAAAAAGAAAAGTATTTTAACTGAAAGACTATATTAACAAAAAACAGTGTTTTGAAATTAAAAGGCTTGGAGAGAGATAGAACTAGAATTAGAAATTAGGGTTTGTAATCTCAATTTGAAAAATTAGATTTTTAATCTTTGTACAGTATTATACCATTTAAATATCATATCATTTTTAAAATGTATTGATGACATCAGCAAAATGTCACTTTTTTAACAGATCAATGACGGTTAGACACGGCTGACTCATTTTTAGAGTTTTTTGTCACGGTATGTTATATTTTAAAACTTAATATCCTTAACTGTAATTTTACCCTAACCTCAGTGATATTACTGTAATTATCCCTAAAAATAAATAAATATTAGTCCCTTAAACCAATAAAATCACGCAAAAAATTCAGAACATGGAAATTTAACAGCTTTTCAATACTAGAGAAAGTTTAAAATCCAATGAGAAGTAGTTAATCATAAGTGAACATAACAACGTCATCCTTGTCATTAGTGAAGGCTAAGACAACAATGCTTTCTTCAAGAGGGAATATAGGCTTCAAGCCTAAAGATTCTTCCTCAATTTTATCTTCTTTGTCTACGAGGATAAGTGAAGGAGTGGATTTACTTGAAAGAGAGCAATAATTAACAACGGGACGCCAGCACAATGAACAATAACAAGAGAATCGATTGATTAGGGATTTGTGGTTTTAGGTTTTTTTTTTTGTGATATAGATATTGATTTATTATGTAATGAAATAAAGAACTAAAGATAACGAATGCTTGAGACGATGCCACAATTTAAAAATCAAATATTAGGATTTTTGGGCTTTTTTTGCGCCTCCACCACTGCCTTGCGCCTGGGCGCCTATGTGCACAAAACGCACGCCTTCTTGAAGAGGATGTGCCTAGCCCTATGTGAGGGGCACTCCTTGCGCCTTGCAGCTAGGCGCGTCTTTGAAAACACTTATCTCCTGTGCTACTTGACTTCTTGTAAGAACGTGTTTTGCCATGCTTATCGTATGAACATGTTCTCTCCCAGTTACATGCACGCATTGTCTTGCAATCATAGATCTTCTCTTTTTCAAGATTCAGGAGCATGTCATGTCAAGAGAGAAGAACATGGGGCACCCGACCTACTTTTATACTCAAGCCTAAATGACAAAGAATTTACTACTGCCTCCGTCCTAAATTATTTAATAATGTTTGCCTTGCACACTTATTTAAGATATGGATCATATTTTATGAGTTTCCTATTCTATTCAGAGATGGGGAAAGGGAGGAAGAGAGTGGGTCTGAGAGAGAAAATGGGTTGATGGATGATTAAATGTAGTGAGAGAAATAGAATAAAAAAAGTGTAAAAGGGATAAACATGAAAAAACACCTACAGAATCTTTCTTAACTTGAAAAGTGATTGATTTTTTTGGAACAGGCCAAAAAGAAAGAATGATAATTTTTTTTGGGACAAAGGGAGTATTTGGTTTTTCAATCTTAAATCTCTCCACTACTTTCCCAATTATTTTCTTACTTTGCAAGAATTACATTGCACAAAAACCAATTTCTTGTAAGTTAAGCCCCATTCTACTAATGAAGACAACACCGGCCACAATTTGTCTTTAATTGAGATAAAAAGGTGGATTCTAAAGCAGTTATCATTAAATTTGAGACCACTTCACCATAAATATTTTTTAACATCTGTTATTTGTCTCAAACGACTCATATCCTAAGAAGCACGGACACGGGTGCGGATACGATACAATGTGGAGTCATGGATATGGCATTTTTAAAGTTATAAGATACAAGTACGGCTAGGATACGCCGAAATTATGTTATGAAATGGCTTTATAAATAATTGCAATTGAAAGTTATCTTGTTCTCAACAACAAATCAAATGTCATAAATAAGATTTAGCTTTTTCATATATATTAGTATTGAACACGTGCAACGCACGTAGACGTGATCGGGAGTAATTTTTGAATTGATATCATTATTTTTTTTAGATCAAAAAAATATAATTCAATTATATTCATATTTCTTTTATGACTTGTTTTAGAATAAATGTATATTTGATATTCGCAATTGTAATCCATTCAATATTTGAAAATCTTCATTGTAGGCTTCTGGATTGAAAAAATATTTGATGATGCTACTGAAAAGAAAGTAAATAGAGAAATTAAAAAAATGAATTTACGTCTTTATTTTTGTAATCTGTTGGTTTATGGTAGACACTTAAGATTTATAATTTTCAAGACCATGTGCGTAACTGAATAAATTTTCATTTCAAATTGGTGCCATATTTAAGCCTTATTTTTTCCAATTTTTTTGATGCATACTTAACCCTTTTTTTTTTCAATATACTTTTGTTTCTTAACTGATATTTCACGTATTTCAATTTCTTTGTTTTGTTTTTGTTTTTCAGTTTGTCAATTGGTTAATTGTTTGCTAACCTAAAAATATAAGGAAAAATAATCACAGTTCTCATTACCCAATTCATTATCCAATAATTATTTCATTTCAACCAAATTAAAAAGGGAGTAATAAAGAAATTTCTTTGTTTTGTTTTTCTTTCTCATCTGACTTTTTATTTCCCAATGTTTATAATTAGATTCATTATCCAATGTTCATTTAATTTCAACCAAATTTAATAGGGAGTTATAAATGGAGGGTAGAAATGTTATTGATTTAATTAACAGAGGACATAATCGTCCAGAAATGATTTACAACATTGATACTTTTATAGGTAGTATAGATATCATGTATTTATGAAGTAGTGGTAGTAGCAACCTTTTGAATTACTCCCTTCGTACCACATAATTTGATCAACTTTTTTTTTGCACGCAAACTAAGGATTTAAGTGATATATTGTGTGTTTCTCATTCTGCCCTTTTGAGAGAGGAGTAGAAGAAAGTGGGCCAACAGATAGAAAATGGATTAGTGGAGTGCCAAAGGAATAAAAAAAAAGTTTGAGAAAGTGAGTCACGAGAGGGAAAATGAGTTGAATGAGATTTAAATGTGGAGAGAGAAATGGAATAAAAAAAAGTACAAAAAAGATAAATATGTAAAAGTACCTACAGAATCTTTCTTAATTTGAAAATGAGCAATTTTAGTGGGACGGCCCAAAAAAGAAAGTTGATCAAATTATGTGGGACGGAAGGAGTATTACTTAGATGTACAACTTAGTGACTAAAAGAATCACTTTTGAAGGTTTAACAAAATGTGGCATGGTAGCTACAACATGTGTAGCCAGTAACCATCGCAAAATATAAGACGACAAAGTCGATATCTCTGTCAAAGCCTTGGACTCAACTGCCAGAAGAAAGAGATCGCTGTTTTGACTTCCTCCTGTCTTCTTCTTCTTTCAATCAGGAGCTCTAGCTGTCGCCGTCTATGTTCATCGCCTCTACTCGACGCCACGACATCGACTACTGACAGCTGCTGCATCTTCTTCCCCTAGTTCTCTCTTTTTCGTTCCGCCGTCGCTGCCCTCTCTCTCTCTCTCTCTCTCACACACACACACTCTCACACTCTGTCTAGATTCGCGATTTCATATCGACTCAAGTGCAAGGTATTGCATAAGGGCCGCCGAAATAGGTTTTGAAATTCTAAATCGACCCCCAAAAGTGTGAAATGTACCTGGTACGTATCCAAGACGTAGAGGAAATTGGAAGTATTCTTAAAAAGTAAGATACATCAACAGCGGCACCTGGTACGCACCCCCGCACCCGTATCGGATCCGTACCTGACACCGATATGCCGACCAAATTGCCTTGTCCGTACTTCATTGCTCATATCATGTGTTTTCTTGTTCACCCTCCCTCCATTTGTTCATTAATCAACTATGGGAAATAGGCATCTTTGACCAATAATATTGTTTACTGCTTATAAGCAATTTATATATTTCAATATTAGGCAGAAAGACGCTTGTGGGAATGCAGGTGGATTAGTGCGATAATCAACCAAGCAGCACAACCAGAGAGGGCAATGACCAGAAAATCGCAACATCTGAATCTTCAAAAGTTATTCAAAAAGGTAATTGAACACGTTCCCTGCATTTCGTAGTAGATATTGTATGGAGGAGAGGGGGAGAGAGGAAAAACACACAGCACAGAAGCTCGTAGTGTTCAACAATCTAAGCACTAGCACTCTTAAAGTGAATTACCACAAGAAAAACTCATAACTAACCTTTGGGGACAAGCAACTTTGTACATGTGAACAGGTAGAGCATTTATCTCTTCGTCACTCATTGAAAAAGCACTTGGAACATTGTCAGAATCTAATGCTCTCAGATTATCATAATCTGCATATAATAAAAGTATCTCAGTCGGACTTCTCCTCCTAGGACATCCAGACAAGCTATATTACCAAATCATTAATCCAATTGAAGCAATGAAAATTGTTTCCTGATAACTAAAGAATCAGTGGTATATTCATGATTGGATTACCATAGGTGTACTTACCTAGGTCATCAAATTCCCTGTCAAGAAGTGCAAGCTGGAGCCTGAGTCCCTGCAACCTCCCTCTTGTTGCAAGTGCTACAGATGGTGGCATATGCAACCGCAATTCAGTATGACCAAGAAGGCCACTAGCTGCCGCCGCATGTGCCTGGTAATAAGCTTGAAGATGCTGCCAAGTTGCATACATCCGAAGGCTTGTTGCCATCAAAAAGACACCCAGCACCAGCCAGAGCTATAAAAATAGATTCACAGAAAAAAGAACATGATTTACTTATCAAGTACAAGATATTATTTTGGAACTCTTTAACTTCATAATAATGTGTCACATTGTAATCCTCATGAAGAAGAGTACCAGAAAGTTAAGTGACATATGGTTCGAGTTTAGTATCATAAACAGCAACAAGACTGTAGCATCAAACGTAATAGTAATTGGAAGTATAAGGTCAAAAATAATTCTGAGAAAAGTGCCCAAAGAACACAATAATTGCGTACCTGTGACAAGAAAAGCAAATGATTTCGTATTAACCGGCCGAGAGGCATGAACACGCTGATGGACAGCAGCACCATTCAATATGGTTAGGATGTATATGTAAAATCATGCACAAAATCACTTGATAATTGAGTACCAGAGAACATAGAGGTAATTGTAAAACCAATTAATAATGTGTTTAAGACATACCATTGTACGCCGTTCAGGATGATATCCCGGAACTCCTGATTCTATATCTGGTCTAGTTCCTCGAAAGACAAAACTCATGATTTTCTTACTTTGTTAACAAGAAAACTTTCTTTTTGTCAGCAACTGTCACACAAAAACTCTGCCTGGTGCTTAAATATCCATTCCCTGCAATAGGGAAATATTAATGAGTAAAACTTAAGGGCATTTAGAGATTACCAACGCAACAATCAAGTGTACAAATTAAAATTGGCAACTTAACAACTTAATGTTATTGGCACACGCAGAGAACACCATATCACCAGTGCTTCTAAAAGAGAATGTGCAAAAGCTCCCTGTTTACCAAACTAAGTAAATCCTCATATTCCCCAGAGCACTTTAGTACCTTCAAACTGACCCCTAGGGCAACTGGCTTTGATCTAGAAATACACCTACAGTATCTTCTCAGAAATTCAATTGACCATAGGTATTTTTAAGAACTTTAATCGCATTAAATACTTGAAATGTAATTTTGGACACCAAAGATCTGATGTCTGAAGCTCGAGATACTTAATACTACATAAAGTAGAAAATGCTATCTACAACAACAAGACCCACCCAACAACCCTCTCCAACCTTTATGCCGAGAAAAATTTCCACCTACTCCAGAATTATGAGAAGACCATCAGACACCACAATCAACTTGGTTTATCACCAGATAGAAAAAATGTAGCTCAAGTCTAGATACACCAGTTATGTGACGCTTATACATAACATATATGTAAGATTTGTTTGTTAAAGAAGAATAATCTCTATATACATATCTCTTATGTGACGTTTATAGAAATTACATATTTATTCTCGATCAGAGATGCTATGTTTTAAAAAGTCCAACTCTCCTATATGGATTGACACTCCTCTTTTTGCATTGGTGATTGCTTAATTGTTGTCAAGTTTTCTCATGTGAATACAAGATGCAACTATGATTATTCATAACTTATGAAGTAAGAATGCCGAGTCTACTATAGTTAGTAGTTACAGGAGAATCAAGTGACATGTAAATTCTAGTGCTTTTCCATGTCTACGTATTTAAGGCCTTTGTGTTTGGAATGTTGACTATTACATGGACTTGGACTCAGCTTAAGACCGTACCTGCATAAGCAGACGTGTATACTTCGACTACGTTTCATATCTACATAATTCAAGCCTCGAGCTGCTTAGCTGGAAGGAAAGGTTATAAGATGACTAATTACTGAAAATTTTCAAAGGGTAAACTATGATACCTCCCTCCATTGTCCAGTAATATAGTGCATGCATTGTCATTTGGCACCTAGTGCCACATACTTGGCGTATTTGATAGCCTTCACATGACACATGCCTTGGAGGCATCAGATTCTTCAATAACTGCAAAAGCATATGCAAGAGGCAAAGAACAGAATTTTTCATAGACTTGTTAGATATATTTAGGAGGTTTGATATTCAGATTCCTTTCTGGTAACTTCATATTACAGATCCTCGGAAGAACAAGAACCTTACGAAATCAATATTTCAGCTTCAAGGAAACTCTAAGCAAAAGTTTTGATCGACCAATTTGAGACCCAAAGTTCAGAGTGTAATTTACACAAAAGAGATCGTTTGAAGTCGAAGGAATGCTAATTAATGTCCAGTGATGAAGACAAAACCTTGGCCTTTGTGTCTAAATATCCTTAAGGATCATAGCCTCTTTAAGTTGTTCTTCTCAACTAATATTGTTGTCTTTTGGTTACATCTATATGTTGCATTTTGGACTAAGGATATAAAATAAAACAGCATTTTGAATCTATTGATCAAGAAATCTAATTTCCAGTTAAAAAGTTCATAGAATGGAAAGACCTACAAGGATATATTAAAAACTCATACCATGGATTCTGCTTAAACAACCCTCTTAATATACTTGATTTCTTGTACTCCAAAATTTCCCTCCTATCATACCATCTACTGTGTTAAGCAATCCTTTTGTACACTCAAATTTAAACATGTCTTCTTCATTTAAGCCATTCCATCCATCTGTAACGTTAGGAAAGTATATGTTCTTGACAAGTAAAACGTACATTTAAAGTCCACCAAGTGAGGGGTGAAACACATGTACACAGGTGGCATACAAAGAATAATTACGTCAAAGTAAATCTGGAGGGAGAGAGAGAGAGAGAGATATGGGCATAATGAACAACACACTCAGAAATGTTTTTACTCGAGTGTTATATCTGGACAAAACACGCCCATATGCCAACGGGTGGACTATCGAGTAATAACACATCTGCTCCGAGCATATAGTTCAATTCAGGTGACTTCAATGTTCCACGTGTGTTCTCACTTCCCTATAACCTGACAAAAGAATGGTCCTCGACGGGGTAGTTTTACTCTCACATTCGTCGTCTAAAGCCACCAATGAACAGGCCCTCAGGAATCCCAAAAGTAGAATTAAAGGCTCCCTCAGTCCTGCCAATTGAGCCTAGGCTTGAAGTTTGACGTACAAGGCTAATGTTGGTTTCTAGATTGTCCAAGTGATCCTTTGTAGAGGAGACCTTGCTGCATAGAAATGCTCTTGGAGCGATCTTCTGCTTTGACATAAAGATGCTTGAGAGGCCACACTTTGCCCAAGTTAGTTACTCTCAAGTGCGAGATCTTAAGGGGTTATATCCTTATGTAAAGGTGCTCTACAGGCAATGCACCATTTAAAGCATATTCATCAATCACTGGTGAACTGATCCCTCGTACAAGACAGTTAAATTGGGGCTCTTGCGCATGGGCTGCTCTATGTAGAGGTGCTCTGCAGGCAATGCTCCATCTAGAGCATATTCATCAATCACCGGAGAACAGATCCCTCGTACAAGACAGTTGATTCAAGGCTCTTGCACATGAGCTGCTCTACTGACACCCACCAAATGCACTAACTGACTTGCTTACTCACAATTTGAGGATAAATTTGGCCCCACGGACTTGGTTTTGGCAAAGCACAGCCTTCTGGTTTTTGTGACAGCATGACAAAGTCATGCTTAATGTGACATTGTTTGTTCATTGGTGGTTTAAGGCACACACCATCCAACCTAACTGTATACTAACACATATAATGACATTCTCACCGCACACTGTGTAGGATGATGCAGAGAGTTCATTCAGAACGATAGACTCCACTAGTCCATTAGCATTCTTCGTCCTATCTACACGTACATTCAAGTGTATCTGCACATTAGTGTACATTATTTGAATTCTCACATGCTATCAAGCAACATTATTCCCAAAAGTCCAATGAACCGGAAACTAGGGATACTCGTCTAATCAAGATCGATTATTAAATAACAAAAAAACGAGGTTACAAGAATTTCACATTATATTTCTCAAATTTGCAAATGCCCATGAAAGTACGGCATTTCATAAAGCCAGAGCAATCGTATATCCTCCATAAATAATCGCTAATTAACTCGCACAGATACATGATCAATCAAAACCCTAATAATGACTCAATAAGAGGTGATTATGACTCAATAAGGGGGGAGAGTGAAGGATTACTCACAGATTTAGATACGAAGTAAAAATCAGAAGAACGGCGTAAGGATTATGGACACAATTTGGAGAAGAAAAGTTCCATCTTTCCGAGTTCAAACCGACCGAGTTTTCAGGGTTGACTCGGCCGCATTGAGCTTCTTCTTTTTGGGTCTCAATCTTCGAGAGGCAAAATATACAAATTTATTTTTTTTATTTTCATTTTCGTTTTCTTTTTCATTTATTTACAGCCATGTGTTAAGAATAAGTGTTTTCTCAAAGTGGTTTACACCGAAAAATAAATAAATAGCTTAAATAAAAAGTTTCTTCTTCTTCAATTTGAATATAATGTCTTATGTCAAATGTAAATAAATGATACATCAGCATTTTCCAAAAAAAAAAATAATAAAGATGACTCGTGATATCATTTTAATGCTGAATAAAAAAGGTTAAATCGATAGTATTTCATGGTGTTCAATCCATCAAATTGAGTATTGAATTTCTCGGTGCATTAGCTTTTTCAAGTTGTGGGCAACTGATTTATTCTTGGTCTATATTTATTCTCTTTGTCGGGAATTGCCTTTAAAAGAGAAAATTGATGGGTAATACCACTTTAGTAGTGATGAATAAAACTTTATATAAAGTGTAGTCTACTATGCACAAACCATAAAAGTTAGTTCTGAATTTTTTACTTTATTCACATTCTTTAAGTTGTACGCAAAAATTACTCGAACCATGTAACGTTTATTCTCAATCCATTTTTGTTTTCTTTGTCGGGGCAATTACCTCTGAAAGGAGAAGCAATATCATGTGGAGAGTCGGATATTAGAGGTCCTTACCATTAAACTATTATTAATTGATTTCATTCTCGACCTAAGTAGGAGTTTGGGTTATATGAAATTCAAATAAAAGCTCTTAATCGTAGCTAAAAGTTACTACAAAGCCCAGCTTTTGCAGATTATAATAATTGTAGTCAAGCCTAGTTTAAATTTGACGTTTCCAAAGCCCAGGCCCGACAAAAAAGAAAGTCCAGGAGGCCATTCAAAGCCCAGATTTGGTTTAGAGGTCCTTGGACGACAAGGATTCGGGCTCTGGGCCTTTTGGTAGCAAATGGACTGGTGCTTTAACGATGTTTTATTATTATGTTATATAAATTTATGAATACCAAAATTTCTGGTATTTCTATATTTTCAAAAAAAAAAAAAAACTATAGCATTGCATGAAAATTTGGGTTTACATATTTTAGGATAGATGGCACAAGAAATTGAGGTGCCTCTTCTGTTCCAAACTCTTGTTTTTCAACAGCTAAAATTCCATGAAAGTTATAACGTGGGGTATTTCTAATAAATTACGATCTTCAATACCAGACGTTGTCATTTGGGAGACAAGTTCCATGCTAAGTTGCCATCAGTTTTTTTTTTCTTTGTGACAACAAGATGTATCTTCGGGCCAGCTTGCTTCAATCGGGATTAAGTCCTTTTTCTGAATAATTTTAAGGATGCACTTCCTAAATCGGTCTAGTGCATTTAGGAAATAATTTCTTTTGGTTGGACGCAAGGTTTGAAACTAGAAACTCAAGAAAGATAACAAACCTCATTGACGACTCGGCCAATCCCTTTGTTTGCCTTTTATGCTTTTTCTAAACTGCACTTAAAAGCTTAATGGATACAATATGACGTCATATTATCATACTCACTAAAAGGTCTAAATTGGTGTTGTCACTTTGTTTTTCGCCAATTGACAAGATGCCGTCTTGATCGTTATGATAAAGTTCAGATTCTACGTTGACTGATTTGGAAAAAGCAAATGTGGACTGGACATCCCGCAAGTGGACCTGGTAAAAAAGTACCCAAACCCACGGGTATACTTGTGCTGTTGAAAAAATCTGGGTACAAGTACCAAAAAAATAAATAAACAAGACCCGATAAAATTTTACTTGTACCTGTAACGGATTCGTATGCCCCTTCCTCCTCTGTTGCCCATATACCTATAAGCCTTCACTACCACCTCCCTCTTTACTAGACCTAACAAACGGATATACCCGCCAAGTATGGGTAAATTCCGGTTGGGTATGGATAAAACGGGTACGGGTAAAAAAAATTATTCATTTTTACGGGTAGCTATTTTATATATCCGTACCCTATCATGACGAGCCGGTTATTACCCGCGGATATATCCAATTTTTGCTTTATTTAGAAACAATTTTTATTTAAACCACATTATGTTAATTGCCAATCCAGTTTTCTTTTTTCCTTTTATTAATAGGTTGTTTTTAAATCTCATTTTGATAATTGACACATTATCTTTTTTTTTTACTTTGCATTTTTTATTTCTTGTTAAAGGTACTTTAATTTCAATTTAAGAAAAGTCAATAATTATGTAAACTTCTAGCACTTACTCCTACTTAATTATTCGCTATTTAGTCCTTAGTACGCTTTAATATAAGTACCATAAGAACGTTACCATCATGCATGCATCAAGCCCCATCCCCTATGCCCACCCACACTCCAAAATTAGACAATTTGACTTAAACATAAGACATCACATGAATAATAATTAATAAAATCTTCAAATCTTCAACTAATTCATTTAACTTCCGCCTCACTTCGTCTTTAGGCATCCGTCAAACTTCTTGCATCCAACGAACCATACATGCTCAAACTGCTCGACAAACTTAGCACTAATTCACTATCCTCGGGATCTTCACCTACATCTAAACAAATGTGGTTAAACTGGATCTCAAAACACATAAATATATTTATAAATTCTAATTCTAATGCTTCCGTGGTGGATTCTTGTTCACAGATTCCATCGATCCTACAACAGCGTTATAGCAACAGCAAGAAACAAGGACTTTTTTTAGTGGTCTATTTCAATATTTCCTATTATCAGTGGTCTATTTTTTTATTCAGTCATTCTTAGTATCACAGATTTAGGAGTGGTTCCCATTTTGGCATTTCAGTGTTTAGTTCAGTATTTTTATCATACAATCAACAGTTCACAATACACAGTTTTCACGTTTATACAGGTGTTCTTCATAGGAATCCAACACAGTGACAATGTAGTATTGTAGTTGATTATTCAGTGAATTTCACGTTTCATACAGAGGTGCATGATTTTCAGAATTTCAGCAATTTTAATAATCCCAAAAATTCAATCAGACACATGAAACCATTTTATCAATATTCAACAGTCCAAAGCTCCAGACCTTCATCATTCATTCATTAAGGTGTGGTCGGTGTTCATAGAAAATGAGGAGTTTAAGGAGGGGCTAACCTTGCTCGTAGAAATTCGTGTGGTGAACGGCGGTGAACAGCGGGCGGAGCTGCTTACGGTGGTTGGCGCAAGAACGTGAAGATGTCGGTGATTGGTTACCGATTTGTGATAAGATAGGTAACGCCGCAATGATGGTCGATCTGTGACTATTTTCGTCGGTCGGAGAAGTAGATGGCTGGTCTGCACCTCCTCAGTGCGTCGATGGCGATAGTTTGTAGCGATGACTGGTGAGACTGAGAGACTGCTGTGACTGTCAGAGACGGGAGAGAGTGTAAAATGTGAAGTGATTAGGGTTAGGGCAACTGACTTGGGAGTATATATACTTCAATAAATGAGTAAAACCTAATTACCCATTACCCGAACCGAACCAGAAAAAAGGTCCAATCTGGGTACAGGTTCAATTTTAACGGGTAACATTTTGGGCTGCCCCCGTACCCGCAATTTCCTAACCGGCCTGGGTGGACCCGCGGGTACGAGCAAAAAATTGCCAGGTCTACTCTTTACCCCTCATTCTCACTTATTCACAAAATCTCAACCCCACAGATTGACGGTCGACCCCTCCACTGCCAACTCTTTTTTTCTCGCCCACCCTCACTCATTCACAAAATCGCAGCCCCATAGATCGACAGCCAACACCTCTCCCTCTATATACGTCATCGTCACTTCATCAGTCATGATTGAAGTCCACCGCCGACAACCGTTTCAACTCTCTCATCACAGATTTCGCTAAGACTCAATAACATCAGTAGGAAGCTACCGCCATCGGCAGTTTGAGACCTTTTCAAAGCTATCTTTGATATACTTTTTAATATATATTCACAACTATTTCTTTGGCTATATGGATTGTCGAGTCGTTTGTTGGAGTTGCCTGTAACACCTTGTAATGATCAGGTTCCATATTATTAGGGCTGGTCCAAAATCGATTTTAACATAAGTTTGATTGATCTTTTTTTTTTTGCTTTCAAGTTAATTATAAGCATTAATTCTCTTTACATGTCAAAGTTTCTCCTTGGTGAATCTCGAACCTCATTGGATTGTTAGCTTGTCACATGATTTTTGAGTTTTGCTAAATTAATAATACTTTTTATAACAAAGAAGAAATGTGTTGGGAAAAAAAAAAGTACGCCTAAATACTTAGCACTAACTAACAAGATGAAGTAATAAAAAACTATTTGTTTAATAAAAGAATTAAGTTTATCTACGACTATTATCCGGTCCGTTCACATAGAGTGCGGATATTAAAAAGGCTATTCGAGAAAATTTGAATATTTTTGTCCGATTCGGTTTGACCTCACTCGACTGAATATTATTCTTACCCGGCTGTTACACCACCTTTTTAGATCTACCGGATGGCAATCAGAAGCTGCATTGAGTGCCAGAGCTAACTTCATTGCTTAAAAAAATTCAGTGCGAAGTTAGGCCCTAAGAATCTCGAGTTTCAACCAAATGCAACAGAGTAAAAGGAAGCAAACAGGCTACCGTCCATGGGTTGACTCGCACAAAGTGGAAACAGTTGGCCAAGGTAGGGGGAGGGGGACACACGTACGCCCTAGTGTTTTGTCTCCGTCTAAACGACGTCGACAGTGATGACAACAACAATAATTGCTTTTATTGAAACAAAGATCTCCAAGCAAAGCAGGGCAGCGCAGAGCACACTCTCTTGCTTCTCAAACAACAGCTGTCTGATGGGCAGAATCTGGAACTTGTGGCCACTACAAATTTGACCCATATCCAGCGCTGGACCTGTACTTGTATCCACACGTGCTTTGCCAGAGCAACTTTCTCTTGTTCTTCACTGGGCCTGCTCCACCATCCTTCCTGCTTCCCGCTTTTGTTGGTGTTGGTAAACTTGTTTGTTCACGGTGGCTCTACCCTTCTCACTCTCTGTGCTGTAAACGGAAGTATAGCTTAAAACCTAGTAAAAGACTGCAAAAAAAAAAGCATTTGCGGCGACAGCGTAAATGTTGCTAATGCCCTAACAGCACCAGTTTGCTCTTTAACCCAGAAGAGAGTTGTAATTGTCCTGTAGAAATTGGTCGTTACTCCTTTTGTATTCGTCCCAAAGTATTTTTTTGTGGGTTGTTCGTATAAATCTTATTTAGTCCATGATTAAAACTGTATTTGAGTGTAACTTAATGTTCACATCATACTAGATACAATTAAAAAAAAAGTTTTTGAGAATGATCTAATGAAGGGAAAAATTAGTATATTATAATCAACTTCGTAAATTAAGGAATCTCTTTAATTTACTCACGATCATATCAATCTGTTACATCAATCTTGTTGTATCTTGTCAATTCTTAATTCATTCATTATATTAATTGCTAGGTCAACTGTAGTGCCTATAAATACAGGTCTCCGATGTACTCTTAAGTACACAGAAATATACAGGCATTTTCTATTTCAACTTGATATCAAGAGCCCTTTTTTGAGATCATTGTTTTTCTCTCCCTCTCACAGCACCAACGTTACTGTCATATATCCACGGCACGCCACCTTACATTTCTATTTTTCTTCCGCTCTATTTTAGGTTCTCACGCTACCCCATGCACCCCACGCGTCACTGTAGACAGTGCGCCAACGCACCTCTCCTGCAGCACGCTTCACACGTACCTCTCCACTCGCCTCACGTTGATCTGCTGCGTCTTACGCGTACACGCGCGGGCACCGGGTTCATCTCCTTCCCGGTTCAGCCCGACCAGGTTCCAAAAAAAATAATAAAAAAATCCCATGGCTGCTAAAAAAAATAGTACTGATACTTTGCATCCTATTCAACTTATTCTTGATGATGCAAACTATCTTCATTAGGCACAACAGATGCGGGAGGGACGTCGTCTTTGGGGCTATGCCAGTGGCAGTATCAAGGCTTCCTCTCCCACCGATGCCGCTTTTGAGGAAAAAGAGGCTGATTGGGTTGCAGAAAATTCAAAAATTATTAGTTGGTTCTTTAACACCTCTCTGTCGAAGATCAACCAAATGTTTGGACCGTTTGACACCGCAAAGGAAGTTTGGGATTATTTGGCTGCCACCAACACTGTGTCTGACTTAGCCTCTTAATATCAGATTGATCTGGATCTCCATCTTCTTCGACAAGTTCCTGGTCAATCCATTCAAGACTATTATAGCCAGTTAGTAATCCTTTGGGATAAGCAGACACATCCCTCTCAGTGTACAACTTGTCTAGTGCACTAATCTCATGCTCGTGACGGTAAGCAACTCCGTCAATTTTCGATGGGTCTGCTTGATAATTATAAAGATCGGTGCTCCTCTCTCCTAAACAGGAACTCGACTCCTACTCTTGCTACTGCTCTTGCTAAGATAAAGTCTGAAGAGGACCGAAAGAAGACTGCTAATATCCTTGCTCTTCCATCCTCTAATCAGAATGTTCTTGCCACATCGACTGCTCTTGCCACTTCTTCACGCCCTTCCTTTGGAAAAAGTGGTGTGACTTTCACAAGTGGGATTTCACTCGATTGATCGGAATCTGAAAAACAAGAACTCTATTCTGGGCTATACTCCACTTATATTGCTGTCTCAACCAACTGTTGTTGTTACCGACATTGTTATCTCTGCTGTGCTTTTTTCTTCTACCTTTACTATGGAACTTACTGCGGATGAACTGGTAGTTGTTTATAATTATAGCCTTTCCAAAATGGGTAACTTTAGTGGTATTTCTGCTTCATCATTTCCTAGTTCTTCTGCCTGTTCTATAGCCTCAAGTACTAAACCTTGGTTATTAGATTTTGCTTGTTCCAATCATATGACATCATATTCCTTTTTATTCTCTCATAAAACTTCTAGTTTGTCAATGCCTCCTATACATACGGCTGATGGTACTGCCTTACATACCGCATATATAGGAGACATCTCCACACCTTTTCTTTCCTTATCTCATACTTTTCTTATCCTATCATTGGCTCATAATCTTATCTCTTTAGGTCAACTTGTTAATCATGGCTGCACAATTCACCTTAACTCTTCCGGTTGCATTGTATATGATGCACATATTGGGAAGGTAGTTGTGATAGGGCGTAAAGTGGATCGTCTTTTTGCGCTGGATCATCTCCATCTGCCATCCACCTCTATTGTTGCTGCTTCTACCTCTTCCAAAGCTCTTCAACTTTAGCACTCTCGCTTAGGTCATACCTCCTTATCTAGGCTTCGTCCTCTTGTTTTTAGTGGACAATTTGGGTCTAGTTCCTTGTCTGATTTTCATTGTTTACCATGTCAACTTCGTAAGCAGTCAAATTTTCCTTTCAATAATAGTGATTCGAGAGCTAGTCAAGTATTTGATTTAGTTCATTATGATGTATAGGGTCCCTCTTCAGTTACTAAGGGTGGATCTCGTTATTATGCAACCTTTATTGATGATCATTCTCGATTCACTTGGATCTATCTTTTGAAAAATCACTCTGAAGTTATGACTGTTTATTCTACTTTTGCTAAAATTGTTCACACTCAGTTCTCCAAAATTTTGTTCAGATAACGCCGTAGAATGTACCTCTACATCTTTCTTATCTTTACTTGCTCAAAAGGGTACAATTGCCCAAACTTTTTATCCTGGCACATTTGAACAAAATGGTAGAGCTGAACGTAAACACAGGCACATTGTTGCGCTCTGCTTCTCTTCTTGAGTCCTTCTGGGGTGAAGCTATACTCACTGTAGTCTACACTATTAATCGCACACCTTCTGATGTCCTAAGCAATATGTCTTCCTATGAGTGCTTTCATGGTGTCAGCACCAATTATGGTCTTCTCAGAGTCTTTACTTGTGCTTGTTTTGTTTAACTTCATCCCCATGAGCGAAACAAATTAGAACCTAAGGCTCACATGTGTTGCTTTCTAGGTTATGGCATAGAACAGAAAGGGTATCGCTGTTATGATCCTATATCTCAGTAGATACGCATTTCTCATCATGTTATCTTCTGGGAAGATACATTCTTCGTATATGTGTCTTCTATTGTTCTTCTAGTAGCACATCCTTACTTGAGATTCTAACATGCTCCATAGACCTATTCCCTGATACTACAACATCTTTGCCTACACATACGCCTACTGATGCTATTGATCTACTTGCTCCTGGTCCTAACTTTCCTTCCATGTCGGCGTCTAACATTGCTCCACCATCTCCTCCTCCTACCCCTTAGGTTCGTACAACTTCTAGTATGTTTGTTCAACCTAATGTTCATTTAAGAGATTATGATTGCTCTATTGCTCTATCTACTCTTCATGAACCTAGTACCTATACAGAAGCTTCTAAGGACCCTCTGTGGCAGAAGGCTATGAATGATGAATTAGATGCACTCATTAAGACTCATACTTGGGATTTAGTTGATCTGCCTCCAGGTAAATCTGTTGTAGGTTGCAAGTGGGTGTACAAGATCAAGACATATGCAGATGGCAGTAGAAAGATGGCATTGATTATGAAGAGGCCTTTGCTCCTGTTGCGCTTGCTTACATCTGTATGAGCTCTCATTATAGTTGCTTCTGCTCGCTATTGGTCTCTGTTTCAGATGGACGTAAAAAATGCTTTCCTTAATGGGGAGCTCACTGAGGAAGTATACATGAAACCTCTGCCTGGTTATCCTCATCATCCACATCAAGTGTGTGATCTCCAAAAAGCTCTTTATGGTCTCAAGCAAGCTCCCAGGGCTTGGTTCTCTAAGTTTAGTTTTGTTCTCACAAAGCTTGGATTCACTTCCAGTGCCTATGATTCTGCTCTATTTCGTCGACAGTCTGATACATGTTTAATCTTAGTACTGTTATATGTTGATGACATGATCATTACGGATGATGATCTTTCAAGCATTCATACCCTTAAAATCTTTCTCAGTCAATAGTTTGAGACGAAGGATCTTGGTGATCTTCGATACTTTCTTGGTCTTAAGGTCACCTCCCATCACACTGGATATTTTCTTTCTCAGATAGTATGCTTCTGATTTGGTCTCTAAGTCTGGCGTCTCTTCAAATGATACTATTATGTCCCATATGGAGGAAAACTAGAAGCATAATACATTGACTACTAAACTTCTATCGGCTCCTACCTATTATAGAATACTAGTTGGGAGCCTGATTTATCTCACTATTACTCGACCAGATATTGCTTATGCAGTTCATCAGGTTAGCCAGTTCATGACAGCACACCTTCCACCGTTCACTTGGCTGGCGCATGGTACTTTATCTCATGGCTTGCACTATCCATTCGCATCCTCACTATAACTCACTGCCTACTCTAATGCAGATTAGGGACACGATCTTGTCGATCGTCGCTCCACTACAGGTTTCCGTTTCTTTCTAGGTAATTCTCTCATTTCCTAGCGCAGCAAGAAGCAGTCCATTGTCTGTCGCTCCAGCACTAAGTCTAACTATTGCGCTCTTGCTGACACTACTGCTGAGTTAGTTTGGTTGCGATTGGTTACTTAGAGACATAGGTGTCCCTTTTGACTCTGCTACTCCTATTCATTGTGACAGTTAAAGCATTATCCAGATCACTCACAATGATATTTTTTATGAAAGGACAAAATACATTGAGATTTATTGCCATGTTACTCATACACATTTCACTCGTGGTATCCTTGAGCTCATTCCTGTATCTTCCTTCGACCAACTTGCAGATGTCTTCACGAAGTCCTTCTCTGTAAAGAACTTCTTGCATTTCATTTTCAAACTCAACCTGGTCTCTGGTCGACCACTTTGAGTTTGAGGGGGATATTAGAGTCAACTTCGTAAATTACTCGCGATCATATCAATCTTGTTGTATCTTGTCAATCCTTAATTTATTCATTGTATTAATTGCTAGGTCAACTGTAGTGCATATAAATACAGGTATTCGATGTACTCTTAAATACACAGAAATATACAGACATTTTCTGTTTCAACTCTACAGTCATGTAATTTGCACTAACGGAGCCACACTGGGTTAGGAAGGGTCGATTGACCCCCCTTAATTTACAAGTATCTATACAAGTTATCTTATGCTTCTGTATTTGTGTTTGAAGGGACAATCCGTCGTTACCGCTTAAACAAAAAGATAAAAAGAATATTCAAAAACAATACTAAGTTAAAGAGATCAAAAGCAAAGGATCCAATTACCCTTTGTCAAACTAAGAAGGAAATAGCCCAAAAAAAACAAAAACAAAAGAACGATGACAATAGGGCTCCAACTTTCGTAGGTGAGGTTGCATCAATTGCATGCACACAGTTCCAGTATTTTGCTGTAATTATTCAAAAGTGTGTGCACGTCTTTCACACTGTGAAACAAATATGTTGAGCAACCCATTCGTGTAACGTGTGTGTGTGTGTGTGAATTTTGTTCTTTTTCTAGACAAAGCACACCACAATTGTTTTGCAGTCTCAAATAAAAAAATATGTTAAGCAACATACGTGAAACCTATATAAGCAATATTTCTGAGGGGTGTGTTTACGTCAAGAGAAGTTGTGAAGTTTCAAGATTAACAACAAGATTAAGATAAATAGATAATACGATCTTTGAGATGGTAAATATCTAGAATTAGAAAAATCGAAATGAAGTCAGTCTTGTCAATCCAAACGGGCCCTAGATCCATAACACAGGTATGGACACAGGTTGATGAGAAGTTGGGAACAAATATTTTGTGAGAGAGAGGTCGTTGATAAAGCTGGGTTGACAAGTGACATGACGCGCTGAGTGCGATGGTATACGGCGGCTGCACCACCGCCAGTCTGGCACTCCGACTCTGCCTTTGGCAGTCAATAACACCAAAACTGCTCCAATATTTTCAGGCTTTTAGCAAGAGCCCCAACAGTTGCAATTAATTAACTCTAAAAGGCAAAAACAACGCTAATACGAAGCGTTGTATGAGTACTTAAATTGCACTTTTCATTTTGATTGAACTTAAATTGCACTTTAGAACTAACTAGCAGGCAAAAAGTGTATTACTGTTAGGACCATGAATGAACCAAGGTACTTGACTCCTGACTCTCTCTCCTTTTTTTTTGGTGGCAGCCCGTTCGAGATTGTTGGAAAAATAGCTTTACGTGTAGTTGTGCAAAGAATAATTTCAAAAATAGATTAACGTAGAAATGTTAACGTTCCAAAAACAGCAGTAAAGAAGCAAGAAAATAATATGTAATAACTCACAAAAAAATTACAGGACAACAAATGGAAGGCTGAGGCGTAAATTTGATTCACTGTTCTTAAGACTTATTCGTCCCGCAATGGTGCTGACGGCTCTTAACGACAGTCTCTCAGGACACAACGGTTACGTCTGAAAATAAGAGCACTCCAAATTTTCAGACTCGGTGAACCAAACAATGGCAGAACTCTTTCGGACACAAAAAAACAAACCGAATCTTACGGAAAGAAAATTTTGGGGATTAAAAATTAATTAACTTCTGCAACTGACTCGTTTTTATACACAGAGTATTCACTAAGGGTGCAACTCTTCACAGAAAAAATTGCAAGCTGAAAATGTCACAACTTTTTTGGAAAATAAATAAATAAAATTTATTTATTTAAAATATTTTTGTCCCAAAAAGAATAAAGTTTGATGGGCCCAGGCCCAAGCCCAAGCCATGGCACCGAATCGGACCGGGACTGGGCGGGCGGCGCGCATGTGTGGTTGACCTTGGGTTAACCTAGGTCCTCCCTCCTTACAAAACATGAGTACCCCCAAGGGCCTAACCCTTAACTCAAGGTTAAGCCTTATAATGAGAAAACATTGGTTTTAATTCTTTAATGTGAGATTCTCTCTTCCATTCAAGTTGAACTACCAACTTCAACTCTAATTTTCTCATTCACCTCTCGTTTGTTTTAAACATGTGAATATACCATGATCATCTATTTCAATAGATGAACATGAATCATTTTGTTCTTAACCAAAATATGGTTTGAAACCCATTTGAAAATTGAGTCAAAATTACTTCTTTAAAATGGATTTAAAATCCAAATCCAACAGACTCTGTGACATAAAAGAGTCAAGTTTTTAAACTTTGTCAAATTCTGAGTTCAATTAGATTAGTTCAAGAGTAAATAAGTCAAATTTGAACATTATTGATTCACTCGTGAGTGATCTGAATACAAATTTACTAATCATCATGCCTGATCATTGTGTACCCTTCAGCCGTAAATTCAATACAAGCGGTGTGAAATTTATCCGATCCAAGGTTAAGATTGTGTTTTTTAGAACAGTCATAGCTAGAACTCTATTTTAATATTCACAAAGTATAGTTAAAATGATTACATATGGACACTAAAAACCTGAGAGACCTTTGACGACAAGAATGAAGCTCACGCGACTTCAAAAGCGAAAACTAAACATCGATTCCCATTTTCTATACCGCAACACACCGGAATCATCAACCACCGTAAGTGGCAGATTAAAGCGTTGTCACACGCTTCAAATCAGAAAGAAAGTTAAAATAATAATCCCAACTCCCAAATTGACTAGACAATACTGGCAATCAATACATTTATATAAAACGTACACTGACATAGACATTGTACACTTTAAAATTTCAAGTTACCACCCAAGACTTCCATTAGGAAACCAGTGTGTCCGATCAATGGGCCACCCCTTTAAGTACTGCCCAAAGGTGAACCATGGATTGGACAAAGTGGGTTCCTCCTGCTCTTAACACCAGCTCACTGTATCTCACAGAGACCTTGATGTGCACAAGTCCACTGAGCCTGCTACTAATCATCAACCCTTCAGAAGATCACCAAAATTGAACTGGGTGTTGAATCAAACGGTTGATAAGCCTCCAATTCAGTGAGCTCCACAACTTCATAGCTTTGCCCTGAAGCTTAGAGACCCATGCCAAGTCTTTGACCTGCTAAATCACACCTAACCTCGGCCAATCCAACCCTTGACCCCACAAGATCAAATTCCATCCACACGTTTTGCTGATGGTGATGCCCAATGACGTAAGCTTCAATCCCCAACAGATCAGAGTTACCAAAGGTGAAACAGTAAATTTGGTCACTCCCCTTTACCATGCCGGGTACTTTGTATAGCAATCTTTCGGCCGATACGCTCATCTCGGCACCCCGAAACACCAAACTTACGGTTGGTAACACCGGTAAGCCAGCCCGGTTCAGCCCTACCCGATAGCACAAATCCATGGCCCCTTGGAAGACGAAATTCGGGTCTTCGTATACTCGCAGAACACCTTTTGTTTGCTTGACAAATTCACTCTTCAAAGCAGTGTAAGCCGGTCCGAGCAGGAAGGTGAACTGGGTACCCGAGTCGACCATCGTTTGACCCGCACCTGTGTGATCGGGGACGTATACTGATTTCGGTAGCGGTAAAACTGCACCCGAAACTTTTATGCCTTCGAGCTGGACCGTGTAAGCGACCCGGTCGAAGTAAGGTAATGGGGTCGAGATTTTCACCATTGGGGTGTAACTCAGCGGTTTGAGCCAAGGAAAGTTAGCGTCGCCGAAGAGTAATATTCCGGTAGAATCGCGGCCCGATATGCAATAGGAGAATTTCGGAAAACCCATTTGGGAGACGAAAGACAAGGATCCCCGGTTCATCCCAATTAGCCCGGTTGTCCTGGAGTCCTCACCCGGGTTGGAACTGGAACCCGAGTCCATGCACCCGAATACAGTCCGGGGCACAGCCGAGTTGCCGAACCGGAACGTTTCGGCGGCGAGGTTGCCTTCCACCGAGGAGAGGTCGGCGTAGGAGAGGGTGGCGTGGCAGAGCTTTTTCGGGTCGCAGGAAACGGGCAGCGTGAAGTCCCGCGTTCGGACGGTGCAGGTGGGCGAGGAGCATGGGATGGGCGTGTACGAAGAGGATTTAGTCGGGTCGAATACGGAGGGTGTGCCGGGCGTTTTTCTGCAGTGGAGCCAGGAGAGCTCGCTGCCCGTGTCGAGGACCATGGTCACTTGCTGCGGCGGCGAGCCGACAGTGAGAGAGACTGTCAGTGACACGTTGTGGTTGAAGGATAGCTTGTTTGGTGGTTTCGGGACTGACCGAGATGCAATCATCTCGGTTTTGAGGGGCAAGATGAATGGCTTTGGGGAAGAAAAAACGAATCTTGATTGTATGAACATACACAAAAACAAGAGCTGAATGGGAAGAAGACGATGAAGAGAAGCCATATTTAGTGTATGTGTGTGGGGGTGCGTGGGTGGTGTTTTGCGGGGTTTTGAGTGGCTCTGGGTTTAGGTGAAATATCTCGGGAGTACTTACGCTGAAACAGGGGGCGTGAGGTTGAGGGGGTGATGTCTCGTCCTGGTCTGAGCATGACTGGAGTAATGGGCTATGATGAGTTATTTATAGAGGGGAGGGGGGGGGGGGGGGGGGGGGTACGTGTGTTGAGAGATTCAAAAAGGTGGTCCAATTGAGAAAGGCACATTTGGGGTAGGGAAGACGAGGAGGCTGCCTGCCTCCTTTCTTTGCCCTGGAAGTTGGTGTTCTCACTTCTCAAACTTGGGATCTAAGGCTTCGTTTGACAAATTTTTTTTTTTGGTTTTCAATTTTAAAGAGCAATTTTTTAAAGAGCAGCTTAATTTTTTTTTTTTATAAAAACAAGTGGGTGTTTGATAACCCCTTTTTTTTTGAGGTTTTTTTTTTTGGTGTTTGGTAACCCTTTTTATTTTGACTTTTTTTTTGGTGGTTTGCGGTGGCGGTGGTGGGGCGTAGCGGTGGTCGACGGTGGTGGTGGTGGTGGCCGACGGCCGGAGGTGGCTGCCGGCAGTCACCGGCGGTGGTGGCCGGCGGCCGGAGGTGGCTGCCGGCAGTCTCCGGCGGTGGTCGCCGGCGGCCGGAGGTGGCTGCCGGCAGTCTCCGGCGGTGGTCGCCGGCGGCCGGAGGTGGCTGCCGGTGGTCGCCGGCGGCCGGAGGTGGTTGTCGGCAGTCTCCGGCGGTGGTCGCCGGCGGCCGGCAGTCTCCGGCGGTGGTCGCCTGAGGTGGCTGCCGGCGGTGGGAGGGTGGTGGTGGTGGTCGAAAAAAAAAACCAAAAGTGAAAAAAAAAATCAGTTTTTGGAGTTTTTTTTTTACTCTGCAGTTTAAAAACTGGTTTTTTAAATTGAAAAAAAAATGGTTACCAAACGCTCTTTTTTTTTCAGTTTTTAAAACTGAAAAAAAAAGAGGAAAAAAATTTTGTCAAACGGGGCCTAAGGCTCCGTTCGACATTTTTTATTTGTTTTTAGTTTTTTAAAAAAAATAATTAAAGAGCAATTTAATTTTTTTTCTTACAAAATAAGTAGGCGTTTGATAACTTATTATTAAATTTTTTTTAGTATTTTTGGGTGTTTGATAACGGTGGTCACTGCCGAGCGCTGGCTGCAGTCGCCGGCGATGGCTGCCGGAGGTGGTCGTCGGTGGTGATCGCCAGCGGTGATCGCCGGCAGTGGCTGCCAGCGGTTGGAGGGTGGTGGTGGTCTCAAAAAAAAAATTAATACTGAAAAAAAAAAACAGTTTTTAGAGTTTTTAAAAACAGCCTTAATTTAAAAACTGAGTTTTTAAATTGAAGGGAAAAAAAAAAAAAAAAGGTTATCAAACGCAACTTTTGTTTTTCCAGTTTCTAAAACTGGAAAAAAAAAATTAGTGTCAAAGAGAGCCTAAATCTTGAGACAGAGAAAATAGGGTTTTTTTTTTTTTTTGGGGGGGGGGGGGGCATTTCAAGATCATGGATCCAGGTATGATCGGAAGTTACATCTTTAGGTTAGAAACTTGAAGCGTCAAGCATGATTGGGTTATGTTTTAAGTTTTGTGCCTTATCTTAGCCGGTAATATTTAAATTTCTTAACAAGATGATTTTTAGATTTTTTTTATGGTTTTATAACTTAAGGGCACAAAGAAAATAGGCTGACATGCTTGTTGTTAGCTCTTTGATACGGTTAGTTTTACAGCTTTAGGTCTTATTGAGGTAGTCAGAAACTACTTTTTCTTGTTAATTAAGGATGAAGCTTTACAGTGAGGGGAAAGCGGATAAATCTCAAATAGGGGTCCTTTACTTTTGTTCATTCGCAATTCGGCCAATTCTTGGTGTGAACGTTGATTAATCACGACCATGTCAAAGTGTGGTTAGATGAGTGTTAACAAACTATCAGAATTTTAAAAATTCTGTCGTTTCAAGTCCCTTCATCTTCAAGTCCGTGACTTTGAAAACCTAGTGTTTGAATATCGTTTTTAATGATTTAAGTGTTTTTATACTCCTTGTAATATGATATTGGAGATTATTCTTAATTGAATTCACAATGAATTACTATTTGACATGAATTTTTTTCTAGGCTATATGCATAGCTGATGTTGATGTGAAACATAAAAGATTGAAATATGTGCGGGCTCGGATGAAAAGCAATCACACTGAGAGGTGCTGGTGAGGGGTGGTTTATGGTGCATGAGAAAGTGATAATAGGTTGGACCACAAGGAAAAACAAAAACAAGCAATATTAAGCTTCGCTCATGTCCCAAAATAAATACGGAGTATAAGATTTAACAATATAAATATATATATATATATATATATATATATATATATATATATATAGTTAGTAAAACTAGAGATTTGATAAAACTAGTCATTTCAATCGTCGATTTGACACCTTGAAATCCCTTGTTCAAATCTTTTCAAGAATTTTGTGAATTCTATTTTGTGCACTCAAAATAATGAATTTAATGTAAAGAATACTGACTATTTTGGGCGAAAGTGAAACCCACAGTAAAATTTTCCGTCTAAACACACTCTTAAGAGTAACTTTCTTCGACCTTCATTTTTTATGACAAACGTTTGCTCCTAAAGATTATAGTGTTGCACTTCTAGCATCCAAAAATTTGTCGCTAAAAATTTCAAGTTCAATTTTGATGGTGCAAATAAAAAAAGCAGTCCTGCGTAGAGAACAACCAAACCCCACGTTTACAACATTCAATGAATTTACAAGTTTGGGTTCTCTCAAAAGCAGTAAAAATCAGTCTTCCCCAAGCTCCATGGTTCCTCAACTTGAACCAAAATGTAGTGATTGTCATACTGGCTGACGCTGTCTTTTTGAAGTGCCAAATGATTTAGGTACGTGCAAGGAACAGCAGGGGACAAAGGTAAGCAGAAAAGGTTTATGAAAACCTGGAATGATCAGTTAATTAATCACCATTTACAGAAAGCCATTGCTTGGTTATGAGAGACTTGATCAATTAATAATTACCAAAGCCTTGTACGATAATGTTGATTAGGGCACATCATTAAACAAAGGGTTGAAGCTTCGGCAAACACGGAAAGATCAAGACTCCTGTCTGTGGGTTTTGATTAATATAAGCCGATCAACCACACACTCATTGTTTAAGGTTTGTTAAACCACTTTATTGTTAGGATTTTACTGTTAAATTCATGGTATTTTACTAGGAGAGCTATATACATATTAAAATTCCGGTACTTATTTACAATATATATATATATATATATATATATATATATATATATATATATATATTCTACCCTATGAGAGAATATTTGTTCTAAATTAGGTTGGAGGAACCTTGTGCAACCGCCAGACAATAACTTTACCATGTCACGGGTTGGAAGAGCATATATGATCATGACTTGGATTATGTCATATATCGTATCATCTGAGACTTTTAATACTAGCGACTTATATATAATTATAATTTGAGTGAAGCGTAAACCAAGGATCAGAAGAATTTTTATGAATATGTATCGTGTTAGGCTATGGATAATTATGCTCATCGATCAGAAAAAGGTATGCAGCAGGAACGGATGGCTCGTGTATAAGATGCGGCTTTCATCTTATGAATCGGAGCTCCCAGTTGATGATTTTCTGTAAATTTTTTGTCTATTAGTCATCTACACTTACTGGATGGGGTTGTCATCTAATATATCTTCTCTTCAATTTTTTCTATTAGAAGGACTTTAGGTAATCTCTATTGTATTTTTACTTGAATCAAAAAAAAAATCTCTTTGTTAGGCGACGTGGGCCAAATGGTCATTGACTTGGACTTTCAATTTAAAAAAGTAAAAATTGTTGCTAAAAAATAATTAGCTGGTGTGTAGTACAATGAGAGACCCCACGTATCAACTCCTCTCCTATCAATCATTTGGCTTTCTGCAACTCTGTGTCCAACACTTGGCATCTCCCCCCAAACAAAGCTCTATTTTGGTTGTCTTCCCTTTCTTTTCTCTGCCTTCCTTCTCGTACAAAATTCCAGCCTTCAGACAAACTCACCCACAAGTTTCAGGCTCCACCTTTGACGATATACTTTTGATTGGAATTCATTGTCCAAATCAACGTCTAAAATCGAGCCCCACTCTTATAGAGTGAACGAAGATGGAAATCAACAAAAGCACTCCACACTCTCACAAGCGAGTTACTGAGTGCTTTCGAGCATCAATTCTCTGCCTTTAACCCGTTTAGGAAGGCAGGGGACAGAGCAGCACGGTGCACTGTTGGGCATGTGTCCGCCTGTCCTTTTGTAAAATTTCATTTTTATGTGTATAATTGTGAAATTTTGAACTGATGTGTCCTATTTCCACGTTACGTGCATACTTTGGTCAAACAATTCCACAAATCAATGAGATATAGACAAAGATAGCACTAATGAACGGAGTGCAAATTATACTATTATTACGTGAAGACTGAATATGCAAGCAAAATAGTCAAAGTCAAGACCTTACATAACGAGTTAGCGAATTATGTAATCAATTGCTCTAAAGATTTAAGCTGTTAGAGAATGCACTCAACGATTTTATTATTCTTTCTAAGATAGAGCAAACCCAACAAAGCCTTGAACTTAAAAGAGAATAACCATCGAGAGATGGTATAAAAAACTAGAAAGTGAACGACAAAACCTGCCTGCAACATAGACCAAATCCCTTCAGCTATTAAACAAAAACAAGAAACGATCAAAAACTCTAACGAAGGGGGAGGAAAAAAGAAAAAACACTAATCAGCCAAAACATCTCGCAATTTCACACCTTATATCTACACTAAAAGATCAATATTATCTCGTTCAGCAATGTTCAGCTATCCGGGTCTATAACAACATCATGGGCACAAAGTTAGAAGACATCTTTCCAGCCAATTCCACTCACGAAGCTAGCCTCACAAGCTTCCTCATCAGCATCAGATGATTATCAAACTTCGAATATGCACACGCGCGCGCGCATATAGGCATGAATTGTTTCTTCAAGAATACATGCTGGATTACTGAATGACATTCATTTTGGGCTCAAGCAAATATCATTCATTCAGCCTAGACTTTTGATGAAAAGGCATAACTCGACGGCAAAAGACTGAGCAAAAGGAGATACAACACTTCAGAAGCAAGGCAACCTTCATAACCTCAAGATGGAGGCTCTCGATCTCTTTTTTGACTTTAGTGTTTATGTATTGAATTTTTTCAATGGAATCATTCTTTACTCTGTACTTTTGGATCTGGCATAAAAATCTTAATTATTATTTTTTTTGATGAGTAACTCAGTTACACAAATAACAAAAGTTTATACTCTGGAATATGACATGAATTTCCTGGTTAACTAAAAAAAAGTGTGTAGAAATAGAAAAATTTGACTGCTACCCCGATCGGAGAAACCTTCTTTCTATCGCCCTGTATAGCGACTAGGGGTGGGCATTAAAACCGTGAAAATCAATCCGACCGTGAAAACCGAACCAACCAATCCAACTAATTCCAAACTGATTGCAAAAACAGTTGGTTCGGTTTGTTTTTTTTTCAAACCGCATATTCGGTTCGGTCGATTCGGTTTGAATTTTTTAAAACTAATCTAAACCGACCTAACCATACTTAATATATTATATATTTTTAATTAACCCTAGTTAATTTTACTAACTGCTTTAGTTAAACTTAACCCATTAATATAAATAGCAAGTAACCCTTAATTTCATTTACCCTAATTCCTACTTTTCATTTTACACAGGCCGTCAGATCTGGATTGCTCCACAGCCTCAAGCCCTCAGCCTCCATTTTGCCAATTCTGCCGAGCTTCATCCTCCAGATCTTGAGTCAAGATCTGCCTATTGCTCGACGCCTCCACGGTAGCGCCTCCCTCAGCCACGTCTCTCCTCTAGCCGTCGTCTCCACCTCCCACGGGTGTGCCTCCATCTCTGACATCTCTCCTCCCATCGGCGCGCGCCTAATCTCCAAGTACGAAGTTATGCCTGCCTTTCTCCTCTACTCTTCTGTTTCTTCTCTTTTCTTTTGTTTCTTGATCTTTTCTCTTCAGTTTCTTCTCTTCACCACATGATCTGACCAAAGCTCACCAATTAGATCAAAGTGTATCTAGATTCTAGAGAATATAGAGTAACTAATCTCATGATGATTCCTTTGAATAAATTGGTGAATTAATTTTTTCAGCTTTACTTGATTTGTTATGGTTGAAGTATATTGTATAATTTTATTGTTTCTATTAGCTCTTTAATCCAGCAAATTCCAAATGACAAGACTTCTTTTGGCTGTCTGGCAGTATGAATATAGGTGTTTAGCTTTTCTGGATGCTTTACTTATACTTGCTTTTATGTGATACTTAGTTCTTCATTTACGGGATGCGTCTGCCAATTTTTTCTATATTCATGAGCTCCATCTACATTCAATGTGTTTTTAGTTTATAACTTTGTTTGCTTCCTGTAAGAATCCTTTTTTAGCTTTATCTCCTTATTGGGTCTTTCTCTATATTCTTGTTCTGCATTGCTTTTATATTTGTTTACCTAAAATCTAGTATGTAGAACAAATCCAAATGCTTTGGCTTTTTTTGGTCCTCTCGTCTCTTGATTATATCTGCTAGTGTGTATGACTGATTGTACTCCTTGAAGAAACCACGTAGACTTGACTTTTTCTTTTGCTTTTTTGGTAACCAGTATACTTGAGGTAGCGTTAACTTGAATTTCAGTTACTGATTGATGCGTTATTGTTGTGTTGTATCAGATGGTTGATGTGCGAGTGAAATAGGTGCCGGTGGCAGCGACAATTCCTACCCACTTCCTTCTAGGCCTCCAAAGAGAAAGAAGGAGACAAGTACTAGAGAGTCGTCTCAAGTCTGGGATCACTTTCAGAAAATCAAAGGGAATACACCAAGTGAGCCTGATCCTAAAATCATAATTTGTAAGTATTGTTCTATGCGTTATGGCTATACTGGGGCAAAATGGTACAAGTACTTTATGGAGCCATATTAGGTATAAATGTAAGAAATACAGTTATGAACAAGCTGGTAATAGTAAGAATCAAACAAAAATTAGGTTTGAACCTAAAAGACAAAAAAGTGGTATGAATGAGCTAAATGTGACTTCATTTAGTGTTGAGGAGTGTAGACTAGCACTTACTGAGATGATTATTATCAATGAATTAGCTTTTAATCTTGTGGAAGGGCAGGGACTTAAAAAATTTTGTGGAGTTATGGAACCAAGATTTAATGTTCCATTTCGTTATACTATTGTTTGAGATATTCTTAAGTTGTTTCGTAAAGAGGGATAGCTGTTAAAGAAGCTTTTAAAATGTGAAAGGGTTTGTCTCACTACCGACACTTGGACTTCACTACAAAATATCAACTACATGTGTCTTACAGCCCATTGGATTGAATTTGCAAAAGAGAATCATAGTATTTTGTCAAGTTGAAAATCACAAGGGTAAAACAATTGGTAAAGTTATTGAGACTTGCTTGTTGAATTGGAAGATAGATAGTCTTCTTACAGTTACAGTTGATAATGCTAGTTCTAATGATGGTACTATTAATTATTGAAAGAGTAAAACTAATGGATGGAAAAGTACTGTCATGGATAACGAGTTCTGAAACCAATAAAACAACCCTAGAGGGGGTGAATAGGGTTTTTGAAAATTAATGGGGAATTTAAACTAAGCACAATCATAAATCTCAATCAAACCAAGTAATAATTCAATGAAGATGCTAACTAAACAATCTCAAACAATTAAAGAGCAATAAGTAAAGAGATTGAGTTAGAGATACTTGACAAGGAAATTTAAATGGTTCGGCTTGAACTACCCTCAAGCCTACATCCACCTCTTCAAGGAAGTCCCTTGCAAGAGCACTAGAATCCACTAGCAACAATCTTCTTCCGGGTCAAGATCAAAACCCTTACAACACTTGGTGATATCCCCACACCAAGCACAAGCCTTGAATCCACAAAGCTCACCCAAGACTTGAGAAACCCAAGCCTTGATTCCACAAAGCTCACCCAAGACTTGAGAAACCCAAGCCTTGATCACAATCCTTTTACAAAGATCAATTGTGTACAAAGAAACCTTCTTGAAAGGAAATGAGTACAAATGAAGCTCTAGTACAATAGAGAGATGAGAGAATTGATGACTTGAAGAATGCTCACTCTCAATCAAAGAATTGCTCACAAAGATGCTCTCTTTAATGATGTAAAATCATGAAGATGAAGAGAGAAAAGTTTAATCTATGAGCCTTGATGTTTCTCTAATGAATGGAGGCTTAGAATGTGGTTTCCATTGTGTATGATGAAGCCCCAAAGCATTTATATAGAGAGCAAATGAAATATAGCCGTTAGAGGCAAAATATGGGCAAAACTGCCATTGCAGTCGACTGTATTCCCAATGCAGTCGACTGTAATCCCTCTAAAATAGCCGTTGGAGTTTTGTCCTCGAAAATAGCCGTTGGAACTGAATTTTGACCAATGCAGTCGACTGCATTGTAATGCAGTCGACTGGATTCAAATACAGTCGACTGTATTACCCTACTGCCTATCAGCTGCCTCACGGAACCCCCTTTCCTATTTTGGGCATAACTTTCTCTAGAAAAATCGGATTGAGGTGCCATTTTTTGCGTTGGAAAGCTAATGAAAAGTTTTATCAAGATATGAAAAGATTGGCACCAAAATAGTTTTTGAGAAAATCTGAGTGAGCTCCAAAGTTCACTCATTTTCAAGAACCACACTTGTGTGAAAGGTTATGAACTCACATGCAATGCACAAGGTGTCCTAAGGTCTTTTTAGGTCATAGTCATCAATCCAACCATCAAACCAAGACTAGTTACATAATAGTAAAGACCAATCATAATCGTAGTAACTTAGCCTTTGCATTCTTTCTTGCTCTTTGACATAGGACTTGATGAAGCTTCCATAGTATGTCCACTATAACTTTAAGCTTCTTTGGCTTCAATCCATCTATCCAACTTCTCAAATGTGTCTTCATGAGTGTCATGTATATATCTACTAAGAATCCACTCAAAACACACATTAGAACATAATCAATGTGTAGTTATCATCAAAACAAGATGTAAGCCTAGGTTATCCAACCATAGGGCTAACAAGTTCATTCACATGAGGTGTGGTGCTCACATTACCAACCTTATAGTTAATGATGGTATGAAAGAAGTTAATGACTCTATTTTGAAGATTTGAAATGCGGTAAGGTTTGTGAGGTCTTCTCTTTCTAGACTTTTAAGCTTCAAGAAGTGTGCAGAGAAGGAGAAAATTGAAAGTAAGGGTCTTCTTTGTCTAGATATTCCAACTAAGTGGAATTCTACATACTTGATGCTGGAAGCTGTCCAAAAATTTCAAAAAGCTTTTGAGAGATTGGAAGAAGATGATTCAGGCTTTCGTAAGTATTTTTCAGTGTCTTTAAGTGAAGATGAGGATGGAGATGAGGACGATGGTGGGAGGAAAAGGTCAACAAATATAGGCCTCCTTTGTTGAGCGATTGGGAAAATGCTGGAGTGTTTGTTCAGTTTTTAAAAATCTTCTATGAGGTGACTTTACGATTTCTGGTTCTTTACATGTTACATCTAACGTCTATTTTAACAAAATTATGGCTGTGCGATTGAAATTGGTCCAATTGAGGAAAAGCGTTGATTGTATCCTGTATTTTATGGCTTCTAACATGTTGAAAAAGTTTGAAAAGTATTGGGGAAATGTGGATAAACTGAATAAGTTGGTGTATATTGTTGTTGTGTTGGACCCTCGTCACAAATTGAAGTATGTTAAGTTTTGCTTACGTCAAGTGAATGATGGTGGGGTAGTTAAAGATGTTGTTGATAAGGTGAAGGAAATTTTGGTTCGCTTGTTTGAGCACTTTGAGCAGGGGGTTAGTGGAAATAGTGGAAGAAGTCAAGTTTCCAAAGAAAATGAGGTTGAGGGAGAAGAATCTTTGGCAGCACAATATCAAAAGCTTTTAGAGGCTGAAGAGAGTATAGAGAGCAAATCTGAGGTGGAAAGGTATTTGGCAGAGAGTTGTGAAGACCCTAGAAAATCTCTTGACATATTAAGGTGGTGGAAAGTGAACAGCAGTAAGTATCATGTCCTATCTCAAGTAGCAAGGCATATTTTAGCTATTCTAGTTTCTACCGTTGCTTCTGAATCGGCTTTTAGCACGAGAGGTCGTATACTTGATCCATTTAGAAGTTCTTTGAATCCAAAGATGGTAGAAGCTCTTATCTGTACTCAAAATTGGTTGAAATGTCCTTCGGCTCCTATTGATCTTCGACAAGCTATGGACAAAGTTGAAAAGCTTGAAGACATCTTTTCAAGTAATTTTTTTGTATTAGTGAAATTAATTTTAACGAATTCCTTTGCTGAATTTCCTAATCCTTTCATTTCAGAGAAAGCAATGGGATCAAATACAAGTAGTTCAAGTGATGCGTCTATTGTTATTGATTGAGTAACCAAGCTAATTTAACTGCACAGCTGTTTTGTTTTTTCCTCTTAAGAACTCCTTTTTGTGTTTGCTGTCATTTCTTAGCACTTATCTTTTGTAAGTAACTGTTCTAACTTATGGCACTTACAATGATAAATGCCTCTATCAATGAGTTCTGGTAATTTAAGTGCACAGTTAGTATTTTTCTCCTTATTTGCAAATTCTTCTGCAGCATAGCTGAGTCCTCAATTTCGCAAGGTTCAAACTCTTGAACTTCTTGTGTTGCTGATATTGTCAGTATCTCCAGTTCATTCATTGATCAGCTTATTGCTTATCTCAGTGTTATTTCTTAGCACAAGTAATTCAGTGTTGTTTTTACCTTGTAGTGCTATCTGGGCATTTCAAGCATATCGCAGCTATTGATGGCATGTCGTAAAGATTGAATATAATATAATTCAACCACACCACAATTTATAGTTCAAGTGATGCGTCTATTGTTATTGATTGAGTTACCAAGTTTATTTTTTGAGTAACTCTTTTAGATAAAGCCTTGTGATGTTTGTTCTACTGAGTGTTGATTATATATATATATATATATATATATATATATATATATATATATATATATATATATATATATATAGGGGGCCGATCCACACCCACCGGTGGAGAAATAACAATTTCTCCACCGAACCGCGGGTAAGAGCAGCGGTTGGGAAAAAGTTGTACTGACACTGCATTTATGGCAAAAAAGGCATGAGAAAATGGTGAGAAAATGGCGAGAAAATGGCGAAAAGGAGAAAAAGGACACCAACCGCATGAAGAAGCAGCGGTTGGCATTAATATCCCCTGCCACGTGGCGTCCCCCACCCCTGCCACGTGGCCCAACCCCATGGGCCCTGCCACGTGGCGTCCCCCACCCTTGCCACGTGGCCCAACCGCGTATACAACCCGCGGTTGGGGCATGGCCCCTGCCATGTGGCGGTCCCCACCCATGCCACGTGCCCCAACCGCGGGTTGTATATGCGGTTGGGGCGATGGCCCCTGCCACGTGGCGTCCCCCCACCCATGCCACGTGGCCCAACCGCGGGTTGTATACGCGGTTGGGGCGATGGCCCCTGCCACGTGGCGTCCCCCCACCCCTGCCACGTGGCCCAACCGCTTATACAACCCGCGGTTGGGGCGATGGCCCTGCCACGTGGCGGCCCCTCCCTTTGCCACGTGGCCCAACCGCATAAACAACCCGCGGTTGGGGGCGATGGCCTGCCACGTGGCGCCCCCCCCGGTGATGCCCCCCTCCCCCCATGATGCCCCACGTGTTGTCCTTCTGCCAATTTTTTTTTTTTGCCGCAGCCTTTGACCGCTCAATCACGGGTTTTTTTTCTGTCTTTTTTCTTCTCTCTTCCTCACTTTTTTCTGTCTTTTTTCTTCTCTCTTCCTCACTTTTCTCTCTTTATAATCCCCTCCCCCGAACCCTTCTTCTGCACTCTATCATCTTTACCAACTTCCTTCGTACTTCATATCTCACCTACATAATCTCCACAACAATACAAACCAAAAAATTTTTTGGGAAAAAGATCGGTGGATAACCGCTAGAAGATCGGTAGATTTTTCTTTAAATACATCAAGTCACAACAAGTAAGTATTTTGAATTTCCTTATAATTCAATGTTAGGTTTATACAAATCAGCGTATTACATTTATAGATTCCAAAATAGCGATTTTTTAGGGCGCCAAATATAGACAGTTTTTCACGAATTTATAAAAAATAGCTAGAGCTAGATTTTGGCAAAATGCAAAAAAGAGACCCTAGTTATTCTTAAAGGATCTGTCTCAGGTAAAACTTTCAGATTTTTCCAAAGACTGGAAAGGGGTTAACTGATACGGGGAACCTTGTAATTTTGCAGTGTATTTTAAAATATCAAGCTAGCACGATTTCGCGCGAAAATTTTATGAGAACCCTAGGATGTTGGGAAGTTCCATTCCCCAGGAATTCGGGCCATTCCAAAGCCGTTACCTATTATTTTTTTGGCCGAACGGCCCTTTAATTGGCGCTAGGGGTGAAAACTTAATTAGACAGTTTTTTCACGATCCGGACACCGGTTCGCGATTTTTGCGCGAAAGATCCGTAAAATACTTTTTAGATCAAGAATTAACTCAGGAGGCGTAAAATAGCATTTTAAGGCTATTTGATATTTTTCCTGATGCCAGGGGCATTTTGGTAATTTGCCACCCCGCGAGGGGTGTTTTGGTAATTTTCCCGCGCCAAGTTTTTCAAACGACTTTTTAGTCCAGAAATGTAAGTAAACCACCTGAAATGTTGTTTTGAAGCTGGTTCGGGGGCGTTGGGGTGATAGTGAACCCCCAGGGGCATTTCGGTAATTTATCGCATGATGAACGCAGACTATCAATGTCCCGCTGCTGATGCGAACCTTATCATGATACCTTGTCATCATGCAAACCACTGGTTCCTATTAGTTTTCCATCCAGCGTTCAGAACAGTTCACATATACGATAGCCTAAGGGAGGACGAGCCTGGACAGCTGCTGGCACAGATGTACAACGAGTACATCACTTTAGTGGTTAGTTTTTATTTTTTGACCTTGGCTCATAGTATATTGTTCTTGTTTCATAGGCTTGATTCTCGTTTTTATTGTTGGATGCAGACTACTGTCCTCTCGCTAGCGTGCGAACGGCCACAGGGGGACCCTTGGACGGTCGTGATGATAAAGGACCGACCAAAGCAATATAACGGTCACGATTACGGGATTTACGTCCTCAAGTACATGGACTACATTGCTCGCTCGGAAGTGCTCAAACACTCCTCGTGGACTAGGAAGGATGCCTTGACGTTTAGGTATAGGATAGCCTGGGAGCTGAAAAAGAATGAAGCTAGACGCCTTCATTACCATTATCCTGACGTGCGTGGCTAGCTGCTGTGATGTTACAAAAAACTGTACCAAAAAGAAATGTACATAATTTTTCGCATGCTATGAATTTGGCGCTAAAATGTGCGCGAATATACCTTTCATATGACGCATTCGAAAAAATTACGCGTCTCGCTTTTCGCCGAAATTCATAGAAATGGGCTAACTAGCGTGCATGAGGTTCAATGAGAGAAAAAAAAGTGACAAAAAAAATTGTAACTTTTTTCGGAAGCTATCAATTGGGCCTTAAAGTGTGGCCGAATAGGCCCTTCCTAGGAAAACCCAAAAACTAATGTGTCCCGTTTTTCGCCGAAATTCTTACAAATGGGCTAACTAGCGTGCCTGAGGTGCAATGAGCGAAAAAAAAGTGACAAAAAAGATTACAACTTTTTTCGGAAGCTATCAATTGGGGCCTAAAGTGTGCCCGAATAGGCCCTTCCTAGGAAAATCCAAAAAATAATGTGTCTCGTTTTTCGCCGAAATTCTTACAAATGGGCTAACTAGCGTGCCTGAGGTGCAATGAGCGAAAAAAACGTGACCAAAAAAATTACAACTTTTTTCGGAAATGGGATTTTAAGCTTTGAAACGGGATTTTAAGCTTCCTGAATTCACTCTTTAAAATAACTTTTCAGGTGTCTCACACCCTTTCATGAACTAAAAGTTATTTTAAGCACAAATTTGTGTAATGTAAAATTAGCAAAATAGCCCCCGATGAGCGGCAAATTACCGAAATTCCCCCGGGGGTTCATTATCACCCCAACGCCCCATATGGCGGCTACACCACCGGCAGTCTCAAAACCGCTTTGCTTACTACTTTTTAAATGTATCACATCAATTATATACCAAATATTTCCTCCGAAGATTTAAAAGGGAATGCGTTAACAAAAATTACCCCGCTACGTATGCAAAACACCCCCTGGCAGCCATCGCCCCAACAAACATCTCAGAACAACTGGAACAAAATAACTTTCCGGGTGTCTTACACCCCTATCCTATAACTAAAAATCATTTGGGAAATTTTTCAAGCTGGTTCAGTTAGCAAAATAGCCCCCGTCATTGCGGGCAAATTACCGAAATGCCCCCGGGGGTTCATTGTCACCCTAACGCCCATCAAACCAGCTTCAAAATAACCTTTCAGATGTTTTACTTACATTTCTGGACTAAAAAACTTGACACGGTAAAATTACCAAAACACCCCTCGGGGGTGGCAAATTACCAAAATGCCCCCTGGCATGAGAAAATATCAAAAGTGCTTTAAAAAGCTATTTTAAAGCTTCCTGAGTTCATTCTTGATCTAAAAAGTATTTTACGGATTTTTCGCCTAAAAATCCCGAACCGGTGTCCGGATCGAGCGCTTAAAAGCCCGATCGGCCAAAAAATTAGCTAACGGGTTCGGAATGGCCCGAATTCCTTGGGAATGGAACTTCCCAACATCCTAGGGTTCTCATAAAAGTTTCGCGCGAAATCGCGCTGGCCTGATATTTTAAATTACACTGCAAAGTTACAAGGTTGCGCGTATCAGTTAACCCCTTTCCAGTCTTTGAAAAAATCTGAAAGTTTTACCTGATACAGATCTTTTGAAAATAACTAGGGTCTCTGTTTCGCACTTTGGCAAAATCTAGCTCTAGCTATTTTTTATAAATTTATGAAAAATTCTATAATAATAATAAAAAGGACATGAAAGGATATTATAATAATAATAAAAAGGACATGAAGGAAAATGGAGAAAACCCAACCGCCACACTTAGTGGCGGTTGGTATCATTGCAAATTTATTTTTTTTCTATCGCTAAATGTGAAAACTTAATTAGATAGTTTTTAACAAATTTATAAAAAATAGCTAAAGCTAGATTTTGCCAAATTGTAAAAAAGAGACCATAGTTATTTTTAAAAGATCTATATCAGAAAAAAATTTCAGATTTTTCCAAAAACTAGAAAGGGGTTAACTGAAACGGGGAACCTTGTAACTTTGCAGTATAATTTAAAATATCAAGCTAGCGCGATTTCATGCGAAACTTTTATGAGAACCCTAGGATGTTGGGAAGTTTCATTTTCCAGGATTTTGGGCCATTCTGAAATTGTTAGCTAATTTTTTGGCCTAACGGTGCAATTTTTTGGGAAATGGACCTAAAAAAATTAGCCCGTTCGGCCAAACAATTAGCTAACGACTTCGGAATGGCCCGAAGTCCTGGAAAATAGAACTTCCTAACATCCTAGGGTTCTCATAAAAGTTTCGCACGAAATCGCGCTAGCTTGATATTTTAAATTATACTGCAAAGTTACAAGGTTCCCCATTTCAGTTAACCCCTTTCCAGTTTTTGGAAAAATCTGAAATTTTTCCCTAATATAGATCTTTTAAAAATAACTACGGTCTCTTTTTTGCAATTTGGCAAGATCTAGCTCTAGCTATTTTTTATAAATTTGTTAAAAACTGTCTAATTAAGTTTTCACATTTAGCGATAGAAAAAAAAAAATTTGCAATGATACCAACCGCCACTAAGTGTGCGGTTGGGGTTTTCTCCATTGTCCTTCATGTCCTTTTTATTATTATAATAATATATATGTGTCCTTTAAATGTCCTTTTTATTATTATTATAATATATATGTGTCCTTTTTTTAAAAAAAATGCAACTTGGCAAATAATTCCCAACCGCATGTAGGGGTTGCGGTTGGGCATTAATGCCAACCGCAACTCCCACACGCGGTTGGGCATTATGCCCATTTTCTCGCGAGATTTTCATTTTCTCGTGATATTTTGGTGAATTTCTCGTGCTATTTTGGTCCTTTTTGGTCTTTTTCGTCCTTTTTTCCGTCCACGTGGCCAACCGCTGCTCTTACCTGCGGTTCGGTGGGAAAATTGTTATTTTCCCACCGGTAGATGTGGATCGGCCCCCATATATATATATATATATATATATATATATATATATATATGGAGCTGATCCGTTGATAGCGCTAGCAAAATAGGAGATTTTGCTAGCGCGATCTGGCCGTCCACGCGAGATCTGTGGACGGTCCAGATCTTTTTTTTGTATTTTTTTTACGTTTGTCCGCTACATTATGTAGCGGACGATTTTTGGACAAAAATACCCTCCAGCTCCGTCCGCTACATTATGTAGCGGACGAGTAGGCAGACACTTTTCTCTTTCTCTCTCCTTTCCCTCATTATGAATGTTTCTCTCTCTTATTCTCTCTCTTCTGTAGTTAATTTCTTACTTTTTCTGAGTCTTCTTCTGTCCTTTCTCTCTCTTTCTCTCTCATCCTTCTTTCTTCCATGAATTCTATGAATTTGTCTCCTAAAACGTAAAGAAATCTGTACAATACGATTAATTCCTGGAAAAATAAACTTATGTTATTTGAGTTAGAAACACTCCTCAAATTCGTAGATAACCAGCAACCTCATCTCCACGCCTCGAAGACTTAATTGCACCAGCTAAAGAGAGAGAGAGAGAGAGAGAGAGAGAGAGAGAGAGAGAGGATGAGAGAGAAAAGACTTGATTGCACCAGCTTATCCGAGATCTGACCCTTGAAATTATTTTTAGATAAATCAAGAAATTCTAACCCACTAAGCCTTCAAATCATTTTTAGATAAATCAACTCTACCAATCCACTCTACACACCTATCTGGTGAATACACATCCAGTGTTACAGGTTGTTCATTGTCTTACTGCTGGCTAACGACCCATATACATAATAAGAAAGGTGGGAGATGAGGATGAGAGAGAAAATGGTGAAAGAAAAGAGAGAGAAAGATAGACAAGTTAAAAAAGTGATGTGAGAGAGAGAGAGAGATACAGAGAAGTCAGAAGAAGGAGATAAAATAGAGAGAGAAAGAGAATGAAGTCAGAACATTAATGACAGAAAGAGAAAAAAAAATCTGAAAACTAGTCCGCTACATAATGTAGCGGACGGAGATAAAGGAGAGAGAGAAGGAGAAAGAAGTCAAAACATTAATGACGGAAAGAGAAAAAAGGTCTGAAAACTAGTCCGCTACATAATGTAGCG
The DNA here is from genome assembly GCA_033070095.1 of Escallonia herrerae. NCBI lineage: Eukaryota > Viridiplantae > Streptophyta > Magnoliopsida > Escalloniales > Escalloniaceae > Escallonia > Escallonia herrerae. The sequence continues at coordinate 156,449 of JAVXUP010000289.1, forward strand.
GACAGACTCTTTTTAATCTGGAGGGTATTTTTGTCAAAAAATTATCCGTTACATAATGTAGATGACGGACTTAAAAAAATACAAAAAAAAGATCTGGACCATCCACAGATCTCGCGTGGATGGCCAGATCGCGCTAGCAAAATCTCCTATTTTGTTAACGCTATCAACGGATCAGCTCCCATATATATATATATATATATATATATGTGTGTGTGTGTGTGTGTGTGTGTGTGTGTGTGCTGATTATATGCTGATTAACTTTTTAGAATATCTATATACTGAATTTCTGATTATATATGATGATTCCTATCTGCTGATTCATTTTCATTTTTCAAAAATTGTATGTTGATTGAAGGTTGATCGGTGATGATGGTTATGAAGATGCAAAAGTTGATCCTTAAGACTTGTTCCCTATTTAACTTAATCTGGTTGTTATAATGATGGTGTTTGATGAGGTCTAACTTAATTCCAACTTTTAACTCATCCATGTAATGATCTCTTTAGAGTTATCACTTATGTACTTTGATTAGAAAACTCATGCCATGTATGATCTCTTTAGAGTTATGTAATTTGATTAGAAATTTAGAACTTTAATAGATAATTGTAAGTTTATGATATTGTGTAATGACTAATATGTTTTGAATGTTATGTAATCTAATTAGGATTTTAAACTTATATTGCTTGGTTATTTCATTGAGTTTTTAGTACACAATTCATTATTTTGGGACTAGAAGAAAGGAGTCTAGCCCAAACCGTTTGATCCGCTCAAACCGAACCATTCGATCCTTTCAATCCATTCAAACCAAACCGTTCGAGTGCGGTTTGGTTTATTTTTTCCAAACCGATGTTGGTCGGTTCGGTTCCTCCGTATTTAGCCTCCAAACCGAACCAACCCCACCGTGCACACCCCTAATAGCGACAATCAATCGTCTTTAAATATTTCTAGTGACTTTTATTTAGTGACCTTAAAAAAGTGTTATTAATAATTATCGTTAAAAGTGTTAAAAAAAAGTCATTAGAAATATTTGGTGACTATTAATTGTTAATATATACTGGATTGAAGGAAAATTCTTACGATCCGAATATGAGCCAAAATTTTGTTAGTGTGAGAACACACTTTCCCAGTTGGAACAGTGGATTGATTCCACACTTGACATAGTCGAGCCCCTCATCATCTAATGCTGCATCCAGTATTTTGTGACACAACCAGCTTTTCAACACCTAAAGTTGGGACCATGTGCTATATTCATGGCATTTAGCATGGAAAATAACATCCAATCAAGGTGCTAATCACTCTTTGCCATCCCTTTCTCTCTGCATCCAACGGTTGCCATTTACATTTCTAGGGTCAAGCTCAAAGAAAAGGTCTTCTTGACATCAATGAAATGCTCATGATGAACCGTGAACCATTTGTCCATTTCTACACGGAGCTATCGATGTAGTTCTGTGTGGGATATAGAAGATAAGAGCCAGCAGACTCCATAAAACCAGAGGAACAGTTGTCATTTTCTTATTACTTGTTGATCACATCAACCAAATTATTATTGAAAAAAGATAAAAAAAAAAAAAAAGAATGACTAAATTCCAAAAGGTTTGGTGTTTGGATAATTTTATTTTCTCATTGGGTATAACAAACTCAAAAAACCATGCTTAGAAATAATCAACTTATAATTGAGTTCCCTTTAACTTAATTCTTTCTTCGCCTTTACTGGTGTAACCCTTTTCTATCATATCTCTTCGCACATATTTATCTGTTTATTCATAAGTAGTTCCTATTATTAGAGCAAAATACTTGCCACCACTGTGCCGCATTTAAAAATTATATATTGTAGAGTGCTGAGCAGGGTGGTCTATTTGTCACAAAACTTGAGTGCGCGTCATTTTCGTATAGTGGGATGTGACAAATCTTAACTCGATAATTTGACGTGAACTAATACTTGTGTCTGACTCACGAGAGACACTCACACAGAGCGATGACTACTTTACTATCTACATCCAACCTTCTATTTGTTAAAAAAAACTTGAGCGCGCGTAATTTTCGTATAGTGGGATGAGACCGGCTTTAGCTCGATAATTTGATATGAACTAATACTTGTGTCTGACTCACGAGAGACACTCACACAGAGCGATGACTACTTTACTATCTACATCCACCCTTCTACAGTATATCAATAATAAAAAACAACATAAAATATTCAATACTCTTATATAATGAAATTTGTGAGTTCATGACGCGCACACAAAAAAACACGCCGAAGAGTTAAAGAGGCATACGTCGACCGTAGACGAACACAACTGGCTACGTAAACTTTGTCTATCGTTTCACTGAACAGTGCTAGTCCTTGCATGGGTGGGATGAGGATTAAGGTGCACTATCTTTCGCTGTTACAGATGGTCCCGAGCCTATCATGTACAACCAGATTGATTGTTCAATTTGGGTGGAAAATAAGACCATGAAGTCAACTGGTAACCACAAGAGAACAAAGGAATTGGTTGCGATCTCACTGTCAAAGTCACTAGGGCGTGCTACTACAAGCTCGGCCATGACGTGAAACTCGATTCTTTGCAATCCAGACGACGCGGGTTTGTTGAGTTGGACCCCAAAAGCAAACATGATCGGATGGCAGGAGTGTCATCAAGGTCGTGGGAGTGCAGTATGCATGATGGTGGTGGTAGGTGTACTTCGTTAGACTTGAGAGGAGGCAAAGATGGGCTTTGCCGTCTGGTTTGAAACTCCATGATTGAGCTCTCTTTCTAATCATTCAGGAAATCAATTGATTGCTATTAGTTTCGCCATGACTGTAACGTCTGTCACCTTTGAACTTAATTGAACCTTGACGTGTTGCACGAGTCTTATGACCAATTGGTCATGTCCCTTTCGGTTATACATGCACTTGCTATTATAGCTAGAAAGTTGTTCTCCCGATGCGAATAGCCTTTACAATCGATACACTCAGAATAATAAGCTCGTAAAAATTACAATTCTAATGTAAAGTCTGTTCTCAACCAATCTTCGCCGCATCCATAAGTCTACGATGAGTCTCGCTTTGCGCAACACATCGATACAGTCAACGGTCAATTTTTTAACAGTTCCGACCGGTCAAAATACGCACGTTTAAATCACGTGCATTTTTCGCTATCTTTACACACTCTGTAACTAAGAATTTATTTTGCACAACCCATGGTCGCTAACATAGCAATGACTTGGTGCCTCGACTCACGCCAATGCATTTGATGTCGGTCATTAGCTCGCTTTCCCACCTTGGAGGTCGGCATGCCCCCCTTTGAGGGTCGACCGCCTTCCCCCCTTAAAGGTAGGCGGTGGGGGGAGGAGGTTTATCAAAGTAAAAATGGTGTTACGTTCTTCATGGATCTATTAAGGCAAGTTGGTTGATGTTAATTTTGCATTTTAGTTGTCTTCGCGAAACATTACTTGGCTTAGGGGTCCTGAAAAGTGGGGTGAAATTAACAAAAACATGAAAAAGCACACGTAAACGATATTGGAAGCGTGTCTCTTTGCTTAAATGAACGCCCTGACTAACGAAAGAGTAGCCGAAAAAAGTACCTCAAACCATACCGTAACGACACAATTGTCAAATTTATCTTTCTCGGACATAGAGCAGATAAAAAAATGAACTAACCATTCTCCCATTGATAGAGGGAAGAATATGAACAACTGCCCGATCTAGAATATAGTTGACTTCCTGACATTCCACAATCATTGTGACAAAAGAAATCTTATACTGAATCAATCCCTTCATTTGTTACCTAAAGTTGCGACTATTGTATAGAATCAATTTAGATGTAATAAAAAATTGTGGTCCTCACATTCCCTTGGATCCAAAACAAGGAAAAAAAATTTGCCGCTGCTCTGGTTGTAGAAAAATAGCTATAACTCATTGTATAGAGAAATTGGTAATCGTTAACACACTTAACGACAATTCTTAATAGCATATTTAAATAAAAATTTATTAAAAATATTTAACGACAACTAATTGCAGCTAAAAGACAGGTTGTAGATATTTTCTAAAACCCGAATAGCAGCCAAATTTTTTTTTTCTCAAAACAAAACATAGTATCATGTCTGCATAACTAAACTGGTCTCACTAACTTAAGTAGCATTTGAAATCACTTTCAGTTTTCTGTTTTCAAAAATACAAATAAGTGTTTGGTGGTGGTGGTCTCAAAATAAAAACCAAAACTCTTAAATGGAGTTTTCAAAAATAGTCTTATTTTAAAAACTGAAGGAAAAAAATAACAAAAACTGTGTGCCAAACGCGTTTATTTTTTTTCAGTTTATAAAACTGAAAAAATAAATATTACCAAACATATGCTTTAGAAATGTGTAACATGGCAGTGCGTAACGAGAGGCGCAGAGGAGAAGGTACTGTCTTGAATGAAGTTTTCAAGGATCGGCCACTGACGATGGTAGAGAATGCCCGGCCTGATCTTATTCTCAATGAAGCTGGCATGGTGATTAAGCTTGGGCTCGTCTTTAGTTTGAGGTTGATAGCTATGCCTGGGCCTTACACTTAGTGTCTACTATTTTCTGGTGGGCTGTAAATGGCCCAAATGAATGGCTTTCAGGCCAGTCTACGATTGTGGCTGAGCTGCGGGCCACATATCATGCATGGGCTGAACAAGCAAGTATTGGTCGCTTATCCCATATGTTTTGTGACCTCTTAATTCTGTTTTGGGCCTCAGCCCTCGTTTGTATAAAAACTGGAAGCCTATGAAACTCTTCTGCTTAGGCTGACGAAGCGAAAGAATTTATGGTACTCTACAAAGGGCTTCATGAATTGGTTGCAACTTTTGTGCAGAAAAGTTATTATATTGACCGATAAATGATGGCTGCTAATATGTTTAGTGACTCTTAAGTAGTGTTTAGTAACATTTTTTTTCAATTTTTACTCTAATTTTGTGAAGTAGAAAAAAAATCAATTTGACAGACAGTTTCTGTTTTTTCTTTCTTCAGTTTTAAAAACTAATTTTTAAAATAAGACTGTTTTTAAAAACTTCATTTTAAAGTTTTAAATTTCAGTTTTGATTTTTATTTTAAGATAACCTCCGACACCGTCAAAGAAAAACTCAAAATAAAAATCGATAATCAAACACTCAAAACTCAAAACAAAAACTAGATAATCACATCCCTTTTGATTTTTTTTATATAAAAAAAAAATTAAACTGATTTTAATTTTTAAAAAAACTGAAAACTAAAAATGTAAGTAATTTCAAACAAATGAAAAGTACTGTTATGTTTGGCGCTAAAAATCTATACTACCTATAAAAGTACGAATGTTGTAAATCATTTCTGGACGATTATGTCATTCGTTAATTACGGCAATAACTACCGTAACCTCCATTTATGACTCCTTTTTAAATTTGGTAAGAATTAAATAAATATTGGATAATGAACATGTTCTAAACATTGAAAAATGAAAAGTCTCATGACAAAAAACAAAGAAATTCCTTTATTACTCCCTTTCTAATCTGGTTGAAATAAAATAAAAATTGGTTAATAAATGTTCTCTAAATATTGCGTAATGAAAAATGTGATATATTTTCTTTTTCTTGTATTTTTAGGTTAGTAAATAATTAAATAATTATAAAAGTGAAAAATAAAAACAAAAACAAAGAAACTGAAATACGTGAAAAATTAGTTAAAAACAAAAAAATTGGTGAAAAAACAGAAAAAGAATGAAAAACAAGGTTAATATGTATAAAAAATGAGGAAAACAAAACAAGGCTTAAATACAGCGCAAATTAATAACAATTTTATACAAAAATTATTCTGCTCTTTAAAACAAGATTACTGATTATTGAGAAGAAAGAAGAATCATGATACTAAGCATATAAAAGATGCTGCAAGAAAATTACAATCACTGAAAAATGACTGGCTTGTAAAGATGAGAAATGTGAACTTTCAATATCCTATCAATCAAGGTAAGTTAGGAAAATTAAGAATATTTGTTTATTTTAACAGAAATATTATCGATAAAAGCAGGTATATGCTGAAAACTGGTTGTAATTGAAGTCGTTGCACAGGCATTCATAACATTGTTCAACTCAACAAAAAATATAATTGGATGTTTAGTCTCAAAATTGATATAATCAAAAAAGGTACACATATTCATACTTATATGTCTTGTAAAAAAATTTGGGCAAGAACGTCTGACACTAAAAATTACATGCAGAATGGAAAGAACTTTGAGAAAATGGAAGGAAAAGAATTCAGGTTCATAACTAGGATGGACAAAAAGGCTGAAAATGACGGAATCTGAGAAAGGCTGATAGCACATGAAGTTCAAGAATACTATCCAATACAAGAAAATGTTGAAAACCCGCGCAAAAAAAAATCACTTTAATGAATGTTAAGATGATATTATATAATAAAGTAAAATTACATCTTTTCATTCTACATGCTAAAAGCTGAAAGTCTATTGCCTACATTATGAGTGACTCGCATAATGATAAAATTATTGATTTTATGCATATTCACTGCATCTTATTATTGAAATCAGAAACGTACATTAATCATAACATTCCCAAATATTGTCTTATGTACAGTTGATTTATATACACATGCATAGTAATTGTCTATATTGTGATTATTGGTTTGTGGGTTGCACTACAAGAGAAATGATTTATGCCTACGGTACTAAAGCGTTGACATAAGTGAAAAAGTACCATAGGCATAGCGTATGCCTACGATAGTGTATTGTGGGTGCTTCTTCCGATGGCATATCTAATAACAGTTTCTCATTAATTGTTCGCTAAAAATCTCTTTTCCCTCTTTTGGTATTTAGAGAGAAGATGAACTGCCCTCCTCCATCAATGCTGCAATCAACAGACAATGGTTCTCTCTTTACAAATTTTTTTAGTTAAACCAAAAAGAAAAAGAAAAAGAAAAAAAAATATCCTTCTAAGAGTACTTCTTTCTTTTTTATTACTCAATGGAATTTATTTTTTAAATAAATAAATCTTTATCTTTGTCTTCTTGTGATGAATAGGGGAAAAAAAATCTAGAAAACTCTTGGAACAAAACCAAATTACAATAAAATGATGAAAATTATAAATCTTAACTGTATATCGTAAACCGCTATAATAGATTACAAAAATAAAGACTTAGGGGCCGTTTGACATGGTTTTTTTTTTGCTTTTTTTTTTTCAGTTTTAAAAATTGAAAAAAATAGGAGTGTTTGGTAACACTTTTTTTTTCAATTTAAAAAGTGACTTTTTAAATTATAGAGTAAAAAAAAAGGAGGAAAAAGCTCTTTTGGTTTTCACTTCAAAATTTTTTTGGAGACCTCCACCACAACGCACCCACCGCCAGCAGCCACCGCCCACCGCCGCCGACAGCCACCTTCGGCCACCACCGCCACAGCCACCTCCAGCAGCCATCGCCCACCGCCGCCCGACAGCCACCTTCGGCCACTGCCGCCGGCGACTGCCGTGACAACAGCCAGCCACCACCACCGTCAACCACTGTTACGCCCCACCACCGCCACCGCAAACCACCACAAAAAAAATCAAAATAAAAAGGATAACCAAACACAAAAAAAAACTCAAAAAAAAGGGTTATCAAACACTCACTTGTTTTTGTAAAAAAAAAATTAAGCGGCTCTTTAAAAACTGAAAACCAAAATTTTTTTTTTGTCAAACCTCGGTTTGACAAAACTTTTTTTTTTGGTTTTCAGTTTTTAAAGAGCAGCAATCTTATTTTTTTTACACAAACAAGTGGGTGTTTGATAACCCTTATTTTTTTTAGTTTTTTTTTTTTGGTGTTTGGTAACCTTTTTTATTTTGACTTTTTTTTGGGTGGTTTGCGGTGGCGGTGGTGGGACATAGCGGTGGTCGACGGTGGTGGTGGCCGGCGGCCGGAGGTGGCTGCCGGCAGTCGCCGACTGTGGTCCCCAGCGGCCAGAGGTGGCTGCCGGCGGTGGTCACCGGCGGCCGGAGGCGACTGCCGGCAGTCGCCGACGGTGGTCGCCACTGACCAGAGGTAGCTGTCGACGGCCGACTGTGGTCGCCTGAAATGGCTGCCGGCAGTGGGAGGGTGGTGGTGGTAGTCTCGAAAAAAAAAATCAAAAGTGAAAAAAAAAAATCAGTTTTTGGAGTTTTTTTACTCTTCAGTTTAAAAACTGATTTTTTAAATTGGAGAAGGAAAAAAAAAATGGTTACCAAACGCACTTTTTTTTTTCAATTTTCAAAACTGAAAAAAAAAAAGAAAAAAAATCGCGTTAAACGTGGCCTTAGATTGACTCTTTTAGTTTTTACATTTATTTTTCTTAGTAACAATATCAAACATTTCTTCAATCCAGAAACCTGCAAAGACGATTTCTAAATATTGATTATAATTGTAAAAATCAAATATGCATTTATTTTAGAATAAGTCACAAAAGAAATAAAAGCATAATTAAATTATATTATTTGATCCAAAAAATTTAATAATTCATCATCTCAAAAATTACCCTCAACCACATTCACTTGCAACGCACGTATTTCGTATTAGTATTTATAAAAGTGCCACTAACGATATTTAATGTTAAATTAATGATCACTGTGTGGAGAGCTGAAGGTCATCCCACGATCGTGGATTGCAATCAAAATCTCTGTTTTTTTTAGGCAGAGTGAGAAGCCTAGCTGGAGGAGAGCATTCATTGATTTTCTGGAATGAAACACATAATACACTCCTTCTAAAGAACAAACTGAAATCCATAATCAAAGTTTTCCAGCGAAATTCAGGAGAGAGAGATTCCAAAGTGAGACATTGCCCTAGATGATCTGAGGAAAAATGCTGAGGTACTCAATAAAGATTCCAAAAACCAAACGAAGCCAATCAAATCATTCCAGAAAATAAAAAAGGGTTGGCTGACCAAATTACAAGGAATCTTATTTGTGGGGGCTTATTAATGTAACTGTTTTATGTTAGAAAAATGAATTGATTGAAAGATAATCCATATCACTTCTTGTTCTTCGCTAAATGACTTGACAAAATACAACAAACACCAGCAGAATTAGCTCCTTCCACCGAAACCACACCAACACCCGCAGAACAACATCCTTCCACCAAAACCGGACCTAACTCTCTTTCCGGCCAACCGTGGTGTGGCCTTCCCTTATTATGCACCACCACAGCCAGACCATCCACCACCCATCATCCCACTTCACAAAATTTTGAGATTCAACAGAGCCAAAGCACAAATTTAGTACTTCCCGAAATCATGGTTGAAATTGACAGACCTCCATGGCGGATCTTAAGTTATCCAACAAAACATCTTTCTGAAATAAGCAAACAAGGGCATTTTGACAGATTACAATAAAACTGAGCCCAGTGAAGCTGCCCATCTGCCACCCCATTTGGTTGCTGTTTAATCTTCTGCCCCCGCCCCCTTGGGACACGTGAACTTCTTGTATGCAATCTGAGATCCTTACATCGTATCATAATCATGGGAGTACTCTTATAGGTGTTTGGGAAGAAAAAAAGAGGCTTCTGCAATTTTAGTGAAATTGTTTGGTTGTTCATGACAGCAGATCAGTTGGAGCAAGAGAGAGAGCGGGGCAGTGGCGATGTTTGGGAGAAGACCCAAGATTGTGTCATTTCAGTCTATAGCGTGAAACGGTGGAGAGGCCGAGGCCATTTTGGGAGTGAGAACATCACAACCCTTTATTCAGTTTTCTCAAGAAATACACAAAGAAAATCCAAGGGTTTTTCCTGGGTAACTAACTGCCCTTTAACCTAAATGATACAACCAGAACACAAAAAGACCACCGACGGCAGTCAACAAGTCCTACTGATCAACCTCCCAAATATCATAATCGAAAATTTTACTCCAACTCCTGAAAACTTAACATGATATATACAGTGACAGTCTTCCGCGAAACAAAGAGAGGGAAGCCGAGCCAAAATCACTAGTTGAAACCAAACTCATCATTGCATTGATATGGCAAAAGCCATCAAAGCAAACTGGGCGATGATATGTATACACGTTGCTTCAACGCAATCCAAGGGTATAGAGTAACCATTAAAAAATTTACTCAAGTAAGAGATTTCCAAAACCTAATAACTTCCTCCGAGGACCTAACCTTAACAAAACTTCGATCAAATCGCCTAGAGTTACTAACACAGCTAAAGCCTTCTACTATTTCTCCTTGTGTAGAAAACTTTACGCAAAACAGTCCCTTTACATATGGTGAATAGTACATTAATCCACCAATACAAATGCATAACAGGACATGCCTGATCTTCCAAAACCAGGCCCTACGAGAAGATAGTATAAAGACGCAGGCCAGACTAATTGGCCATTTAAAAAAATAAATACCAGTCAATTCAAAGGCTCGCAAGTCTGCGGCAGCCTAAGCCTAATCACCTAATACCCATGGGCACCAATGGTCCTCTAATTGCACTCAAATCCTTCCTTCCTAACCACCCACTCTGCAGCTGCCATTTCAGTACTCATCAACTCTCAAAGGGGAAAAAGTCCTCCGCCATTTAACATCGCATTTAGTTTCAGCTCTACCCTGCCTAAAGTCTAGTATTATAAGGGTGTAGCTACCTCACATCTCAGGCTTAAAATGAACAGCACATTATTAGTCCCTAACCACCAAATACCCATCTGCAACAACAATCCCCTATTGCACTCGATACCTACCTTCAAAATCACAACCTTTGCAGCTGCCATTTCAGTACTCCTCCAACATCATCTTTATTTCAACTTTTCCCAGCCTAATGTTTAGTACTTTACACCTGTTAATCAATGGGACACCTGCAACATTACTATTAATGTAACAAGGTGCTATGCCTTCCTTGACTTGCTAAAATTGTCACTAGTTGCCTACTTTTCTTAATCTTAATAAAAAAAGCTAGCTCAAAACCTCAGACACTGAACTGAACAGGATATTCTCAGAATAAAAAGCTTATTCCACCACGCCAGAAATCATCAATCTCTGCCAAATGATACCATCACTTTATCATGTAAGAATCTTATCATCATTCACAATCTGAGTGCTCAGTCTAGCTATGCCCTAAGCTCTGTGTTTCCTTTCAAGCAGAGATCGAGTGGTACCATCTCCTCCAGTAAAATTTCTTAAAAGCAAACACCAAGTACATGCATAATTGACAAACTCGAAAATAGCCCATCAAAAAAAGCATAAACTTGAAGATATTATAAATTTGGGGACAAAAAATGACAGAATATGAAGACATGCAAAATAAAGCTAACTACAAACTAGAAAAGCAGCGTAATTTTGAAACAAAAGAACTGCAGGCACCGTGGAACACGAGGCCATGTACCTTCTCCCTTCCAGAAGCCAATTCCATCTTCCTCTAACTCAGCCATTATTGCAGTACCTCCGCCAATTGAAGCCCAATCAATTCCATTCCTTTCCTAGTTTGGCTATATACAATTCCATAGTCCTCCCCATACATTTTCCCGAACCACAATCAGAACAATTATGGCAACAAGCCTGCAAACCGAGGAAGATCACATTTTCCCCTTCTGTTCTTGAAGTTTCCCCCTAAGACAACCATCTTCGAATCCCATTATTCCCTTCAAATTCCAAAGCCCTGCGGGGACGCCTTCTCGAACTGAAGACCGACGACAATGAACTATTTCTACGAGTCACCCTAGAATCTGAACTGGAACTAGAAGCCGAAGACCTCGACCCGCCACCAAAACAACCAAACAAACTCCTCAAAACCCGCCTCAACCCTCCACTCTCTCGAGCCACACTCCCTCTAGACGCCCATGAAATCCTCCTGGGCGCCCCATTATTGTTAAACCCACCATCCATCTCCGTATAAACGACTGGAAGCTCCCTCTCCCCACCTCTCCTCCCTCCTGAAAACCTCCCCACCGCAAAACCCCCTCCCGGCAGCCTCCATATTGTTAACCCCACCGTCTCCTCCTCATTCCCAGCCAAACCCTGCTCGCTCTGAACCCTATTCGACTCCGGCACCAACTCGTCGCCGTGAGAATGACCATGACCGTCTATTGGCAATTCATGTCGACAAACCGGGCACGAATTTCGCAGAGAAAGCCACGGCAAGATACAGTCCTCGTGGTATATGTGCTTGCAGGGCATTTCACGCGCTTCAGTGTTCAATTCAAAGGGCTCCTTGCAGACCGCGCAGTGGGATTCAATCACTATGTGGCTCTCAACAATCTCCACCGTCGGCATCGACTCGATCGCGGCCTTTGACGCCGGCGGGTGGTCAACCCTCGCTATGCCGTTCACTTCAATCTGAGTAAGCTGATCCAACAGCCGGTCGAAACCCGAACCCATCAGGAACTCCGACATGGTCTCCGGTAATGGCCTCAGACCCGACCCAGCCCCGTCATCGTAATACATCTCAAACCTGTTATTCCCCTCGTCACCATTCTCGATCCCGCCTCGGGTTTCTGAACTGGCCCCGTCGTTGGGCCCACGGAGGACGATGACGGGATTGAACGGCGACCGGTCTCCGGCAGTTCGGCGGCTGCGGCGGAGGGCGGGGCTGGATCCGGAGGAATCCGGGTTCCGCGCGCCTCCGATCATGTACATGGCGGCCGCGGGGAAGCGGCGGCGGCGGGACTCGGAGAGCCCGGATCGGGAGGGGTTGTGGATCTCCTCTACAAATCCGCCGGTGCAGTCGGGGCAGGAGACTGAATCAGAGTCCCGATTCGAAACCCTAACTAACCGGCTGCACCGGTAGCACCAGTAAGATGGCGACGAGCCCGTTGATGACATCTATACGCGCGTATACTTTCTGCAGATCTGGACTCTGTCTGGACCAATAAACTGTCGCTGAAGATGAGTTCGTGGAGATTTAGAAATGGGTGTTGGGCCGGAGGCGCAAAGTGCCGGGAATTACGTCGACGAGGAAGGAGAGGGGAGGAGGGCGGATTTTGGGGAAGAGGGTGGAGCGTGGGGGAAGGAATATAAGGCTGGCAATTGTGGGTGGTGAGGGGTAAAATTGGAAAAGATGAGGGGGTCAGACTGGGGAGGGGATTAAGCGTGTGATTGACGCTTGGATTTTGAGACACGTGTGGGTGATGGGACGCCCTTCTAGTGGAGCGTCAGTGCCTTTTGTGGGCTTTCCAGATGTTAAGCTACGTATATTTACTGAAATTTTGCTCTTAATAATTTATTTTTAATATTTAATTATTTTTTTTATTTTATTTATCAATTTATCTAATTTTTAGAAATCGTGATTTCAAATAAAAATTTTAAGGGAAGAAAACGTAATTTGAAACAGAGATTCTTTTAAAATCTTACTTATTACTAACAGAGATTTCATACGTTTTCAAAGAAATTTCTGTTTCAAATAACGTTTTCTTCATTTGAAATCTCTGTTTGAAATCACGATTTTTAAAAGTGGGTTAGATAGATAAATAAAGTTCAAAATAGAGTAAAAAAGTAATAAAATATTAAAAATAAATTATTGATGGCAAAAACTCTATATTTACTTGGGGAAATAATAATCTGTTAGTAACGGTATATATTACGAAAGTGCAAAACTAGGCATTTAGAATTGATTTAACTGGTATTTTAGACTTTTCTTAGCTTAAGTCCTTTTTGGCTCTTTAATTTTGAGTTGTTAGGATTGTTAAACACATAAAGCTCCTTTAAGAGCTCGAGAGACACATGGCCAAGATTTAATTCTCTAAGTACATTAAGGGTTCGTTTGACAAATTTTTTTTTTGGTTTTCAGTTTTTAAAGAGCAGTTTAATTTTTTTTTTTTATATAAAACAAGTGAGTGTTTGATAACCTTTTTTTTTTTGAGGTTTTTTTTTTTTGTGTTTGGTAACCCATTTTATTTTAACTTTTTTTTTGGTGGTTTGCGGTGGCGGTGGTGGGGCGTAGCGGTGGTCGACGGTGGTGGTGGTGGTGGCCGACGGCCGAAGGGGGCTGCCGGCAGTCACCGGCGGTAGCAGCCGGCGGCCAGAGGTGGCTGCCGGCAGTCTCCGGCGGTGGTCGCCGGCAGCCGAAGGTGGCTGCCAGCAGTCTCTGGCGATGGTCGCCGACGGCCGGAGGTGGCTGCCGGTGGTTGCCGGTGGCCGGAGGTGGTTGCCGGCAGTCTCCGCCGGTGGTGGCTGCCGGCAGTCTCCGGCGGTGGCTGCCGGTGGTCACCGGCGTCGTCGGCGGCCGGCAGTCTCCGACGGTGGTCGCCTGAGGTGGCTGCCGATGGTGGGAGGGTGGTGGTGGTGGTCTAAAAAAAAAACCAAAAGTGAAAAAAAAAACCAGTTTTTGGAGTTTTTTTTTTAACTCTTCAGTTTAAAAACTGGTTTTTAAATTGAAAAAAAAATGGTTACCAAACGCTCTTTTTTTTCAATTTTTAAAACTGAAAAAAAAGAGGCAAAAAAAGAGTGTCAAACCTACCCTAAGTGAATGATGATTACTCAATAAATAGATGTTTACAAAGAAGAGTCAATTTGATCCCGTCATGAACTCGGATATAGTGAACTTCGATCAATAATGATGTGGAACGAGAAGGCAAACGTCCAATGCACATCGGTTGTCCTTCCTTTCGCTTTAGGCTCCGATTGGTATGCAGAAGTTATGCGCTATGGGTCCTCGGAGCGTGGCTTGGGAAGTAGAGTAAAATTGATCACCTCGCTATAAAATTATTCTCTTATCAATGAAGTTCTAAGGTCTTTACTCCAAAAGAAAAAGAAGAAATGGAACACTTTTGGTTTAAAATTATTATTTCTTTAATAGATAAGTGTGCAATCTACTTGGTGGTGAATGTGGTGTTGGTGTTGCTAGTAAGCTCTTAAGTTCTCGCGCGAGCACATTCAGGAGAGAATGCGTGTGAGAATGCACAATGGAGCGATGCCCTCAAGACCATCACATGTCAAAGATTACTTCTCAGACGAAGGAAGTAACATACCAAGAAAATATTCGAGCAGAATTCGAGCATAATCTTGCCTGTGATGATGCACAACCTTGAAAGATAATGAAAATGCAAAAAGCAAGTGAAAGCAATTCAAGTCAATGCTATTGTCCCGGGTACACCATTACCCGAGACGATTCACTCCATAAATCTGGGACCATTCAAAATATTCATCAAGCAACTTCTACTCAAAAGAATAAAACGAATTGTGTGTTCAAGATTGACGAGCTTAGATTTTTTCATTTTTTATTTTTGATAGCTACAAAAATATATATATTTTATAAGCTCGACTAATCTCCAACGAAACCACGTGATTACCTTACAAGAATCACTAGCCAATCTCATGAATCGGCTTGGCTTTGCTTTAAACTTGTAGTAGTAAAATGCAAAATGCCTAGTTCTAGCAAGACGGAGACATGGTGGGCTACAGCGTGTGACTGCACCAGCCTGAAACGTGGTGCACATTTAAAGAATTATTATTTAATTAATACTTAGGAACGGGGGGTGGGACCGGGGCCATTATTTCTAAATGGACACGTCACCCTTGACTCGGATCGCATGCTTAATGTCTGGACTGAATCATTGCACACGTCAGGATCTGAATCGGGCGTGACCGGGGGCTTCTCCAATCAAAAAGTCAATAGTACTATTTTCTTCCTTTAATCCTACATTCATATAGTAATATTTTCACATAGAAGGGCTGGGTTTTTACTTGTATTCACATTGCAATACTCTCTATATATCTATATAGTTAGTGACATAAGCTAACTAGTTGATAAAGTATTCAAATTAGTAAGAAAATGGCCAATTTTTTAGTCCTTTACGAACAAATTTTATTTTATCATTAGATGTTTAAATTCTATTAGCAAATGTCCGAATACACACTCCCGGAACAATTGCTCGTGATTTTGCAAAGATATCCACGGTTTTGTGTAACTCTAGTCACTCGGTAGAACATTTGGTCATTTGATGGTACATTATTTATTCTAAAATATAAAATGTTTTTAAGTAGTTCAGCAAACTTGGAACTACTTAACAATTTTCTTCGTTCTCTGTCTCCCCCACATATGTCTTATTCATTTTGCACGCTCCTCCACGTTATTTACCACCAAGTAATTCCTTTTCACTGGTCTTCTATATCTCTCGCCTATGTCTTATTTCTTATGCATGTTTTTACACGTTATTTGACAGCGAAACAAGTTTTTTCCAACTTTTTGCTGGTTTCTTTCCGTGAAAGTATTTCCTTGGTTACCAAGTTCACCAATGAGAACTGTCCTTCTCGTTCCTTCTTTATCATTTTATCTATGTTGGTCAAACGAAACTTTACAAAGAAAAAGAAAACAAGGAAAAGAAGGTTGGTATATCAGTAGTGTAGCGATGCAATTTGGGACCCTTCTCATTGATTTCGTCCTCCTGCTATTGAGCTGTTCGGTTTCTTATTTCCAAAGTTGAACTGACTGCACTTTAAAACTCTTGTAAAGGGTGATCTTAAGCTTTGAAAGTGCAAAAACTGGCACTTTTTTTAAGTAAGTGGCTACTGGTTTTGGTCTTCCAAGCTGATTCCTCCTCCCCATCCTTTCCAACGAGTCTTCGCACATCTTCCTTTGAAGGCTACTCTTGGAGCTTTTGGCATCCAAAGGCTATACTAATTCCTCATCATTAGAAAGATGCATCACTTTATGCCCTTGACCAGAAAGCATCCAAAGAAATTCACGCATACAACTGACAAAAGAATGGGTTTGAGTGGAGCCTTCGGGCGAAGCAAGCCAGTGGAGAACAAGGGCATTTTTGCTTTTAGTTATGCTACTTCTTTTAATACAGTGTTATCTTTAGTTCAGAAACTTGCCCCGGGGGGTTTGGGGGTTGGGGGGGGGGGGGGGGGTACATTTTTGCTTTTAGTTATGCTATTTCTTTTACTACAGTGTTATCTTTAGTTCAGACAGCTTGCCCCTGGGGGTTGTGCTAGTTTCTAGCTTTAGTTTTACATTTTTGCTTTTAGTTATGCTATTTCTTTTACTACAGTGTTATCTTTAGTTCAGACAGCTTGCCCCTGGGGGTTGGGGGGAGGGGGGAGCTTTTTTCTTTCTAATTTCAAGTTGAAATTGTGCGTCAAGCAGGGGTGCAACAAAGCAACAATATTCACGAGAAATTAGTTATATTCGCGAACTAAACGCGATATATTACTAAAAATTTTAAAATACATATTTATTGGGATCAATAGAAAAACTTGTGAATGACTCACAAATATTGCGAATCAAAGTTCTTTCTTTTTTCTTTATAAATTAATGGTAGTAGTGAAACACTTCTCCCGTGGGATTCGAGCCAGGGGCGGAACTACGTGATAACAAGGGGGATCCCCTGAACTTTTGAAAAAAAAATCAGGAATTGCACTAAGCTCCCATTCCTTGAGACCCCACACCAGTTGGCAAACGGCAGTCATCCCTCTCTCTCCGTGACCGTGAGGTCCATGACTGTCGGTGAGGACTGAGCTCGTGACCGTTGACGGCTTGACGACGACCACCGACTCACCGCGACGACCTGTCGTGTGACGAAGACGACCTGTCGTGTGACGAAGACGACTCACCGCAGTGAGCACCGACCACCTACTCATGGCGACGCCGTGACGCCGACCAGATTTGGAACTTTGTGACAAGGTAACGACCGTGACGAACTCTGACCAGATCTGACATCGACAGCGACTGAAGGAAGGCTCAGCTGCTCAGGCGACAAGGCTCTTCGACTTCTACTGTGAGTCATTGACTCTTGTGACTCTGAGCCACCTCACACTGTTAGGTAATAGTTTAGTTTTAGTTTAATATATTAATATGTTAATTTTAGTTTAATTTCAGTGATTATATATATTAATTTTAGTTTAATTTCAGTGATTATATAGAGGTTTAGTGTATATGTTTGGTTAATTTAATTTCAGTAATTATATAGAGATTTAAAAGAAGTTTTAACATTTTAGTTTAATTTCAATGATTATATAGAGATTAAAAAATATATTTGGTTAATTTGCTTGCCAATTCTTAATTAGTTATTAAAAGAGTATGCCTTGATTATATTGCAGAAATTATTGGTGATTTGGTTGAATTGGAACACCTTAATTATTTGGTTGATTTGCTTTGTTAATTCTTAATTGGCTAATTGCTTTTCTAAATTTTAATTTGGTGCATAGATATATAGTTTATAATTGTGTTGGAATGTAACGCTGAGCTTGAGTTTGTTTGGCTATTTAATTTTAAAATTGGGAGGTTGAAAATGTACTATTTTGTTTGGAATTTGAAGTTGTGTTGAGATTGGGAGGTGGAGCTTGAGCTCGGGAGGTTGATCTTGGAATGTGATTTAATTTAAAATTTGGGAGGTTGATCTTGAGCTTGAAATGTACAGCTATTTAACTATGTGAATTTGTGTTGAGAACTTGAAATATTAAGATTTTATTCTAATGTGTATGTTTTTTTTTCCAAAATGGAAAATTTTTTTAGAAAGAAAGGAAAATTGGCAGAATCCTCGCAACCTAATCAAGATAGTGTTCTACAGTATTCAATTTTAACAATAATGGACAAGGCTCCTCTTGAGCATCGGGATGTTGATTCCAGGCATTCAAGCAGAATTTGTGATGAGTTCAACTCTAATGAGCTTATTGCGAATCCTGGGTTGCGTCTGAATATTATGGATTATAGTCCCAATATTCAATATAAAGTTAGACGAGTGTATTGGTCGAAAGGTCCTTGCCAATCTCGTAAAGAGTCTTTAATGGCTCTCGTAAAACTTAATAAAACTTTTTGCATGCTTTTTAAGTGCACTCTATTTTTTTATGTTATTTTAATAAAAAAATTGGTGAATTCGATATAATTTTTTCACCTCCTAATAAAAAAAAATTCCTAGTTCCGCTCCTGATCTAAGCCCATGCTTACAATATTGATTGTTTGTGCAGTTTTGTGCCATCACACCATCACATAAGTTTTGTTCAATTCCAGAAAAAGTAGTATACATTCTTTTTTTTCCCGGTTAAGAGGAAAAATATTTCATTCATAAAAGTTTTTACAAGCTGTCCTAGCTAATTTGACTAGATCATAAAAGGTAACATAATGATATCTTGATGGTGTTAGTTTTTTTTTCCCTCCCCTTTGTCCTAATTTTCAACTACTTACAAAGATGCATAGAAACATAAAGCCTTACAAATAAACTACAGAACTATAATAAGAAAATACAGCTTCCACGCCAAATAAGCTCCACAAGTCGACAAGCCACGTGATATAAGATCTCCACAAGCTTACATGCTTGTAACACATTCATCTCACTGTCATCCCACATGTAAATACATCAAACCTAACAGGTTGTTCGTTGACCCATCAGTGCTACCACTGCCATAACAAAGGAAACGACCAACACCAAAACTCAAGGTCGTGGAAGACCAGTACAAAACTAGTGCACCACCACAATAACTGGTCCCTGAAACTAAGAATAAAAAAATGCTAAATCCTATCAATATAACCACTAACAGTTAGATCAACAAGCTCGCTCTGATAACCACATATTACCACCAAACATAACCTTGTAGTACATCCATAGCAAGGGGGAGGGGGGAACCACCTAGGAGGGAAGAGGGATAGATAGGGTGGGAGAATCCTATCGACATCTAGATGAGAGAATTAATGATGTAAGAAATACCACACTTCACACTACATAAAACAAACCAGGAGGAGACTAGCTGCTAAACAGGGATGCAAGTGAGGGGAGAAAGAAAGGAAACAAAAGAAACATGGACATACAACTCAAGGACTCACCATCCGAACCACCACAACCCTGGTCAATTTCTACATAAACCCACAGACTACCATGACGAAAATCCAATTATCTTATATTCGTCAACCTAAGAACAACCTGTAAAGTGAACCAAGATTCTTAGAAGATTTCGGCGACAACGAGTGGATCTCGGCAGCGGTGAGTGCATAACAACGACACATCAATCTAGAAACTAAGATCTAGATTAAGATAAATGGATTTATATCTAGAATCTTGGATCTAGATCAATTAAGGTTGATTGAGCACACTAGAATAATCTATTTTTCTTCAAATTTAAAGGAAAGGAATGAAAATATGAAATAAAAGAGGAACATGAGAGAGAAGTGCCATAAAAGACCCTCCCCCCCTAAACGTCGTCGAGCTGCTTTGTTGTCGAATTTTTTTCCCTAGTGAAGAAAGAAGAGAGATGGGGGAGAGAATTAGAGCCAAGTACTTAAATCAACATTTAAACATTAACTCCTAGTATATATTCAGTTAACCATGCATAATTATACAACATTACCCATACATTCTTTCTCAATTTTTTTACTCATCACTTAAAAGAATTGAAGATTTCTTACATTTTTGTTATTTCAATTACAAACTTTACAAATTTTATATACTTAAAACCATTGTAACTTGAACAATTAATATTATTCCCCATTTACAGTATAAATTTTGTTATTCCACTGAACTACTTTCGGTTCACTGATGAAGTTCTTCAATAATTTTTAGATTCCATAATGTTGGCCATGTCGAGTTGGGCGCTTTAACCATTCAGCCATGGATGCTTAGCGGCGAATAATTTTCGACTATCGAATTTTTCACTATAGGTGCAACTTGGCTGGGTTGGGTTAGATTTTTACCCAACCTAAAATGTGCTTCAAAAGCCCAAAGGGCTTTAACCTAAGAAAATTTTGAATAAATTGGATGAAGTTGGTTTGGCTTGGGTTGAGTGGGCTTTTTTGGGTTTTAATAGATTGATCAAAATAAAATAAATTTGTTTTTTTTATTTAAATTAAAAGTGAAATGGTCGTGGCTGGCGATGGCTGCTAGCGGTGGTGGTTGCTGACTTCGACGCACGGCGGTGGCTGGCGACATAATAGTGGTGCTATTGAAGGTGGCACTGAGCTTGTAGTGACAACAATAGTGGCTGTCGGTGGCAGTGGTAACAGCCAAAGTCGGCAGTGGCTACCAACGGTGATGATTAAAAAAATATGACTTTTTACTAAATGAATTTGAAAAGTCCAATCCAAATAATTCATTCTTATATGATCTCAGCCCATTCTAATGCATTTTCTAATTAGGAGGGTTGGTGGGTAAAAAATCAATTTTTTTTGGGTTGGATTGGTTAAACTCGTAAAACTCAACCCAAAATCGCAGCCCTAGCATCAACCGGGTTGTCTATCCATTTGGTTATAGGTTTTGGGGAGTCCCTCTAGGAGTTTGCTTGATTTTTTTAGATGTCCTTCTAGGGAAGCATTGTCCAGAATGGTGCTTTGAAGTGTATGAGTCAGGGTGCTGCAAAAATGGAATGACTTACTCGGAGTAGTCAAGGTGTGTGGTGGATTCGCTCACTATCAGGCGGCCTCTTGTGATAAGTTAAACATATCTTTCTTGTTTTAGTAGAGGGTTTTGATGTCCATTCTATTTTGTTATGGCTTTTTATGTTTTTAGTTGTTAGGGGTTGTATGTTCTCATATTTATAGCTTAGTGTTGGCCACGGGTCTTTAGTTTTTTTGCTGATATAGGGGGTAGTGTTAAATTAGTGCCTTTTACGACTTTATAGTTTTTTTTATAGCTTGTTCAATTCGATTCTATTAAGGATTATGGGTCGGAATAATGAAGCAATGCACTGTTATCCCATTGTCTTTACCATTTTTTTAATGAAATTCTTGAACCACTTAACAAAAATTGACTTGTCTTCGATGTTTGACCCAAAATTTTGACTACGGATACATGTTCATTTAGAATTTAATTTGAATTTCATATAGGATGAAAACCCCCGAATGACTAAATATATCTACCAGAATATTTCTAAGTAATGGCCGCTCACAATTTAATCTTAAGTCTTGCTCACAGACACACAGACACACACCATATAATGTGAAGCCTCCATATAGTTTTAACATGGATGTAGTATTGGTGTAACTTGCTAACTAAGCGAGATTTGTCAATAAAATTTAGGAAGTAACTAAACAAAAAAATCATATGAGTTTAACAAGCAAAAGAAAAAAAAAGTCTTGATAACTACCTTATGCCTAGACCTGGCAAAAAAGGATCCGTACCCGCGGGTCTACTCGTACCAGTAAAAAAATCCTGGGTACAGGTACAAGAATCATAGACCCGTTGAAAATTTACCCGTACCCGAACAGACCCGTAAATTCTGGTTTATTTCAGATCTGGTAAGGGTTACCCGGCTACCCGTATTTTTTCAGTATATAGCCATTAGGGTATATCTTTCTCTTCATAATCTCACTCTTGTCGCCGCTCCCCTCCCTCTAAACTCTCTCGCACACAACCCATCTCTCTCTCTCTCTCTCTCTTCCTCCTAAATCAGATCCACCCACACGACACAATCGATCTCTCTCTCGCTCTCCCTGTCTATTCCCCAAAGTTAGATCCACAGACGAGCGACGATCGATCTGCACATCACGTCAACTCGTTTTGCGCTCGCCGCTCGTTGCTTAATCTGTCACTGTCATCTTCATACACAACTTCACCGCAGCTTCGACGTCAAATCCTGCTGTCGTCACAGCCAAACCCTTGCAGTCGCCAGTCGCCGACCAGAGACTCACCGCGTCTTGCTACATGAACGCTGATCTGTTGACGGATCTGCCTTGATCTACGGTCATCTGACTAAATCGATTAATGTACTTGAAATTTTTTTTGTTCATTTGTTTACTAATGTTAATTATATAACTTTTGGACTTTAGAACTAATTTTGAGGTGATTTGCTAGTTTAAAGATATCTATGTGCTTATTGGTTGAGATCTCAGATTTGAGATGATTGTAACGAGTTGTGTTATTAAAAATTAGCAAGTGATAATCGTGTAACCAAAAGGAAGGAAAAAAAAACTCGAAAGAAAAAAGAAAAAACAAGTGATTATTCAGTTCAAAAAGTTTTTTTTTTTTTTTTTGAAAAATAATCAGTTTACCTGCGGGTAATACCCGAACCGGCAGGGTAGGGTACGGGTTTAAGAAATGGCTACCCGTAAAAATTCGGGTAATTTTTACCGGACCCGTTTTACCCGAATCCGGCCGGGATAATACCTGTACCCGCGCGGGTTTACTGGTTTTCCAGGTCTACTTATGCTGTGTTTGATTTCTGTTAAAATGGTTGATAGTTTTAATTTTCTAACACTTAAGCTATGTTTAAAACCCTTGTGATTTTTTTTCTTTGTAGTATTCAGAAAAATTGAAAACCAAAGCCTTTTTGTCTTTTTATTTTTACAACAAGAGGCAAATGTTTAAGTGAAGTAGTGATTTTGAGCTTTCTCCTTTCATTTTCCTAGTTTTTGCTTCTCATATTTCCTTTTCTACCTAATATTGTTTTCAATTGAACACCATCGCCATCAAACTCACAACATTATCGCCCGCTGCCACCACATAAATTGATTCACCACCGTCGACAACGACGATCTGGTGTCAATTGGTGACGACGACTTACCGTCAGCAGTCAAAGACAACATTATGGACCCTTAAAAATCCCATATCAATGGTGGTAATGTGCTACTGGGTATAGAAATGTGATAGGCTAGGCATCGGCTAATCATGGTAG
Source organism: Escallonia herrerae (assembly GCA_033070095.1). Lineage (NCBI taxonomy): Eukaryota > Viridiplantae > Streptophyta > Magnoliopsida > Escalloniales > Escalloniaceae > Escallonia > Escallonia herrerae. The sequence continues at coordinate 179,894 of JAVXUP010000289.1, forward strand.
TGGTAGTGGGTGCAAAAATTGACGGAGGAATCGATGGTGGCAGAATAGGAGGAATCCATGGTGGTAGCCCAGGCGGTGACGATGAGTTTAAATTAGGTGGCGGCAAATGCGATATTAATTGATGGTGGCAGGGGGGTTGATAACAATAGGCGGTGGTGTTGTGTATTTGTGTGGTGGGTGGGTGGGTGGAGAATGATGGCCATGGTGGTGATACAGCCGGTGGTGGTGCTGCTGTGTATGTGGGATAGGGGCGGGGAGGGGAGAGGAATTGTGGCTTTAATAGTGATAAAGCCGGCGAAGGTATGTGTATGTGTGTTAGGAAAGGATGGTAGCCATGGTGGTGACATGGTAACAGGTCTGGCGGTCGTGGGCTATGGGTTAGGAAAGGATGGTGCCATGGTGGCTTTAATGAGTTTTTGTTAAAATATGGCTCATCCATTGCTTTTAATAGAGTTTGAATGTTGAATCTTGAAATTAAACCAAAACTGGAAACTCTGAAAACGGAATTCTCAAAAACAAGGCAAACTTGCCAACTAGTTTTAAAAACTAGGAGGGGAAAAAAAAAACCAAAACTATCTACCAAAATTTAATTATCTATTTCATTTTACAAACTTGATGAAAAAAATACAAAATAAAGGTCTGTCAAACACTTTCTTAATTTCTCCTTTTTACGCGAGCATCGCGTGTGCCATGTCACTTAATTAGACTCAAACTCTAATTCTTTTTTTCTTTTTTGCTAGTTAAGCCCTTGCCTATTAAGTCGTTTCCGATTCAACTCGGGTAAAGAGCCTCCATAAAAAAATTACGTCAGGAAAATAGAAAAATTTTGGATGACACTTAAGTAGAATCAAGCATAAAGGAGAAACCAAGTCTGAGAAATTGCACAAGGAAGTTCTTTGTGCAAGAACCCGTATATTCACAATTTAGTTTACTTTCCATACTTCATCTTTCTTGATTTTTCTTCGTCTGCACTTGTTCTTCTTCTTGCCACCGCCCTTTTGCCATGGTTTTACCAGAAAGCTTAGATTTTTTACATCAATGTCTCACGTTTGACTTTGAGTTTTAAGTACAAAATTTCAACCCCTCTCCCTTCCCCTTTTTCCTCTGTGCTCTGGAATAGTGGTCATGGTTTGTCTCTTGTTGCTGCCATATTGGTCTTGGGTCTTGAGGGAGATCCTGAAGCAAAGCAATAGATATGAGACAGTTAATTTATTCCAACACCCTCCTTGAGTGTTATAGATATAGACGAATAATATGGGAATAATCTTGTAAAATCGTGTCTGTACTGGTACAGTTCTGTACAATCTCACAAACCCAACTTCCCAATTATCAAACCTTAATTTGTAGGGATAATTACAGCAGTGTCCCTGAGATTAGTGTGTAATTACAGTCAAGGACAATAAATTTTAAAATATAACATACTGTGACAAAAAACTTTTAAAATGTATTAGCCGCCGTTAGGGTTCCATCCAAAAAATATACTTTTTGTATGATATCATCAGTACATATTTTTAAAGTGACACTACTGCCTTTATACGATATACAAATAGTATATTTCTATATAAATTTTATTTTAATTGTAAAATCTTTCAAATTTTCTACAAAATAAAACCCTAATTTTCATTCTCCCCAACCCTTTATTCTCCCTCAACCTTTAACCACGCCCCCCAACCCATGCCGTTGTCTCCTCCTCACCCTAACTCATGCTGCTGTTGTTGCCCTTCCCCCTAACCCACTCCGGCACTGCTGCCCCTCCCCCTAACCCACACTGACCCTCCTCCTCAGTCCCACCCCGTCGTCGCTGCTCCATTTTGAGCAGATAGTGGCACCCTCGCGATCACTGATTGCGGTAGATCTGGGTACCCTTTTCTGGCGTACTCCTCACTTCATGTGGCAACTCAACCTCCCCCTAATCTCCACCATCAAATCCATTCTTTACCAAACCCTCAACTTCCCTAGTATCCCCATCACACCCAATCAAAATATTAGGATTTTCCATCATGGTTCTCCACACCAATATCAGCTCTATTAGGGTTTTGATCATCAATTCCACCCCGATTCTTGAAAAACTCTTATTGAGACCAATTTAGGGTTTTTTGAAACCAAATTCAAGGTTTTTGTGGCAGATTTGATTGCTGGAGAATTCGAATGTTTCAAACCCTGTCGAGGAGCCAGTGGAAGATGTCAATATTGGTGAAGGCGGAGATGTCCATCGGGAAGCTGCGGCTGTGTGAAATGAAGATACACAGATGGAGAGAAAGAGAGAGAGAGAGAGAGAGATAGAGAGAGAGAGAGAGAGGAAAACACAATTGAAGATGGAATTTCAATAAGGGGCAATTAGGTCTTTTCGTTAAAATTGTTACGTATTTTTGTATTCTGTCTGGTCAACGGACATAAGTATAATTTGTCCAAACTAATGGACACGCATGTAATTACACCCTAACATCAGGGACACTGTTGTAATTATCCCTACTTTGTAAGTAAATTATCTGTAGGACATTTCTTTAACTACTTTTTCCCCCTCCTTCGTCATCAAAACCACCACAAATTTTCGGCACACCATCTGACACTTAGGGTATGTTTGAAATCACTTTCAGTTTTGATTTTTTGTTTCTAAAAAAACAAAAATACAAACTAGTTTAGTTTTTGTTTTTTTACAAAAACAAATGGGTTTTGATTAACCAATTTTAATTTTTTCTTTTAGGTGTTTGATTGCCCAATTTTTATTTTGAGTTTTTTCTTCGGTGGTGGTTGCGGTGACGGTGGTGGGGATGGCGGCGACAGTGGCGGGTGGAGGTGACAGTGGCCGGTTGGTGGCGCTGGGCAGCAGTGGTGCCGGCTGGTGCCGGGGGGGTCTCAAAACAAAAATCAAAACTGAAAACTCAAAACTCCAAAAATGGCAGTTTTAAAAAATAGTCCTGTTTTAAAAACTGGTTTTCAAAATTGAAGGACAAAAAAATAAAAACTGTGTGTCAAAGTTTTTTTCTCCAATTTATAAAAAATTAGAGAAAAACTGAAAATGGAATAGATTTTAAATGGCACCTTAGTTACACTTAAACTTAGGTCTTATTTTTTCTGGTAAGTTAAACCCAAACTAATGAATTCATTTTCCAATTGAACTCTTGAAAAAATCTTCTGAAAAAATGGCATCAGAAAAATAGAAAAATTCTCGTGGAATTGTGCTCCCCCTCCCCTATTTGTATCTCATCACGCTCTTGTCCCGGCCCTGTTATATCTGGTTCACTCTGAACAATATTGTATACATTTTATGTTCAATTAGTGTAGATTTTGAAATTTAAACACACACACACACACACACACACTCACACATAGAGGTGTCAAATGGGCCGGCCCAGCCCAAGCAAATCGGGCCGGGCCAGATTCTGGGGATATCTGGGCCCGGTCTAAGCCCAGGCCCAACATTTAGGGCCGGGCTTGGGCCAGGCCCGGGCCTAATTTTTTTTTGTTGTTGCATTTTCTTGTTATTCAAGGTAATGGTTTTAATTATGGTAATTTGTTGTTATTGTTTAAGCAAATTGTACTCTAGGGAAAGATTAGTAGATTGCACATAAATTGAATTAATATCCAAAGAACATATTCCAAAAGGGAAAGATTAGTATATTTCACCATCAAAGTCAAACTAATGTTCAAAATACATTGTACATCACTGAACATAATAATAACGTTCTAATAAGAAGTCATATTGAAAATGCATGTAGCCAAAGTTTGAAACTTCAAAGCAAGTTCAGAGCATCCTGGTCCAAACCTTCATAGAGCACTCAATAAATCTAGTCACTGTTCACTGCAAAAAGTCATGAAGAAAACAACAAATTAAAATCGATGGATACAAGCTGCCTAAAATCAGCCACTTGCTCCAGTTAGTCCACTTGATCAAACTGTTGTATTGACTGCCAAATCTTGCTGACAATTGTCAACCTTTTAGATATTACAAATAGTCTTATATTTGGCCAATTCTTTAGATTTTTGGCCTTGTCTAATGCTCCGTAATCTTCTTCATTTTTAGACTTTGGGCTAAAAATTAAGCAGACAAGTAAGCTGTTAAACGATGATGGTAGTAGACCTCTTTGGGTTGGTTTCCTTGCTTCAATGAAGCCAGTTTCAATTGAATCAACCAAGTGTTTTTACATTTTGTTCTAGCTATTTCATCTTCAACACCTAAACCTGAGCAAATAACGAATAAGCAAGTATCGAACCTTTGTGATTATGATTGCTGATATTGTGAGATCAGTTTAAGCTGAAATTTTCATGTTTATTGGATTGCTTTTGATGAACACTGATGTGTAAAATAAAAATAAAAAACTCACATAAGAACATAATTTGCGTAAAAAATTAAAAAGAGAAGGAGAATTGCAAACTAGTTTTAAATGAATAGGGCCAAAATCGGGGCCAGACCTAGGCCGGGACTGACCCGGGCTTTTTCGGGCCGGGCCTGGCCCGGGCTTTGTTCTGGGAAATGCAGGCCTGGCCCAGGCCCTAAGCCTTAAAAGGCCGGGCCAGCACTATTCATGAATAGGGCCAGCCCAGGCCAGAATGGGGCAGGGTATGGCCAGCCCGCGGGCCGCCGGCCCATTTGACAACTCTACTCACATACACACTTTTTGTATTTTAGGATTAAATAATTATTGACAGATCATCAATTATTTAACCCTAACATGGATTTATAATTCAGTGTTGGAATTATAGGTTTAGGTATAAAAATAAAAAAATATTTTTAAAGATGAATTTCGTCGCTAAAAGTCCATTACTTTTTGCTGGCAGACTTTTAGTTAAAAGCCCGTAGGTAAAACATTTAGCGACATGATTTTCTATCGCTAATTTTTTTTCGAAATCAATACTTTCTGAAAAAAAGAAATTAAACTAAAATAGGAACAATTTTTGGAATAAATTACACACAACACACCTGAGGTTTGCCCTAAACTACATGTGACACCAACTAAATATTTTATTACACTAAGCTACAAAATTTTATTATTAGGTTAATAGAGTTAATAAAATAAATGAAAAGACTATGATACCCCTCATAAATAAATAAATTTACCCCTCTCTTTCACACACACACTCACACACACATACACACACATACATACCCCCTTTCCCCTATGTGAACCAACCCCCAATTGCCTATGCTGACAACACCTTTCGGCCATGGACAACACCCTCTAGCAACCGGCATACCCTTCTGTTAACCCTACGGTTATTTAACCTAAGATTATATTTGGTTTTGATGATAACTAACATTAATGATTATGTTGTCTAACATGCACTGAGTTGATGAAGCAATAAGTACAATCTCATACTCATGAAAACGGACAATTAGACGAGCAAATCAATCAAAGACGTTCAACAGAACGCATCAAAGATGAAATTCTTCGATTGAAGTTTATAATGTGTTTATTCCTTTCTCTGTAACTAGACATAGAGAGTTGATCGTATCGATGACTGTAACCTAGAATTTGCCCATAGGTTTCCTTTGCATGCATAAACTTTTTCATTCTTTGAAAACAAAAAAACTGCATTTTCAGGAATACAGTCGACTGCATTGGAATGCAGTCGATTGCAAGTTGGGCAGTGAGGTATTACAGTCGACTGCATTGGAATACAATCGACTGCAAGTTAGAAATTTTGAATTTCTAACAGCTACTTTGGGAATATAGTTGACTCCAATGGCACAATGCAGTCGGCTGCATTTAGTGTTTGGCACATTTAATGCGCCACCTACTTCCAAGCGGTCATATTAATTTTCACACCTATTTAAACTCATTTTTGGCATAGTTTTCATTCATCAGTTGCATTCAAAGCTCTCTTATCTTGCACATACTCAAAGATTAAAGCAATTGTTCAACCTCTCTTGGTTGTCATTGTTTTCTCATCAATTCAAGAGAGTTTTTATTGTGAGCTTACATTTGAGAGATATACACTTTCATAAGTCATCATACACTCATCTCTCTTGTTCTAGAGCTTAAACTTGTACTCATCTACTTCTTGAGAGTGAATCTTTGTACATAATTCTTCATCTCAAGTTTTTTCTATCAAAGCTTGGGGTTATCAAGCTTTGGAGCTTTTGGGATTGTCAAAGCTTGTTCTTGATATGGACATAACATCAAGGGATTGTAAGAGGTTTGATCTTGACCCGTAAAAAAAGATCATTCTAGTGGATTCTAGGGCCTTTCAAGGGACTTCCTTGAAGGGGTGGACGTAGGTTTGAGGGTAATTTGAGCTGAACCATCTAAATCTCAAGCGTCATGTATCTCTAAACTCTTCTCTCTTTACATTATTGTTTTATACTTGTGTTGAGATTGATTAGATTGCTTATTTGAGATATTGTGTTTAGGTATTGTTGTTTGAAGCTATTTAAGTGTTCTTCATAGTTTGCCTAAGTTTGTAGTAATTCTTGTTAATTTTTCAACGTAATATTAAAACCCTATTCACCCCCCTCTAGGGTTATTTTTTTTGTTTCAAGTGGTATCAGAGCCTTGACTCTTAATATATTGGGTAACGCCAAGAGATTTAATCGATCATGGCTTACGTTGGGGGAAATGAGGGTAGTTTTACCACTAGGCCTCCATTGTTTAATGAGACCAATTATAGTGTGTGGAAAGTTAAGATGAAAATCTACTTAGAGTCTCAAGACTATGAGATGTGAGATATTGTTGAGAATGACACATTTGTTCCAACAAAGGTGGTTGACAAGGTTGAGGAGCTTAAATCTAAATTGGACTATACTGATCATGATAAGAAGATGATTTGTATGAATGCTAGAGCAAAAAATTATCTTATTTGTGCTTTAGACACTAATGAGCTCAATAGAGTCATTTTGTGTAATTTGGCTAAGAGTATTTGGGATACTCTACAAGTTACGCATGAAAGAACTTCACTTCTTAGAGATTCCAAAATGAACTTATTGTTCAGAGATTATGAGTTATTCAAATGCTTCCAAATTAATCCGTTACTGACATGAATACTCGTTTTCACTAACATTGTGAATCCTTTGAAGTAATTGGGCAAGGAATTTACTAATGGTGATCTCATAAGAAAGGTGATTAGGTCCTTACCAAGAGCTTGAGATGCAAAGATCACTGCCATCAAAGAAATGAAGAATCTTAACATATTTCCTCTTGATGAATTGATGTGTTCTCTAATGACGTACGGAATGCAACTCAAATCTTTCGATCAAGAGGATGTCAAGAAGAAGCCTACATCAGTTGCTCTTAAAGCTTCATCTTCAAACCTTGAGTCAAGTGATGATGAAGAAGAATTTGATGAAGAGGATATTGCAATGGTTGCAAGGAACTTCAAGAAGATCTTAAGGTTTAAAATGAATGGTGGGAGAAGACAACAAAATGCTAGAAATGAAGAAAAACTTTACTACAAATGCCACAAGCCAGGACAAATGAAAAAGGATATTTGATATTTGATAACCTACATTCGAAGTGATCATGGTAGAGAATTTGAAAATTCAAAAATAGGAGCTTTGTGTGATGACATTGGTATATCACATAATTTTTCGGCTCCTAGAACTTCTCAACAAAATGGTGTTGCCGAAAGAAAGAATAGGTCATTGCAAGAAGCGACAAGAATAATGCTTAATGAAAATATGGTTTACCTAAGTACTTTGGGCAGAGGCGGTCAATTGTGTATGTTATGTTCTCAAAAGAGTTATTTTTCGAAAATTTTTGTTAAAAACCCTTTATGAGCTTTTTAATGATAAGAAACTTAAGGTGAGCTTTTTTAGAGTCTTTGGTTGCAAATGCTTTATTTTAAATACTAATGATCACCTTAGCAAATTTGATTCCAAAACATATGAGGGTATTTTTCTTGGTTACTCTAACAATAGTATGACATATAGAGTCTACAATAAAAGTACTTTGGTTGTAAAAAAATCCATAAATGTTACTTTTGATGAGACTAATTATTTTCTTCGGAGGACTAACATTATCAATGTAGATGATATGGACATTGTTCAAGAGGAGCAACAATCAAGCTCTCAAGGGGGAGACAAGGAAGCAAGCAATGATGCTTCAAACTCGAACAACTCTCAAGCTTTACCAAAAGATTGGACTTACAAAAAGGATCATCCAAGTGATTAAATCTTAGGTAATCTTTCGAGTGGAGTAAGAACTCGACACTCTCTTCAACAACATGTTAATTTAGCTTTTCTTTTCCAAATTGAACCCAAGAATTTCTCTGAAGCTCTACATCATGAATCTTGGATGCTTGCTATGCAAGAAGAGCTACTTCAATTTGAAAGAAATCAAGTTTGGACCCTTGTGTCTAAACCTCAAAACTATAGGATTATAGGCACAAAATGGGTATTTAGAAACAAACTTGATGAATTCAGAGTCGTGGTTAAAAATAAGGCTAGATTAGTGGCCCATGGTTATAACCAAGAGGAAGGAATTGAATTTTGATAAAACTTATGCATCAGTAGCTAGACTTGAATCTATTAGAATGCTATTAGCTTTTGCGTGTTATAAATATTTTAAACTCTATCAAATGGATGTCAAGAGTGCTTTTCTAAATGGTTTAATTTCGGAGGAGGTATATGTGGCTCAACCTTCCGACTTTGAACATGAAAAATATCCAAACCAAGTTTTCAAGCTTAGCAAAGCTCTTTATGATTTAAAACAAGCTCTTAGAGCTTGATATGATATGCTAAGTAGTTTTCTTTTAGAAAATAGTTTTTCAAGAGGAAAACTGGACACCACTCTTTTTTATAAAATCTAGGGGCAAGGACTTATTATTGGTGCAAATCTATATTAATGATATTATATTTGGAACTACTAATGGATCCTTGTGCCAAAAGTTTGCTTCTTGTATGAGTAAGGAGTTTGAAATGAGCATGATGGGAGAACTCAACTTCTTCCTTGGATTGCAAATCAAACAAAGCACGGATGAAATCTTTATCAACCAAGCCAAATACATCAAAGAGCTATTCAAGAGATTTGACATGGGAGAATCAAATGCTTTTGACACCCCAATGAGCTCATCATTAAAGCTTGATAAAGATGAAAAGGGTAAGGATGTTGATATTAAGCGCTATCGAGATATGATCGGATCACTCCTTTACCTTACCGCAAGTAGACCCTATATAATGTTTAGTGTTTATTTATGTACTAGATTTCAAGCTTGTCCTAAGGAATCTCATTTGGTAGTCGTCAAGAGAATCCTTAGATGTCTTAAAGGCACTCACGACTTAGGGTTATGGTTTCCTAGGAACACGTAATTTTTTGACTTAGTAGGTTACTTCGACGCCGACTTTACCGGGTGTAAAACCGAGCGGAAAAGTACTAGTGGCGGTTGCCAATTCCTAGGACATTCACTTGTTTCTTGGAGTTCCAAAAAGCAAAATTCGGTTGCACTCTTTACCACCGAAGCCGAATATGTGGCGGTTGGTGCTTGTTGTGCACAAATTCTTTGGACGAAATAAACCCATTTGGACTTTGGACTCAAGTACGATCACATACCTTTCTTATGCGATAACTCTAGTGCTATTGAATTTAGCGAAAATCCCATCCAACATTCACGGACTAAGCACATAGAAATCAAACACCATTTGATCCGTGATCATGTGCAAAAAGGTGATATCGTTCTCGATTTCGTGGACACAAAATACTAATTTGTGGATATCTTCACTAAACCGTTAGATATGAAGAGATTTACCGTTCTTAGAAAAAAAAACTTGACATGTCTTCACCTATGTGACTAATTGTTATATATCTTGTGCTTCAACATGCTAGTTGCACTTCACATGCTTGAGCATTATCTAATATTCTTATAGTTTGATTTGGTTCATTTTTCTCGTTCCAAAATTATTGATTTTGTTGATATTCATTTGTTTAAATTGATTTGCACATATTTATATTACAATATACATATGCATAATCATTTCAAGACTGTTTGACTTTTTGCAATGAAGTCGACTGCATGTGGAAATACAGTCGACTGTATTGTGGAATACAGTCGACTGCGTTATGGGAAAAGGGCATAAATCTGGCCCATTTCAGCAGATTCTCTCCTTCTCTCCCTATCCTTCGAAACCCTTCTCTCTTCTCTCACACAAGGACTCAATTCTCTTGGTTTTGGCTTGAAATTGGTATGTTCTTCCCAAATCTTGTTATATTACATGTTTTACACACTTTCACTGAATGATTTCACCCACATTGTCCAAATTTCTTGAAAATTTTAATTCTTCACTATAACATTATTTCATCATATTCACGTCTATTAAGCATGCTACTACATGTTTTATCTCTTGATTCATGCTTACTGATGCTTATTACATGTTTCTACATAGTTTAATTTCATGAATTCTTGCAAAAATCAATTTTTCCCAAATTTCATATACTAGGGTTCTCTTTTGTCAAAATTTCTTTTAATTGATCATGCAATTACATGTTTAATCACTTGATTCATGCTTAGTTATGTCATTTGCTCGATTATACATGGTTAATTACATTCAATTTGTCCAAAATTCGTTTATCCCCAAATTGCATGAACTAGGGTTTATATTCTTCAAAATTATTCAAGATTCATGCATTTTTTGCTTATATAAGGCCTAAATTTTTGTTACATTATCTATCTAGCATTCTTTTAATATGTTTTGTTTCAACAATTTCATGAAAAACATAAATTTTCAAAGTTTCATAAACCCTAATTAACTTTTTTTTAATTAATCTATATATATATATATATGTATTATATTTTTATTTACTTTCACATACATCTTACTTATTGTATTTCTCTTTTCAAAACTTGTTAGATTGTATCAAGAATGGCACGAGAAAAACGTGAACGCGCTAGTTCATCTCGATCACGTGCCGCACCCGAACCCGAGCCTATTACAGTAGAGTTTGATCGCGACAGCTATCGGAACCGCGAGGCCTTAGATCGCTTTTTTGCACAACTCTCTTCTCAACTGGTTCTAGGTTTGTGACTGGATACTCCTTTTCTATTTGGCATAGATGTACTTAGACACCTCCAGGACTGTCACTTAGATCGACTTACTGATAGAGACACCGTTCTCTATTATCCTGATGTCGTCCGTCTTTTCTATGCGAATCTGACTTGGAACATTTCTAGTGACTCTTGTACCCTCACTTCTTATGTCCTTAGAAGACGTACTTCTTTCTCCCAATCTCGTCTAGCCACTCTTCTAGACCTCCATAACAGTGGCAATTTCATTCGCTTCAGAGATGATACCTGTAGCCGGTCAATCACATTGGTTTAACTGACCTTTATTTGTCGAGGAGCAACTTCACCATACTCTCCACTTACGTCGCATTAGGGCTGCGAGCAAGCCCACATTGCGTGACCTACCTCCTATTTCTCAACTACTTCATCATATTATCCATCTGGCAGTTTTTCACTAGCATCTTATCTCGATGTCCAGCTCTTGACATTCTTTCGTTCTGGCACACAGATCAACCTCCCTCGTCTTATTATGTTAAACATGATTAAGAGCGCATCACATCCATCCCTAGCTATACCCTATGGCCTTCTACTCACTCGCATTTTATGTGCTCTTGATATACCTCTTCACGGTGAGTACATTGAGGTGAATTGGCATCAGGTTCTCGATTCTTCTACCCTTCATAGAAAGGGCTTTTTAGATCGACATGGCCGACTTCTACCCGAGCCAAACATGGATGCTGTCATGGATGATGATGATGGTACTCATGGACATACTGGTGACGGGACTGATCGTGATCCACCTTCATTGGTCATGCCACAGGCACTTCTTCCAGTTCTACTACTATCGGCTATGAGGCGATCCTTGCACGCTTGGATATGATGCAACAGCAGATGCATACCGATGTTAGTCGGATGGATCTCGTTCACAGTCAGCTTAGTCGACGCCTTTCTTGCATGGAGGATCATTGCAGTATTCAGTGTCCCGAGGATGACCTATTTCATCCTTTACCTCTACCGTCAAGTCCTTGAGTTATGACATAGTTAGTGTTTTGTGCTTAAGTTTTTCAACTATATTATGTATTCAAAACTTGTCATAGATGCTACTCATAGTATTACATTAGAACTTGGGTTGATATTTTAAATTAGCATTTTGCTTCACACTTCTTGCTGCACATCTGATTCATATTCTATTTTTATGTGTTATTTTGTAACATGTGCTTGGTACACCTCTTGATGGGTATTCAAGTACTTGCGCTTTCTTTTTTGAATGCCCTCGTTGGCTACATTGATTATCCATAGATGGATACATATGTTGATCACTTTCACACACACACAACCCTTGATCTTTTTAATGATATCAAAAGGGGGAGAAATATTGTTGATTCATACTTGTGTGGTTTGATATTGTGTGGTTTGATATAAGCATATATTACTTGATATAGGGGGAACCCTATATTGCTAAAGATAAGGGGAGCTTATTGTCATGAATTCTTCTTATGATCCCTTACGGTTTAAAAGTGATTGAATTGAGATTGTCATGCTTCAATGTGAATATTATCCTATATGTCTCATAATATTTGAATCAATATTTGTCATCATAAAAAAGGGAGAGATTGTTAACCCTACGGCTATTTAACCTAGGATTATATTTAGTTTTGACGATAACTAATATTAATGATTATGTTGTCTAACATGCACTGAGTTGATGAAGCAATAGGTACAATCTCATACTCGTACAAACGGAAAATTAGACGAGCAAATAGATCAAAGAAGTTCAACGGAAAGCATCAAAGATGGAATTCTTCGATTGAAGTTTATAATGTGTTTATTCCTTTCTTTGTAACTAGATATAGAGAGTTGATCGTATCAATGACTGTAACCTAGAACTTGCCCATAGGTTTCCCTTGCATACATAAACTTTTCATTCTTTGAAAACAAAAAAAAAAACTGCATTTTCAGGAATACAGTTGACTGCATTGGAATGCAGTCGACTGCAAGTTGGGCAGTGAGGTATTACAGTCGACTGCATTGGAATACAGTTGACTGCAAGTTAGAAAATTTAAATTTTTAACTGCTACTTTGGGAATACAGTCGACTGCAATGGCACAATGTAGTCAACTGTGTTTACCGTTAGGCACATTTAATGCTCCACCTACTTCCAAACGGTCATATTAATTCCCACACCTATTTAAACTCATTTTGGGCATAGTTTTCATTCATCAATTGCATTCAAAGCTCTCTTATCTTGCACATACTCAAAGATTAAAGCAATTGTTAAATCTTTCTTGGTTTTCATTGTTTTCTCATCGAATTCAAGAGTTTTTATTGTGAGCTTACATTTGATAGATATACACTTTCATAAGTCATCATATATTCATCTTTCTTGTTCTAGAGCTTAAACTTGTACTCATCTATTTCTTGAGAGGGAATCTTTGTACACAATTCTTCATCTAAATTTTCTTGTATCAAAGCTTAGGGTTATCAAGCTTTGGAGCTTTGGGATTGTCAAAGCTTATTCTTAATGTGGGCATAACATCAAGGGATTGTAAGAGGTTCGATTTTGACCCGTAAAAAATATCATTAGTGGATTCTAGGGCCTTTCAACGGACTTCCTTGAAAGGGTGGACGTAGGCTTGAGGGTAATTCGAGCTGAACCATCTAAATCTCAAGTGTCAAGTATCTCTAAACCCTTCTCTCTTTACATTATTATTTTGTACTTGTGTTAAGATTGATTGGATTGCTTATTTAAGAATAGTGTTTGGGGATTATTGTTTGAAGCTATTTAAGTGTTCTTCATAGTTTCTCTAAGTTTGTAGTAATTCTTATTAATTTTTCAAAATAATCTTAAAACCTATTCACCCCCTCTAGGGTTATCTTTTTTGTTTCACCTTCGATGATCAATAATGACCCACCTACAGCCCTGCCAATGGCTACCCACCAACAGCCCCATCCACTACTCGTAACCACCACTGTCCCGCCCCTTTCAATTGTCCTGCCACCACTGCCCAAAACAAACCCAATTCCAAATCTTCAACCAACCACCAACAGCCTTACCAACCACCATTGCCCCACTTACAGCCACCCATCAACAGTCCCATCCCTTCACCTTACTGACAGGCCACCACAACCTACCCCCTACAACACACTCTGACAATACTGCCGATAACCCCGACATCCTCACACTGTCCCGCTACGACCCACAACTGTTGGTCCATTTCCAAATCCAAATTGGCCCACCCAAGACCACGCTGGCACACCCAAAAACTCAATGGCCACCACATTTTGCACTGCTCATATCATCCTCGTCATCAATCACATGTGCCAGTGGCACCGATCCACCACCAAAAATCTTCTTCGCCTAAGATCCACCGAAAATCTTCTTCGCCTTGAGATCCACCGCTGTCAAAGGTCACTGATCATCATTGGGGTAAATTGATGTCTGTGGTCATTGGGGTAAATCACAGGGACGCAGGTCGTCCTTGGTCGGCGTTCACCGGTGATGGATCGGAGGACGCCACTGACCTGCAGATCTGCTCTCTCTTTCTCCCTTCCCCTGCTCTCTTCATTTCCCTCTGTCTCTTGTCCCCCTATGTTTCTCTCTCCATGCCTTGCTTCTTTTTCTTTCTTTATTTGCTTCTAATCTCTCTATCATTTTTTTCTCCCACGAATTTCTCTGTGTATGTGCCTCTGTTGTGGCTAGCCATCAACGACAACGGCGGGAATCAGTGGCAGCGGTAGGTCGGCTTTTTAGTGGTGAGAGAGTGGAGGAAGACGTAAGGACATTTTTGGTATATTATAATAAATCAATGTTGCCTTAATTTTTTCTTAGGGTCCCCTAACGGAAATGGATCTTATGTAACACAATGACAAAAGATCGGGGGCGAAGAGTAATAAAAATATTTAGAAGATGCCATGTGTAGTTTAGGGCATACCTTAAGAGTGTTGTGTGTAATTTGTCCATGAATTTATTGTCCGTTGCTAAAAGTTAATTTTTTGGCAATGTATTTTCAAATTCTGTCGCCAAACTTTTGGCAACAGGTTATTAGAAATGGACTTTTAGTGATGGATGTCTATCGTTAAAAGTCTTTTACGACGGAATAAGGACTTATAGCGACGAATTGTCCCAAAAGCCCTCTTGTAATGGGGAAAAAATGTAAGTGAATGGACCAATAAAGCCCGTAAAAAAAGTGCATGTGCTGCGACGTGCATAGTTAACGGCTAAAATAAAATGACACGCAATGGAACCGTAGATGATTAAGTAAAATCTAGTCCGTGAAATAATTTGATCTAATTCTGAAATCGTTTGTAACAATTTTTTTCGATTAGAGGAGATATTATAACAAAAGTTGTAATCACAAAAAATAAACCAAAAAAACGTGTATATTATAGGAGGAAACAATTTGTATAACAACGTGTATGTTGCATGGAATTGAATCCTAAATTTAAAGTGACATCGAATCCCCTTTTAGATTATTAATTGGAGTTATGTACAAGTGCGTGGACATAGCATTGACGACGTAGGACTTGGTTTTAAGAATATGTGTCTGTGGGTAATGGTTAGTTTAAGTAATTATGAAAGTCCAGAGAGTTACAGTGCTTTAGGATTGTATTTATTTGCTTTCTCCCCAACAAACAAGCGGGGGAAAAAATATTTCAAGAGCCATTTTGAGTGTCTTGTGGTGAGTCCGGAAAGTCGGTACGCGGTGACCCGCTCTCGTCGTCGAAGCAGCTGGAACGGTCCACTCCTGAAGTGAGCCAAATGATGATTTCTCCTTCTATTTTGCCTCTTTCTTTGAATCTATCAGCTGCGGCTTCATGTAGAGATGGTAATTTGGAGGTCTAACCGAAGGTCCGCCTCAGATGATGATACTTATTTAAGGAGGTCCTAAATGAATTTGGGCACATGGGGATATAATCAATACGGGACTATTTAGATTTTAATTTTACCATCCCCAACTTAACCGAACTAGAGTTTCAAAAACTAAGCCCATATGCATATGTTTTTTTTTTTTTCATTTCTCTCTCTCTAAAGTACTTAGGTCTGGGCAGCCATCAGCTGCCCCCGACCACCGTTGGCGGCCCTCACTTGCAGCCGACAGCTTCAACCACAGACAACTTGCAACAGCTCCCGGCAATGGCCCTCGCTGGCCGCCACCACCTTTCTGGTAGATACGGCAGCACTTCGCAGAATATGATTATATCCACAATAGACTGTTTTTCGTGGCCTGTTTTTGAGTGAAATTAACACCACTTTACATTATAAGCTTGTTCATTAAGCCTTTTGGGTCGAGCACAAAGGTTTTAGGACTTTTATGGATTTATTAGCTAATTAATTCTCATTGTATTAAGCTTGAACTGTGTAGTAATCATGTATATAAAATACGTATTGTTGTTCACTGGCTAAAGATTTGTAATGTTGTTTCTGAAGCTTACCTAAGTGAATGGCTACGTATTCACAAATAAATGGGGGAAATTTCAGCAGGTTTCATGCATATATCATGTAATAGATCTATATATGCTTGATCAAACATGACAAACTTTTGTTGCTTTAGCCATACTGTGAATGATGGATAGGCATATAAATTCGACACTCCATTCTGGGGGCCATATTGGTTTCCACCGTGGTTTCAGTTCTCTGCTTGGTTGATTCCAAGTTCAGTTGAAATGCTAAGTTGCACAAGAATCATGTTGTTATGACCGTCTCTCTTTTGGTTCCGTTTTTTGTTCAGTCTATCGCGTAGAATCTTCTAGTTTAGTGGATTGGAGGATTCGTTTTCTCAAATGCCACATGCCAACATGCATCTTGGATGCATCTAATTGCATAAGTTCTGCCTAATACTGATGATTGCCAGACTCTCCTCAAGATGGAAGCCACAGAGGAGATTCAACGAACTCGTGAACAAAAGCAAAGCATAGAAGAGAATCATGATAGACAAGATGACACAAAGAGGGAAGACAAAGTTACTCGCATGTTTGAAGCAACCGATATACAAGATGACATGACAAAAGAAAGACATCAGAGTTGAACAGAGGCGGAAGTTGACGTCAAAACAGCGAAGGGAGGAGAAAAAATTGGAGAAAACCAGACCGTCTCACCAAAAATATCAAAACAAGCTGCCGACAGTTACTGCTAGCCAACTTTGGCATCCAGTCGAACTCCTACAATCACCTCCGACCACTGCCGCTACCAATCAAAATAAATCAAATAACTCTTTTGATAAAATGAAACTAGTTGAAAATAGAAAGAATTGTGAAGTAAACAGATTGACATTCATTTAATCGAGTTAAATGAGACGAATTGACGGTATTAAATTGCGAATAGTTTTTTTTAAATTATCTTTAACCGGGCTTTGGACACCCTCCGGTCTAACCCAAGAATTGACAGCTTAGTGAGTTAGTATACAGACTTGATTGGCCGGAGCGCACGTTGTGCTTAAGCGCACTGTCACCCGCGGCTAAAAGAACATGTTTTTGTTCGGTTGACTAGTGCTACTCCTCCCCTCGGATCCCTCTGAGATGTCGGACCAAATACGTTGAAGATTCCGTTGAAAGATGCTTAAGTAGTTTGTTTATTACTGCGGAATGCGAATAACCTACAAAGAGTCAAAGACAACAAATAGGTCACTCAAAGTACATAATATTAGGCAGTTCGATCGGGATTGATAATGTCTGTGATCTAGGACTGCTAGATGTATTTTAAAACAATCTTCTGCCTCCTTTACCCTCACCTTCAATCACATCAGTCCTTTGATCTAACCATCCTAGATGTTCAGAATTAAAATCCGAAACCTTTCAAAGATACTCCGGTAGCTGAGACCACTGTATTCATGTGATGTGTTGCCCTTAAACCGAAGACTACAACCATTACGATGCAAATGTGCAGCCATGGCAAACGAATTGTACAATTGCGTTAAGAAAATTAAACCTTCATGAACGACGAAAGTTTTTGAAACTAGAATTGCAGTGGCATAGTTTGATAAAGAGGGAAAAAAAACACTCTCATCAACTAACATGGACGGTAAAAACTGAAAACATAAGCCATCCCAAATACATTATTCAAGGAAAAAAATCAGAAGAACAAGAAGGGAAAAAATCACAAGAATACCTACGAAAACAATATGTCTCGTTCTAGTTAATAAAAGGCTTAAAAGTGCGCACCACCTTCTTGATCTGATCAGTAATCGTAGTGTACGACACAATTCCATCGTTGCCTGCAAGAACTCTATACTTGTCTTTCCTAGTAAAGTTTGTGCACTCAAACCCTAGAGTAGCTGCCAAGATCCTCTGCACATAATTTGCAACATCATGTGGACTTTTCCCAGATGAGCAGGTCGCTTCCGCCGGCAACTGGTTCAAGAAGGTCACCTCATAGACCGGTCTAGGGTTCATGAAGAAAAATATAGGGTCCATACCTTTCCAACCCCTTGCTGTGGTTGCATGGAAAAACCCTACCCTGTAATTCATAGCAACCGGTACGATACGATCTGTTAATTCAGCGAAAAGCGCACTAAATCTTAACAGAAAGGGCTCCCGGCAAGTTGTTCCTTCTGGACAGACAACTAGGTCTCCGACGGCCAGTTCTGATTTGATCCTTTCCGCATCAACGTGGCGGATTCTTGTTAAGCGAACTGTTGGTATGGGGGACAGGATCTCCGATAAGCGAGAAATGGAGTAGGTGACGGCTGGGATTTTGCGTTGCAAGACTGTGGAGAGGACGACGGGGTCCATTAGGGTTCTGTGGGTGCAGACAAAGAGGACGCCGGAGTTGGAGAGAGAAGGTGTCGGAGGTGGTTTTCCCTTGACAATGACCTTACCTCCGAATATTTGGGCCGTGTAGGGAATTGCCCACATTGGCAGTATTAAACCGATTGTAATTCGTATTATCGCGAGGATGATGCCCAGAGGGATCCACAGGATGATCAGCAGCGCCATGGAAGGTGTTGGCCGCTTGACAAGGCGGCCGTCGTGGAAGATCACCGGCAATGGGCGGATGAGCTGGTGGTCGTGCTTCTTGTTGCTCACGAATGGTGGATGGGCTTTTTCCTGGTAAGAAAAAGACGGTTTAAGTAGTAATTAATATCTAACTCCATGGATGCACAAGGTTTCAACGATCAGAGATGTGGACTCAAGGCTTGGCAAAAGATTAAGTTTCATTGCTACACTGAAGGTATTCAAGGATGCTCATGTTTAAAGATAACAATAGCAAAAAATTCTTTTTCCTATCAAACAACGTACCCATTTAAGCTAGGAATGACATTTTCTAATAGTTGTGTTAGGGCTGGGATAATTTCCATTACCCAATTCATTCAATTCCACAGTTCAGATGCACCTTAAAGGTAAATGATAGACTATAATCAAACAGATCATACAAAAAAATGTAAAAAAATGATGCTGCATGGTCTAGTTCAGTTAAACAAAATTACAACTTAAACCTTTCTAAAGCGTAAGTTAATATCTGCCACTTTAAAAAAAAAAGAGACGACACATCAGAAATGACAAATATGTCATCAATGACTATATTGGTTACAAGGGTATTTTAGAATGTTCGACAAAGAACATCATTTTATGAGCGCCAATGTTTACCACACATCGGTTAATTATGCTCGTATTTGGAGAAAGTATTCTTTGTCGTCACACCATTTCGGTGAATATTTTACAGCAAAATCCTCCACGAATAGCATTTTGAATATGTATTAAGAGTGATGATAATCATCCTAAAGTTACTGCAAAAAGTTGCATCCCTAGAGATGACAAGATTCATCATGGGCCAAAACGTTTTATAGAGGTGAGTCCAAGAGGTGCTATATGTTCTTTCTCAAAAGAGAGAAGGAAAGGTCCCCTAGCAAATTCAAAACATTGCGAAGGTTCTCCGGAAGCAGCATTACTTACCTTGCAGAGGGATAAGAATGAAGAACCAGATCCAG
The DNA here is from genome assembly GCA_033070095.1 of Escallonia herrerae. Taxonomy (NCBI): domain Eukaryota; kingdom Viridiplantae; phylum Streptophyta; class Magnoliopsida; order Escalloniales; family Escalloniaceae; genus Escallonia; species Escallonia herrerae. The sequence goes on from JAVXUP010000289.1 coordinate 199,750, forward strand.
TCCTCCCCAAACCTAGACACGGTGGTTCCTCACCAAACACCGCCATGACACGTTCAGATTCCGAGCAAGTATCATGCTTAACAAAACCTGTCGCGTAACCAAGTCGATTAGCATCAAGATCAGCCCCGATAACTTCATCAGCCCGCAAATGCTCTTTCACAAACCTCTCCACCATAACCCTAGGAATCCTACTCACCACCGCCCTCTTCTCGTACGAACTAAACACCCTCCAGGCCTCCATATCAACATCATCCAAGTAGAACTTGGGCAAAACCGCTCGTGCCACGGATTCAATCTCGGACATACGCACACCCACGGTCGCGACGAAGATGGTTAGCTTGAGCCCCACGTATTCCCTTCCGCAGGCGTCTAGCAACCGAATAACAGGCCACAGGATCAGCAAAATGGCAAAACGTACGAGCCCCGAGGCCTCGAACGCTACAAGCATGAAGTAGGAAAATGTGTCCGCATTCTTCAATAGGGTCCCTTCGAGCTCCGAAACGATGGATTCCATCTAGGGTTTAATTTGTCTCTCTGTCTCTTTCCTTCCCTCAAGAATATAAGGCGTGTACGGACAGGAGTAGATTTGACTATTGTCTAATGTAAGAACTAAGGCAGCTTATCGGTTCACAACTACCTGCTGGTGCATGTCGCAAATATATGTGTTCTTAGGTAGACATGACTACAGAGAATTGAGATAATTATACGCCACGTTAAGATACCAAGATTGGTTACTTGATACAACAACTTTGTCAAGACTTTGTACACTGGATCAACCGGGTCCATCTTTGTTCACCTAAAAATACGCCTGCCATGCAAGACCATTTTTAGGTTACTTGACTGGCTAACATTACAGGCCGATCTGTTCACATATTTCGGTCCACCGGAGCGAAATGAGATTGATGTCGTGGTATATAATTTGAGTTCAGCATTTTAAGCTGTGGGAACGTATTGATGCATGAACGTGATTGATCTTTCACTTGATTTTTCGCTCCTCATAATGTTTAAATATTGTCATCATGTATTCAATTTGTTCCCTTAATTTTCAGTCTCCTTTTCAATCATTCTACTATTAGGAGATAAACTTACAAGGAAATCAAAGTTGCCACGGTGAGATCTATCCACGCTACTTATAAAATTTCGGGCACATTACCAAGTACCGACGACCAAAATTTATTATTAATGCAATTCGTGGCAAATCACAGGCGCGGCACGTTAAAAATGGCACCTTTTTAATCTAGCAGTCCAACAATAGTACTCTCGAGTCCTAAAATAGTCGTCAATGACAATATTCTTTTTTCTTAAGTTACACTAAGCCACGTCACAATTTGCTAGGTCAATGCTAAGCTTTTTAACTGATTATGGAATCGAAGTAGGCTAGAATTTTCGGAGAGCTGTTAAAATGGATAAAGTTAAGCAAACTTGCAATAGAGCTCTCACGGGAATCTTGCAAGAATAATCCGAAGTAGGTTAGAAAATTAGTTATCTTGTGTGTACATCAATAGTTGTTGAACCTCCTTGTTCATACTTCTCTTCTTTGGAACGAACTTTGCCTTGGTACAAAAGTAAAAGTTGGACTGGTGTACTTCTATTTACGTTCTCCCAATTTTTTGGTCAATCTATGACAGCGCGCTAATCTTGGACACTGGATGATCATACGATGGCACGTAAAACTATCAACAGCGACTAAAAAGTGTCTATAAGTTCAACGACATCCTTGTAGTTGGTTGCTAAAGAGGCCTATTACGGCAAAAGATCAAAGTTCTTTATCATTTTTAAGTGATAAAGTACTCTATAGCAACAAATTTTTACTGCTTTTTGTCACGACATATCGTTTCGTAACCACCTGCAGTGGTGCTTGAGTTTCAGATTTTTATCAATCAGCTTGGATGTCCTCATAATCCAATTGATTTCTGGGTCTTATTTAGTCAAGGTTGCAGGGTAGTTCATCTTTTTGCCACAACGACCGGAATCCTTTAACTCAAATATCACTGAGCAAGAGTTGCACGGAAAGAGAGATGTTTTGACAACTAGCTATGACATTGGTGTCGTTCGACCGAGTCTTTTCGGTCCCGAAAAAGCCTAACTGATGGTCCTCAACGCCTGAGTTTGGGCATGCAACCGAATTGCTCTTATTGAGCCTCCCTTGAGTTGAAGCTTATTTGACATACGTTAAATACTATAGACTACTCAACTGATTAAGTTTAAGTAAGAAAAATAAGAGACTCAATTGTGAAGAAAAAGAATAAACTAACTCATCCTCATGTAAAGAGATGGTTTAACAATGTTTAACCTTTCATTACAAAGTTGAGATTTAGACCCTGTTTGTTTCATAAAAAAAATGCTTGACGAGAAAATATTTTTCAAAAAATACTTTCTTAAAAATAGCAACCCCTAAAAACGTGTCCATGAATTTTATTTTTCATTGTTTGGACAACCCCGAAAAAAACGATATAACAGAGCATTAACCGAATAAATTTCTCAGCACCACAATACACAGTAATAGGACCACCACCAGGATCCTCATCAAGAACCTGCAACTCCATTACCAGAACCATGCCACTAGCTAGGACCACCCCGATGGTCAAACACCCACCACCGGTTTCTAATCCAAAACCTCCAATTCCATAACCAAAACTAAAACCTACCACACCACTGGTTAGGACCACCACCAGCACCGATCCACTGAGTATTCAGTTGTGAAGATCTTAATAAACACGACAATCAGAGAACGGCGCAATGGTTCTTTTACCCTCAACGATGATGATGATGCTTTGATGACTCGACTTCCCAGATCCTCAACAAACCATACCGATTGTTCTGGCGTTGCCGTTGTCGATCCAAAATCTTCATGCTCGGCAGTTTGCCATACGGTTGTCTCAGGGGCAATTCCATGTACATCATGGACACCCATGATCCTAGGCAAGGCTGGATTAGAGGCCCTGCTATGAAATTTCATGGTGGTCATGCGCATGCACCCATGGTTCTTGATGGAAAGATCTATCTTTTTGGCCCCTACCACAAAGCGTCTGATTTGGATTGGATGGCATCGGTGAGTTTTTTAATCTAGAACAAGGCAGTTGGAAGGTCATCCACGTCACTTCTAGTCATCTTGATGACCTGATGCGGGCAATAGAAAGAGAGAGAAGGGAGAGAGCAAGAGAAGGGGGAGGGGAGGGGAGGGGAGGGGAGGTTGGGCGAGAGGGAGAGAGAGAGAGTCGGGCATCAATTTGGAAAATGACTTTCCATTTTTATTTTTGTAAAACGTTTTCCAAGAAATTTATCTTCCTTTTGGGTGAACCGTAAACATTTTTTGAAAATAGTTTTTCGATAAACACGCCAAACACTGAAAAATGCTAAAAATGTTTTTTGAAAAACGTTTTACATGAAACAAACATGGCCTCAATGTGAGTCATGTACTCGTGACAATCGTCTAGCCTTGATAGTAAATTATACTCTTGACCATAACTTTACATACAATGTGATAATTTATACGTTATTTAACTAGAGATGTCAAATGGGCCAGGCGGCTGGCGGCCCGGCCTGGCCCGGCCCTCTTGTGAACAGTAGCGGCCCACACAAAATAGGGCTTTGGGCCTGGGCTTGGACCAGGCCGGAGTTTTCAAGAAAAAGGCCTGGGCCCGGCCTGAAAACAACCCAAAAATGGCCCGGCCCAAAAAAAGCCCAATTTTGGCCCGTTTTTGGCTCTGTTCTAGCCCAAATACACAAAAATTAAACTCATTTCCAAGATAGCCATTTCGAACAGATACAAGCTGTAGCTGAGAATGATACAGTCTGTTTGAAACCAATTCTTTTAGGATTTAGATTTGAAATTTAGAATTGGATTTGAAATTTAATTCACTTTCTTTTGTAATAAGTTTATTTACAAGCTTATTTCAAATTAATCATTTATATATATAGCAACCGATCTTAAGCTCAGATAAAAGGAGAAAGGGTCTATGAACAATTTTATCTTAAATTTAATTTTTTCATAACATAAAAAATTAAAAAAAATTTATTCAGGCCCGAGCCTGGCCCAAGCCCTGCCCTAAAGTTAGGGCCTAGGGCTTGGGCTTGGACCAGGCTAGGATATCTTCACATTAGGCTCGACCAGGGCCCGGTTTGGCCCTGGCCCTCTTTTGGCACGCTGGGCCAGGGCTGGGCCGGCCCAAGCCCGGCCCTTTTGACACCTCTATACTTAACTTTAGTTCACATAGAATGGTCGTTAAAGGGTGCAATACCAATCCTAATTCCCTTTTTAGAGACAATGAGCATAAGTTAGAAAAAATAATGCGTGAATTTAATTCCATAGGTCACCTTGTAAAATATGGTGACTTCACCTCAAATATGGCAAGCACTATAAAGTGGTATGACAACAAATAGTAATCAAACCTTTCAAACAAATTTTGCCTTTGCCTATTCATTCTCAAACATCCTATAATAGCCATTGAAATTTGCAAGTTCTAATGGCATAGACATTGTTGAAAAAGAACACCTAACTCGCAAGAATCTTGCCAGCGTTTCTTTTTTTTCTTTTTTCCCCATTAGGTTATGGTTACGGTTGAATTGAATGAACAACGTAAGGAGAAAAAGTGGTTTCCTGCTGTGATCATATGACTTGGTAAACCTATACTAAGATTAACGCTATTTTTCTTAGGACGTTTGTTGTTGAAGTAGTTGAAACGCACAGAATCTTTGGCATTGGCTATTATTACAATCAAATTCATAGCCAAATACCACCATATTAATTGGGATGAAGTATACCCTAACTTCTTATATTACTTGAAATTTTTTGGTCACTTCTTTTTGTTAACTTTAGCGATGGAATGAACATTTTAGCAATACATAGTACGTCAGAAGATTTTGGTAGAAATTTCTTTAGAAATATGGCTCAGTAACTTATCTGTCTTCGGGACTATAGAAGACGTGGTATGTAAGTACAAATACTGAAGCGTTGGTAAATATTAAATGGTCATCCATCGAAGGTCATGGAGCACAAATGGTTCTTATAATTGTTCTCTATGGTTCTTAGAATGTTGTCAGAGACCTAAATAAAGAAATAGTAGGCTCACAAAATCAAAAACCTCATATATGGTTCCCGAGCCACAAAACCCCACATATCTTCTACTTGAGTAGGTACAGGGATCAGAACTGTCAATCTCATTTAGACAAAGTGAAGTGGAATGCTTGATATGATCAGTCTTTACATTGAATGTCTCTTAGAGTTTTGTTTGGAATATAATATCTGCAACTCTCACGTTCACCTATTGCATTTGGGGAAAAAAAAAAAACCTTTTGGTGACACTTCTCAAGAAGTGCAAGTAAAAGCCGTTTTGGTGTCCGATATGATGGTTCAAAACACAGAAACACACACAAAATGCACATTATAAATCTTGAGTAGAAGGAAAGTGGTCAGAGCCTTGCTTGCAACCAAATTCTTTTGTTGTTGCTTGTTCAGATCTTTTTTTTTTTTTTAATCATTTGCTTCACGTAGAGTTACAGCGGTTTCTTTATTGGTTGTGTCAAAGCTGATATAATAATGCTGGTAGAATCACCAAGTGATAGTTGTAAAAAGTCGGAAAGAGAGGTCATGGGTTGGGCGATTAGAAGTCATGAGGGTGAGACGGTAATACTTTATGGCCAAATTATATCCTAACACCCATTTGGTTGTATCTATAAAATATAGAAACTCTAGAAAAAGAAAGGCAAAAAAACTACCAATTGGATACAAATTCTTATTTTTGCAAACCGCTGAAAAATGCACACAAAAAAAAAGAACGAAAAAAGGGAAAATCTCAACTTTAATATACGAATAGAAAATAAAAGTGTAATAAGTTGAAGATTTTAGCCCATACTGAATTGGACTTTCGGATTTTAGTTTAGATTCATCGTAATGTAAAAACAAAATGATTTGGAAAAGCCGGACTTGTTTTTGGGCTGGGCTTCGAACTGCCAAGTTGACAACCTTGGAAGTTGGAAACATAATCACATCTTGCTTCTTCTTTGAAGCCCAATCCCAATTACGTCGAATCTGGACTCCTGTTCTGTTTGGCCCATACAATCTAAGAATGGTACATCAGGCCTAATTGCTTCCACCGCATGTAAGACCCAACTTGGAAAACACTCGAGGCTGTGTCTGTTTTACCGCACACTAATCGTCGCTAAACAAAAATTATGTTTTACCGTCAGTATATCCGTTAGCAACAAAATAATTGTCTCCGTATGTCATGACTCATGCCAATATATAGCTGGCTGGCTCTTTTTCCCGCTGCATTGGTGGAAGCTTTACAAGTACCGAACACGTGACGCACGATTTATAGTATATCAACGGTAGAGCGTCACATTTTCCTTTTTTTTTTACGGTATAAACTAATGTGCCAATTCATCTTTCGCACCGTCTTGTTAGAGTAAATATTATTTGGTTACGGATTCCTAACGTCGAATGTCTGAAGCTAATAGAATAGGAAGAGAGATTAAGAAAGACATAATGTTATTTCACATTATATTTTACGGTCCTTAATAATCGAGAAATCGATCCTGAACGGACCTGTGTTGAGACGACCTAACTTGCAAGATATGTGGCCGATAGAGTCTGAATTTATTTCGGTGAGAATTCTCGTTAATGATCCCATCATGTTCTTGGGACTTGAGAAGGTACAGTACAAACATAATGCAGATTATTATTTGACCTAACTCACCAAACAAGTCCTAGTATTTGATGTCCTAATTCACACAAAGAAGATGTGGTGATAGATTCACCATTCGAGGTTCTCCTTCAGCTTTTGTTTATTGGTTTGCTCTTAGTTAGTTCTCTGGTCGTGAAGGATTGAAATATCTGAGCACTGAAATCATGGAATAAATTTTTTAGGTTATTGCAGGTGAGCGTCATGCATTCTAGTAAATGGTGTTGTCAGTCGAAACTATTATTGTCAAAGCTAAAGGTTAATCACAACAGCCTTACTAAATCAATACACACTTTGGTCATAAAGAGGTTTTGGTGGCACCCTTCGATCCTTTAGCGACATATTAATGTAATTTAGCAAAAAAAATGTGGAGTTTCGCGGTAAAAAATATACTCTCATCGTGATGATATTTGATGGTAGTGTGATGATTGGACCGGCAACGGTAGAAAAGTTTTAAGACTACGGTCTTCTCCTGCATTTTTTGGGTCGTAATTAACTTGTTGTGATGGTAATCTTCCATTAATTAAAACTCCCTACTTGAAAAGTATCTATTAAAACTCGTCACACAAACAAAAATTATACTTAATCCCTATGAAGTTCATCGGTGCACACAAAAAGTTGTAGCAGTACAAGGCCTAAGCAGAGTTGGGTTTAATTAACAAATCAGGTTGCTGCCACATGAGGCTCTGGAGGTTGCAGTGCGTGCAGAAGTGAACATTTAAAGAAGAGCATATCACGTGATTGTAATTACTTTGTGAATTTTCTGACTGATCACTTGTCACACATTTGCTAAAGTTCAACTTATCCTTATCCTTAATTTCATTAGAATAGAAACTAGATAATCTGTGTTGCATGTTATAAGTTAGTCTTATCCTATTGTAGATTATTAAAAACTTTGAAGTTCCACTTGTAATAGTTATTTTGAATTAGGAGCAAGAGAAGGGTCTATTTTGGGTGAGGCTACTGCAATGACGGACATGCGTGTTTTAAAGTGATAGATCTAACTAATTTTGATGCGATTGTGCTTTTTGGAAGGTGTTTATGTTGATATATACTTCGATTTTGAAAATTTAAGTGTGCTTCTTTTGGTACATCCGCAACAATGGTATCAAAAGCGTGTTTGGACGCAAAGTGCAGGGACATCGCCTAGCTTAAGTCTTGGCGCAGCCCCTTCACACAGGCACGCGTGCCTAGATGCCCATGCGCAAGGCACAAATTGGGGGTGGAGGAGCGAAACCCCCCCCCCCCCCCCCTCCAAAAAAAAAAAGTCTATTTTGTGGTTCTTGCATCGTGGCTTCGTCTTAACCCTTCATTGTCTTTGTTTCTTTTGCTTCATAACATCGTCATCGGTCATTATCTAAATCAAGAAAAAAAACCAAAAACCCCCAATCTCTGATTAATCGATTATCTTGTTGTTGCTCAGTATATTAGTGCCCTCTCGCCGACTGCTGCTCCATTTCAAGTATATCTACTCTTTCAACTCACATTGTAAACGAACAAAATAAAATTGAGAAGAAATTTCTATTGACCTTGGAGCCTATGATTCCATTCGAGGAGAGCGTAATTGTCCTGGCCCCATTGATGGTGAGGATTACATTGTCATGTTCAGCTGGGACTAACTACTTATCATTATATTTGGAAATTTATCTAGTATTGTAAGTTTGTTAAATTGTCATGATTTTATTGGTTTAATGCACTGATATCTATCTAGGTTTATTTTGCGCCTTATTTTAAAAAGCGTATGCCTGCACCTTGTATTTAGGCTCCAAAAACCCTTCGCACCGTTTATGCGTTTGCGCCTTTAATACCTATGATATGGAGTCTTTATGCCTTTGGATTTAATATTGATGGTGGCATAGTGCTTTCTATGAATCTATGATTGCAATCATGGACAGTAGAGGTCCATTTATTTTCATGTAAAACTCTCTCGTACCAATATCTTATAAAAAATTTGAAAGTTCGTGAATGTTTCTTTTTAATTTCTCATTAAGCACATTGAATTTTTCTTGTTGTGTATACTCTCGGACTCAATACATCAGGGGTAAATAGAAACGTCATGCATATTATCATAAATTATCGATACCAATAATAATATTTCAATAACAATAGTGAAAGAATTGTTGACGTCAGAAAACCATGAATATTTTATAAGATAATTTGGGTCGAACTCAATAGTGAAGCAAACAAAAAAAAGAATCCAACCTACCGCAGGTTTCCTAAAATTCCTTTACCTCAATCGAGTAAGGCAATCCAAAGGAGTGGTGGAGATGGCAAGGGGCCTCATCGAGTGACCTCGAGGACTCGAGTTCGATTCTCCAAACTGGCGGATATATATATATATATATATATATATATATATATATATATATATATATATATATATATATATATATACACACATATTGCAGTTCTTTCAAATTTCCCCAATAGGAAAATTTTCCCCAAAAAAAAGGGCTAATTACAGCAGTGTCCCTGAGGTTAGGGTATAATTACAGTCAAGGACAATAAGTTTCAAAATGTAACACTCGTGTCCATCCGTTAGGATTCTGTCCAAAAAGTATACGTTTTTTGTACTGTATATTTTTAAATTAAGATTTCAAACCCTAATTTAAAAATTAGGGTTTTGAAATTCTAATTTGAAAATTAAGATTTTAAAATTAGGGTTTACAAACACTAATTCTCATATTAAACCCTAATTTATGATCTTACATTCAGTTGCATGTCCATAAAATTCAACAATTTTCACCTTCCTGAGCAACTGATTGTAACATTTATAAAATCTAACAATTTACAAAAGTAAATTTTTGCTGAATCAGTCGTCGGAAACACAGGCCATTTCGTTTACAGCACAACAGGTCCAGTGAAGAAGACGGCCGGAGGACGACCATCGTCGCCGACCAGATCTAACCAATGGCAAACCAAGCCACGGTTAAGACCAACCTCCGACGATGTGGCGTTGCACGGGGTTGGTTGAGGCCACGGTTAAGATCTAACCCGCCGACCAGATCCACCGGTAGCCGGAGGACGACCATCGTCGCCGACCACATCGGAAAAAATGGTTCTAGAATGACACAAGCAGATCTGGAATTTTACAACCACCACGACTTCGGGTTTCATCCTATTTGACCACCACGGTTAAGACCAACCTCCGACGCTGCGGTGTTACGACGGGGTTGGTTAAGGGAGGGGGTTGCGACGGGGTTGGGCGAGGAAGGGGGCTGCCGGCGGCATGGTCTAACGGAGGTGGCTGCCGAAGGGGTGGGCGAATGGAAGTCTTGGTGGCCAGTGGGTGGCATGGGGGGAGCAGCAGCGGGTAGGGTGGAGGAGAGGGTGGCAGCGAAGTGGGTGGGGAAGGGTGGGGGAAGAGAGAGAGAGAAAGGCTATATTTCTGATTTTCTAATTAACTTAGAGTTAGTCTTTTCTGATTTTCTTTTTTTTTTTTGGAAGAGGTAATGGCATTTGAAAAAAATTAAATTTCCAACTTAAGGGCAATAATGTCATTTTCTTATAACCGTTAGGTTTTTTTAAGATTCCGTTTGGTCAACGGACATAAGTGTAATTTGTCCAAACTAATTGACATGCCTGTAATTACACCTAACCTCGGGGACACTGCTGTAATTAGCCCCAAAAAAAATCGAGTAAGGCAAGGTCAAAATACGGAAGAAAGAGTAGCAGTAGCAAGGCCATTTTTTCGAGAAAATATTTGATGGTTGTCTAACACCACGTCATTATCTTAGATGGTGTTAGACTGCCATTTATATTTTGCCAACTAAGCAACGTTGACTATCCATGTGGATATAGACCTTAATTGTAGTTTACCATGGTTAATGAAAGCCTAAAATTAAAAATTTTCAAAATTTGAACAGCCCGCCTGCTACTTTTCTATTACTATTAGATTACAATTTCAGTTTCTCATTCTCTTTGTTCTCCCTCTCCTCTTTCATTTTCACCGACCAACGTGGCCAGCATTATTCACGAGAACCGTGCGCAGCGCAGCTACTAGACCACCGCCGCTCGTAAAAACGCAAATACCCATGAGTTCGGCAAGAAACCCACTACTTCATTTTCCTCTCTTCTTTCATTTCGACGACCACCACCATAAAAATCAAGATCACTGCAGCTACTTGACCATCGCCGCTCCTAAAAACGCACTCTCTTCTTCCATTTCGACAACAACCACCATAAAAATCAAGATCAAGACAGAGATATGGATAGCAGCAAGCGTAAATGTCCATTTCCTAATCTTGATGGTTATAGGTCTTGAAAACGAAGAAGGTTTCGCAAATAAAAACAGGAAAAGAAAAAGAAAAGTGGCAAATCACATATATTGCAAACTGGATTATGTGAGTAACCTGATTTCACAATCAACATGAACACATATAAACACATACACAGCTGCCTTACCAGAATAAAGGAACCCACAAAGAGGAAGACGCAAGTAAAATTTTATAGAATCATTCTTTACTATTTATTCTCTAGCTAATCTTCTCGCCATACAAAATATACAAAGATCTTATTAACAATAGGAAAAATTGTAGTACAGAAGTGTAGAATTCACAAAGAAAATTCGGATATGAAAATTACAAACTGCATGGATAATTCCGGTACATATGGGGTTTCGTCAAAAATAAATTCCGTTCAGAAATTTAAAAGTTTCATATACAAATCGAATAATCTGAAATCATAGCAGATCGATTCCTCTTGCTATGTTTCGTCGATGAGAGGAACATGCCTTTTCTGATTTTGTGTGCTTGAAAACTGATGGAAGACGACATATCTGGATCTGGACCGAAAATCCTTCGTCTTGAATCATTGTCCGTGATCTGACTACCCAATAATACGACCGGAGTTATAACGGTGACGATGGTAGCATCAAGGTGGTGATCATGGCTGCCATCCGAAAGTAATAACATATTTAGGCAGAATGATACTCTGGTTGGGTGTGAGAGAGAGGGAGGGAAGTATAGGGCGGCTGAAAATATTAGGGTTGGAGACGTGGGTTTTTTACTTTTATTTGTTTATAATTAGTATATTTGCTAATCATTTAAACCATGATTGAGGTAACTCTCTACTTGGATAATGTCCCACTTAGCTGACAACATTGCTTAGTTGGCAAAATATAAGTGGTAGTCTAATACCACCTAAATTGGTGACCTGATGTCAGACAATCACAGAATATTTTCTCCATTTTCTCCCTCTCCATCCTCTACGCTTTTCTAGCTGAAGGAAATGGGCTTCCCTCCCCTCCGTTTTAGCTTCAACCCCTGGTCTTCGACCACTCTGCTTAGAATGGTAATAATTAAAAGAAATGACGTGCATCACTAATTGCATTCGAATTCTTAACTTTTTTCAGTTTAGTTGGGTTGAAGCGTATACAGGATATCTACCAATAGGTTGTCTAGAGATTGATTCCCAAGCAAGTAACATCCAACTTTTATCTCCGTTATCTTTCGAGTAAGATATGTAATACGTCGATAGGGATACTGTCATTAACTATAGATTCTTTTATCCAATTGTGGTCAATGTACACCTTTCAAAAAAATGGTAGCAACATAAAGCTTACTAGTGTTGATGACATAACTGAGGTGTAGTATCAACGTTGGGTTAATGATATAGTGGTGATTGGGGATGGAATGGGGGCGATGTCAAATGGGTGGCAACACTGATGCCGGTGATGCAATGATTAATAATGTGGCAAGTGTAGGGTGACAAGTTGATTTACGATCAGAAGTATATGAAGAAATTTTAGAACAGCGTACATTACATATTATAACCTTGATGAAGTCACACTATTCATTTAAGTTATGATTAGCAAGTATACTCGATTCTTTACTATGTATCAATAGTAATGTAATTGGACCCCAAAAAAATGGTGGTCTAAGATTGATAATATGGGCCAAAATTGAATCGAACGGATTTTAACTTTGTGTAGTGTCAAGTCATGAATAACATCCAAAAAAAATCACTTTTGTGCAGAAGGTTCCTTCTTGCGGAGCGAGATACCCTCTTGGTCTATCTTTTACTAGCTTTTCTCTTCTTCTCCTTCCCCCCTCCCCCCTGCCATTTTTCAACTCTAGTAGATCACGTGTGGTTATTTCACCACCTTCTTCTTGATTTGGTCTCTCTTTGCGAAAGTAGGGACATTGCACTTGCCCTTGAGAAACTGATACTTGGATGTAGTTTGCTTTTTTCAACAATGGCCTCCACAGCAGCATCCCTTTAATACCATATATACAACAATGAGGTACAATATTTTTAATGAGAGGTGGCTGCATGTTAGGCAAGACTTAGGTGGAAAAGCCTGAACCTGAAAACAGTGGTGCATAAATGATTACTGGCCCACAACGTTAAGGCAATCAGGTCCATAGAAATCCTTACCAAAGGTGCACTTCATGCCATCAATGTTGTTTCCTAATAATTTGGTTACACTGCCCTAGCACGGCAAGCACAGTAATGTTACGGTTCTCCCGTCTCTAAATAATTGATTGTATTTGCCTTACACGAGAGAAAAAAAGAGGAGGGGAAAAAAAATGGATTATGAGAGAAAAAAATGAGTTGGTGGAGAATTAAACGTGAATAAAAAAATAGAATAAAAAAATGGGCAAAAAGAATAAGTAGAAGAAAACAACCTACAATTTTTTTTAATTTAAAAAGTGATCAAATTTTTAGAACAACTTAAAATGAAAATATAATCAATTTTTTTGGGACCGACCGACCGACCGAGGATTATATAATAACTATATACAGATATACTGTTGTATTGAGATGTGTCCATCAATGTGCCTAATTTCTTTTTTTATGCAAAATTTGCTACCTCTAATCAAGACAAGTTGACCCATGAAACAATTCCCACTTATCACTAGGGTTTTATATGAACCCAAGCTCTATCTAATCTACTATTCTATGCACGTGTTCTCCTTTTGTCTTCCACAAGTCCTGTTGCTCGGCTACGCTTCAAAAACTATGCAGCTCTCTGCCATAAGTATTCTTCCTGTCTAGTTGAAAATTTTATTGCCCCTTTTAAGTTTAACCCTTTTGCTTTGGCTTTCCTTTTTGGCGTGCTTCCTTGTTTTTATCTGCAAAATTATGGTACGAAGATGATATGGAAGTTCAATTTCAAGTCCACAGTAGGAACCCGAGACTGATCATTGCTTGTGCTAGTTCGCAGCTCAAACCACCTTTCTACTAGTGTTCGCTTCGTTCTCTCGAGTCTACTTCACTTTGTTTTCTTGCTTATTCTCATGCTTAGTGAAATAAACATCGTTTTCTTCCCTTTCCCGTATGTGTTACCGACCTTGACCTTGCTTTAGTAACCTCTTATCGATCTGCCATTTGCGTTGATAGAGAACTCAAGCCTTACCAGGTGCCAATCAACACAGAACTACTGGTCGAATTGACATGAATTGAATCAAGCCACCACTCCTTACACACAATACTAAGCCATATAGGCACCATGCTCTATATATTTTTGTGGCTAAATGTATGCCTTAGCAAAAGATTTCCTCTATCTTCGGTGACAAATATTAGTGTTATTCAGCGTAGTTGGGGTTTGAAAACCCTTAATTTGGTTTCAACCCGGAGTAACCTAACTCACAACATATTGTCAAGAATAAGCAATTGACAATGTTTCGATTGGTTTCAGTTCACTTTGTTGGAACTGATTTAGCCAAAAAAATCCCAGTTTGATTTGTGTAACTCCTAATTGGCATGAATATTACCAAAGTACACTGATCAAAACTAGAGAAAAATGTGTAGACTAAGAATGAGTTCAAATTGTTGTGGGTCTAACAAAAGAGTAAAATAAGCATAAAACCAATAGAAGGATTAGCTAATATTTGTAGTGTAACACGACAGCAGAAACTAGGAAATTTAGGGTTCGTTTGACAAATTTTTTTTTTTTGGTTTTCAGTTTTTAAAGAGCAGTTTAATTTTTTTTTTTATAAAAACAAGTGGGTGTTTGATAACCCCTTTTTTTTTTTAGGTTTTTTTTTTTTTTTTTTGTGTTTGGTAACCCTTTTTATTTTGATTTTTTTTTGTGATTTGCGGTGGCGGTGGTGGGGCGTAGCGGTGGTCGACGGTGGTGGTGGTGGTGGCCGACGGCCGAAGGTGGCTGCTGGCAGTCACCGGCGGTGGTGGCCGGCGGCCGGAGGTGGCTGCCGGCAGTCTCCTGCGGTGGTCGCCGGCAGCCGGAGGTGGCTGCCGGCAATCTCTGGCGGTGGTCGCCGGCGGCCGGCAGTCTCCGGCGGTGGTCGCCTGAGGTGGCTGCCGGTGGTGGGAGGGTGGTGGTGGTGGTCTAAAAAAAAACCAAAAGTAAAAAAAAAAAAAAAACCAATTTTTGGAGTTTTTTTTTTTACTCTTCAGTTTAAAAACTAATTTTTTAAATTGAAAAAAAATGGTTACCAAACACTCCTTTTTTTTCAATTTTTAAAACTGAAAAAAAAGATTCAAAAAAAGAGTGTCTAACCTACTCTTAGTGTCAGAAGAGTGATGAAAACGTCCTTATGTATGTCCTTTAACAAGGAGTAGCCAACCAAGCAGTGGATTAAATTGTAGTTTTCATGGCTGAGATGTGGACTTACAAATGTAATGACAATTATGTTTGCCTTAAACTAGTTGTTATCAATTTGTTATGGCATTGCTCACCTCGTATCTCCCACTAATGCAACCCATCAACATCATTACTAATTACATGAATTATGTTTTTTTCAGGGTGTTAAATAGACGGTGAGAATGAGAGAAAAGTTCTTTTCGATCATTGTATATCCTGGGGTGACCTTCAAAGCAATCTATTATGAGGTATATATAAGTAACAACTCATTTCATTCAACGGTTTTAAATGGTTAAACCTAATAGTTTAGAAGCATGCAATATTTACTTCACTACTAACTAAAAAAAACACACAGAAAGACGATTATGGTCATCTTTCGAAAAGAAAAAAAAGACGCGTACACAGTTTAAGGAATATATTCCTTTACTTTCGTACAAGTCCACTACAAAATTCTCGTCTCCAAATATATTCTACCCTTAACAATAGGAAAAAGAATGATGATATCACTTACACATCAGTAGCTAAGCTTTGATAAAACTCGGCACGTATATTCAAAATGTGCAAAAGTATTAGATTTCTCTAAAGTTTAGAATTCTGTCAAATTAACCAACATTCTTGGCTGATATGACAAATTTGTGTTTTAGAATCAATACTACTATTAACTCTTCAAATACATATGTATTTTGTATACGTATTTCCCACATCCTCTTCTTCCCTTATTTATTGTCTTCCACAAACATACATACAACATATTGGTTCTCTCAATAACCATCACCAAAAATCGCACGCGCACATACACACACCAAAAATTGCAAAAAATCGACACAAATATTTAGATCTGTCACCGAAATATAAGCAATGATAATTTTGGGCATAAGAGTGCCTAAATTAATGGATGGGGTATACAATATGGGTGACAATGTGACCGTGGAGGCAATGGCAGTAGATTAATTATGGCAACGGTAAAGAGTATAGCTCTCTCTTGGGTTATGGTAGAGTGGAGATAGTGTAGGGTAGATTGGTGGTGGATCAGTAACGGGTAACACAGTAGTGATAGGTGATTGAGGCCGTAGAGTAGTTGTAGGTTGGTAGTAGTGGTTGGATCAGTGGTAGCTGTGGGCTATGGATGGAAACGTCATGCATGTTATCATGAATTATCAACACCAATAATAATAATAATAATAATAATAATAATAATTATTATTATTATTATATCTCAATAACAATAATGAAAGAACTGGCTAACGTCAGAAAACTATAAATATTTTATAAGGAAACTTGGGTTGAACTCAATAGTCAAGCGAAAAAAGAAGCCAACCGAGTGTAGGTTTCCTGAAATTTCATTTCCTCAATCGAGACAGGTAAGGCCAAGATACAAAAGCAAGAGTTGCAGCAGCAGGGCCATTTTCTCCCTCTCCATCCGCTACGCTTTTCCAGCTGAAGGACATGGGCTTCCCTCGGTCTTAGCTGAACTGAGGTGTAGTATCAATATTAGGTTAATGATATAGCGGTGATCGGGGATGGAATGGTGGCGATGTCAAAAGGCCGACAACATTAATGCAGGTGGTGCAATGATTGATAGCGTCGCAAGTGCAGGGTGATTTATGATCAAAAGTATATGAAAACATTTTGGAATAACGTACATTACATATTTTGACCTTGATGAAGTCACATTATTCATTTAAGTATACTCGATTCTTTACTAATGACTACGTATCAATAGTAATGTAATTTAACCAGAAAAAAACTGGTGGTCTAAAATTGATAATATGGGCCAAAACTGAACGGAACGAATTTTAACTTTACGTCGTGTCGAGTCATGAATAACATCCAAAAAAATCCTAGCTACCACTTTTTGTGCAGAAAGGTTCCTTCTTGCCTTGCTCCGTCTTTTACTATCTTTTCTCTTCTCCTCCTTTCTCCCTTGCCATTTTCCAACTTTAGTAGATCATTTATGGTTATTTCACCAACTTCTTCTTGATTTTGGTCTCTCTTTGCGAAAGTAGGGACATTGCACTTCCCTTGAGAAACTGATACTTGGATGTAGTTTGCTTTTTTCAACAAGGGCCTCGACAGCAGCATCCCTTTCATACCATATACAACAATGAGGTACAATATTTTTAATGAGAGGTCACTGCATGTTAGGCAAGACTTAAGTGGAGAAGCCTGAACCTGAAAACAGTGGTGCATCCATGATTACTGATCCAAAGGTTAGGGGAATCAGGTCCATAAAAATCCTTACCAAAGGTACATTTCATGCCGATCAACGTTGTTTCCTAATGATTTGATTACATTGCCTTAACACCGCCAGCCCAGTGATGTTACATTGTTATCTACATAATGACTATGTACAGATCTACTGTTGGATTGTTTTGTGTCCATCAGTCCCTAATTTCTTCTTTTGTGCAAAATTTGCTGCCTCTGATCAAGACAAGTTGACCCATGAAACAATTCCCACTTAACACTAGGGTTTTTAGATGACCCAAGCCATCAAGTCTACTAGTCTATGCTTGTGTATCTTCCGTTCTCCTTTCGTTTTCCCCAAGTCCAGTAGCTGGGGTACATATTAAAAGAACTTTACAGCTCTCCACCGTAAGTATTCTTCCTATCTAGTTGAAAAAGTTATTGCCCCTTTTAATTTTAATTTATCACTTTTGCTTTTCCTTTC
This sequence comes from Escallonia herrerae, assembly GCA_033070095.1. Lineage (NCBI taxonomy): Eukaryota > Viridiplantae > Streptophyta > Magnoliopsida > Escalloniales > Escalloniaceae > Escallonia > Escallonia herrerae. The sequence goes on from JAVXUP010000289.1 coordinate 217,649, forward strand.
CTTTTTGGAGTGCTTCCTTGTTTTTATCAGCAAAACCCGAAATTGATCATTGCCTGTGCTAGTTCGCAGCTCAAACTACCTTTCTGCTTGTGTTTGCTTCGTGGTCTCGTATCTACTTCACTTTGTTTTCTTGCTTATTCTCATGCTTAGTGAAAACGTCCTTATGTATGTCCATTAACAAGGAGTAGCCAACCAAGCAGTAGACTAAATTGTAATGTAGTTTATATGGTTTAGATGTGGACTTACAAATGTAATGACAATTATGTTTGTCTTAAACTAGTTGTTATCAATTTGATATGGTGTTGCTCACCTCCTATCTCCCACTAATGCAACCCGTCAACATCATTACTTGTTACATGAATTATGTTTCCGTTTCCTTTTTTTTTTTTTCGGTCTTAGAGACGCGGTGCAAATGAGAGAAAAGTTCTTTTTGATCAATGTACATCCGAGGTAACCTTCCAAGCATCCATTATGAGGTACATAGTTCTTTTCGACCATTATACATCCTGGGGGTGGCTTTTCGACTAATATATTAAGAGGTACGTATAAGTAACAACTCGTTTCATTCAACGATTTTAAATGGTCGAAGCTAATACTTTATAAGTACGCAATATTTACTCCACTACTAACTAGAAAAATAAAAAGCACACAAAAAGACGGTTATGATCATCTTTTGAAAAGAAAAAAAGACCATACAATACACACGGTTTAAAGAATATATTCCTTTTACTTTTGTATACAAGTCCACTCCGAAATACTTGTCTCCAAATATATTCTTCCATTAACAATAGGAAAAAGAATGATGATATCACGTACAATCAGTAAGTAAGTTTTGATAAACTCCGCACATATATTCAAGATGTGCAAAAGTGTATCATATTTCTTTAATGTTTAGAATTTTGTCAAATTAACTAACATTTTTGGCTGACATGACAAATTTGTATTTTAGAATATCTATACTACTATAAATAAACTCTTCAAATGCATGTATATTTTGTATACATATTGCTCGCATCCTCTTCTTCCCTTATCTATTGTTTTCCACACACATATGTACAACATATTGATTCCTTCAATAACCACCACCAAAAACCACACACACGCGCTCACATAATTAAAGATGATTTTGGGCATAGGAGTGCCTAAATTTGTGGGTGGGGTAAACAATGGGTGACAATGTGATGGTGGAGGCAGTGACAAGTGACAGTGGATTGATTATGCAATGGTAATGAGTATAGCTCTCTCTTGGGTTATGGTAGAGTCGAGATAGCGTAAGGTGGATCGGTGGTGGATCAATAATGGGTAATGTGGTAGTGACAAGTGATTGAGGCTGTGGAGTAGTTATAGGTGGGAAGTGGTGGTTGGATCATTGGCAGTTGTGGGCTATGGCAAAGGTGTTGTGGTGGTGATGGTGGACAACGATGGAAAAAAAGGGGAAAGTGAGATACAAAACATCCGAATAGGCAATCCAGTATTTTCCCATAATTGCATTTTGTGTTCTTTGGGTGTGGTCAAGGATGGGTGCGAGTGCGACATTATCCATAACTAAGTCTTTTTTTTTTCTTTTCTATTTTGTGTAGTTATCCGCTAAACTAAGAAGGGAAAAAAACCTTTTTGAAAAAAAGACATACGGGGTCTTGCGGCTTGTGATCTACTCCATCCTCTTTTCCTCCTTTACTCCGTTTAACATCGGTCGTTACCTTCCCCCTCTGTAGTTGTAACAACCATCACGACCCGTATTAGTTTGCCTCTCACTCCTACCACCATAAACCTTAAGAAGGACATACGAAGCACGATATCACACTTGTATCTACGCATTTTTAAATGTAAAATTTGGTAGACATTATAAAGGATAGTAGTTCTTAATTTGGTAATGTTATCTTAAGCAATGTACTAAATAATATTATTGAGATTGATTTGATAGAACGCTATGAAGCATTTTCAACCAAAATCAGCTTTCGTATCCCAGCGTGAAATAAATTTTCAAACGAAAAAGCTAGATTTGATTGCAATTCTTCAAATTAATTAAACCCCAAAAAATGGAGCTAGATTCAATTTTTTCAAACCCAAATGTCCAACCTATATGAGAAATTGAATTGAAGGCATGAAGCTTAGGGCCCACATTTTGAGGAACTGCACAAGTTTGTTCATTGCTCTCACGCCTGACAAGTGACACACGCACAACTGAATCTGATGACTGATTGGCCCTCCAGCAGTGCCTAATATACGCGCGTGGGCCTCGGACTTCTCCATATTACACTGACTTGGCAACCCACGTCAGAAACAAACTCATTATAATATCATTTTATTATTTTTTCCCCTTAGCTTATCTAATTTATCATAAATATATACATATATTTACACGTACATAAAGAGATATGTATATCCTTTCCTTTATCGGTAGTATTTAGGTTTGAGTGATACGAAGAAATTTGTTATTCTCTGTTAGTGACAATCAATTGTAAGATTATGAGTTGCATGCAAAAATCAATGTAACATATAAAGTTTACCAACTTTATAAATTTGACCCTCTTTCTCTGAATTATGTACTAAAAGACCATTTTTACGTTAATTTTATTTCAGTTCTCAACGGTTACCAATAAAATTTTGATTTTTAAATTAAAAAAAGTAAAAATCAAAAGCGAACGAAAATAGTCCATTCATGTTTCACTTGATCTAATAATCTTCATTTCAATTGAAAAACGAAAGAACTTATGCAGCTAATTTGTTTTTTTATTTCATTATATATGGGTCTCAAGATCGAATTGTGTACTTATCTTTTTTTACTAAACAATTCTAACATTTTAAAAAATTAAAAAAAAATAGTGGCGTATAGCATGACCTAAATGAATGATCTATCTTACTTTTTGTTATGTTTGTATGTGAATAATTCTCAGAAGCGAATTTTAGGGTGTGTTTGATAACACAATTAAGCACTTAAAACTTAAAATTTTTAATGATTTTCAACTAAGTACATTTGATAACTTTAAACGTTGTATCACTTTAAAAATTAATTCCTATAAAAAATAGACTAAAATTTTAAGTTAGGTGGACTTACTTAATGCTGGTCATTTAATTCTAAGTGAGATGGTTAAAAGTTATTTAACATGCTTTTACATAAAAAAAATAATTACCATCACAATGCCGCCTCATTTAATTTACTGGCAGCACTGCTCCACCACAATATAACCACCACCACAACCATTATTTTCTTTTACTACCACCGCCACAATTACTACGACCTAGCCACTATCACCACCACCATCGACACCATCAAAAGGACAACGTCACCTTTACCATATCGTCACTGTTGTCACTACGTCCATGTCCGCCAAAAACATCTACAAATCCACAACACTACAATTACTGCCAAGATTGCCATCTAACCACCCATCACTATCATCACAAATTACCCACGTTACGTATTCACGCACCATTACCGTCACCATAGACATCTTTTTACCGCCGCCGTTGTCGCCACCACTATCGCCACCAATACGATTTTGTTCCCTAAAAAAGTTATAAAGTACATAAACAAATGCATAATTTTGGTAAATTTGATAAAATTTATAAAGAATCAATTTTCAGACATCTGTTTTTAGTTTACCAAGCAGATTAACTTATTTTTCAGTAGAAATTAAGTCGCTTAAAGTTTTCAGTTTTACAAATTCAGTGCTTAACTTTTTCAGCACTTAAATTTCAGTTTTATCAAACAGCCCCTTAGATTAAATTGTAATCACTTCTCAAAATTAGCTTTAAGTTATTTTTAACAAAATTAACTTTAAGCTATCAATGATGTTTAAATAAAGTATACTAAAAATAGTTTCAATGTGGTTAAATTGATCAAGAAGCTTTTTACAGTTTCAATGGAAGATGTGAAATGTCGTCGTAATTAAAAGAGATATTCTGATATTTTTTTACTTGGTCAAACCTGATTAAAAAATAATTAATTTATAATCATTATTTTCTTGAATGATGATATAATTAGTTTTTTTTAACTTTTCAAATTAATTCAATTACCTTTGCCAAATGCCCAATAATTTGATTTAATTTTGCCTAATGCGTAATAATTTGGTCTCATTCAGATTTTGCCAAATACCCTAATAATCTGATTTCATCCAGATGAGATGGTCAAACTAGATTATTTATGGCATACCATATGCCTTAAATATAAGTAAAGTAGCGTCATAATATGTTCAAACCGCCTACACGAGTCAATGGTTCTTTCATTGAATATTTGCTATCTTTATTAAATACAACATTTTCAAAGGAAATGTGAAAAAATGGCCACGAGAAATGGTTCTGTTAGGAACCTGCTGCGACGAGAATTAAATGCAAAAGGTTGGTCAAAACATTTATTAAGATTTATAATCACTTTTAATGGAATATTTTTGATGGAATTAGCACCTTGATAACGTGGGGATGCTTAAAACCCCAACAGATTAAATGTTCAAGGCTTTATGGTAAATCAAAAAATGAAGTTACCTGCTAAATTGACAATCAAGATGTTATTGTTTTACATATTTAGTATGGTGTATTTATTTTATTTTTCCTTCTAATATCTGGCTTTCATCCACTTTACAATCTAATTAACAGTTTAGATGACCATTTTTTTGTTTGCGATTCTTATACTTCCTGTTGCACTTTTCTTTTTTTATCACGACAAAGTTGTGGTAACTCTAACTTTTGCGTTTCGTCTTTATTTTTAATAATATTTTTGAAACAAGTTGGGAGACTGTAAGAATTTGAAAATGCTAGATATACGCATTTACTTCGCAGAAAAACGAGTTTGCAACGTGAGTAAGAAAAGGAATATGCAAAACAACTTAAATTAGTTGAACCCAATTTTGATTTTGGTTTCAAATAGAAATAGAGTCATGAGTTGTTTTTGGCTTCTCGCGCATAAACCAGATGAACTCATCGGTGATTTATTTATTGCTAGTGACACTCTCAAGCAGCTAATTTTTGCATTAGTTATTAACATATAATGTATAAAACTGCAATGAAAGTATCATTCACAAAAATAATAAATCAATAACTTTTACTATCCTCTTTCCATGCTTCTAATTTAAGCTGTAATTTAAATTTCGGTCCATCTAAAAGTTCTCTACCATCTCACCATTTCAACCTTTATTTTCCTCTCAAAAAACATTTTCGGTCATTAGTTCTCTTATTTGGCATTTCTAAGAAGAACAAACTTTGGCTCTTACCTGGGTTGTAGGAATATTCCTTCAATCCCGTGTATAGTGACAATTAATAGTCACTAAATATTTCTGGTGACTTTTTTTCTAACACTTTTAGCGATAATTATTACCAACACTTTTTTAGGGTCACTAAAAAAAGTCACTAGAAATATTTAGAAATGATTGATTGTCGCTAAATAGGGAGTAGGATGGAGATTTTTCCAACGGGGGTAGCAGCCAAAATTTTTCTTTATAAGAATCTCAACCTGAGTAAAAGGAGGAGAAAAAAAAAGAAAAAAAGAAAAGGCAAAAGGGAATAATATCCACAAACCCAGCAAATCCAGCAGTAATAACGAAAAGATCCTTTGGAATAAAACCCTAACCGGACCCTTGTAAGAAGAAGATCAACATCTTGCCGTCACCTCACCCTCACCATCCAACGGCCCAGATCCCTCCACCACTCGTGCTTATCACTCCCTCTCTTCAGCTCACTGTTCTCCTTTCTCCCAACTCTCTCTCTCTCTCTCTCTAGAAAAATGGCGAAATCCGTCGCTGATCATCAAGATCTCCATCCGCACAACTAAAATTTACACATACACACAGACACAGACACAGACACTGAAGGTGTAAAACACGCACTTCATGTTTGGGCACAGGCGTTAAACTTAATCCATAATAAAGATCGAAATTTTGAGCTGAAATTTTTTTTGGAGCCTTTAGCGAAGCTTTTTTGTGCGAAAAATGATTACTGATAGCTACTCGAAGATGGTGTCGGATAACGGAATGCAGTACGGGGAGGAGCTGGGGCTGCTGCTAAGGGAGCGGCGGCGGCAGGAGGCGGCGGCGAGCGACATGTACCGCAGCGGCTCCGCCCCTCCCACGGTGGAGGGATCGCTGAGCGCCGTCGGAGGGCTGTTCAACGGCGGAGGTGGTGGGGGCGGGGATTTCGGGGGGATGACGGAGGAGGAGCTGAGGGCTGATCCGGGGTACATTTCTTACTACTACTCAAACGTGAATCTGAACCCTAGGCTGCCGCCGCCGCTGCTGTCCAAAGAGGACTGGCGGTTTGCACAACGGAGCTCCGCGATTGGGGACAGAAGGAAGGTGAATAGGAGTGGTGGTGGTGATGATGCAGGTGTTGGGAGTAACAGTAGGTCTCTTTTTAAGGGACAGGGTTCGGGGACGGAGTGGGGAGGCTACGGGCTGATCGGGTTGCCGGGTTTAGGTTTAGGGAGTAGGCAGAAGAGTATTGCGGAGATCAATCAGGTGAAAGTTTGTTGATCAAGAATCTGGTATTTGGTTCAAAGTTTGAATCTTTAGTTGGTGCTTGAACATGTTTGACGTTATATATTCACTTAGTTATAATCTCAGAACTTATGCTATGTGCTGAAGTTTGATCTTTGAGTTATTATGTGTATAAGAATGACATTAGGTTCAGAATCCTGGTTTTTGGCAAATATTTCTGCGATATGGAATCCATTGTGATGTAACGTAGTTTGAGGTTTTGTTGGCAACATTTCCATTTTAATCTCTTTTTTGCTGTTTGTTTCCTCGCGACAGTGTACTTGAAATGGATGCTAAAAATCATAATGCTAAGGATTCACACTTTTCGTCAAATTTGTTACCTTAGTAGTGGTTTCTGTATCTTTCTGATTAGGGACCTTGCACTGTCGGTATGCTAATAAAAGCACGTCCCTTCACATTAAATGGGTGAGTTTTTATTTCAGTTAAAGGGGAAAAAGAGGAAAAGCCAAGTGTCTTGCCTTCTTGGTGGAATCTCTTTCATCGAGGTTCTACGAGATGGAATTCGTGATCTGAGACGCTAAAGGCGGGTTTCTTCCGCGTTCTTGATTGGTATTTTGGGAATTGCCTGAAAGTTTAGGTGTTATGCAATTTCCAGACCAATTTTATTCCTTCTTTTCCTGGTAATGTAGATCAGGGAAGTGTCTTCTTTTTCTTGTAATGCAGATCAGGGAAGTGTCTCCTTTCTTTCTGTTTCTGTGTTAGTATCTGGTGCCTCATGCAAGCAATTGTAGCATGATTAACTTTGGGACAAGATGGTGGCGATGATGACTCTACTGTAAGTAATCGTGATAGTAACATTCCTGTAATCGGGAAATCAGATCTTACAGAACTGACTTCACCACACCCTTTCTGAATGTGTGATCCACTTTGTGGGGTTAACTCAATGTGACATAGGATTTTAAGGTATTTCTGGAGCGCTTTCTATAGATGTAAAATCTTCGCTGGCCTTTGTCTTACCATCAAATCTCTGCATCTATCTCTTGGGCATGCATATCATCATCTTGTTTATACTCTTCAGTGATCCTCCACTCCCTGCCGTGTGTCGTTCCCGATTAAGTTACTTTTTGCCTCTGGACCTTACTACCCCAATCATTCTCACGTTCCGTTCTAACTTTTGTACCTAAATGGAAAGATTGGTCGTCGTGTAGGCTATTCTGGATCCTATTCTTTCCTACGCTTCTTCTCTGTTTGATTAGCCAAACAAGAGAAATTATGATCTTGGACTAGAGTCTTATGCTTTGAGGATTCAGAGTTTTCATATTGTATAGCTTTCGTATGAGTTTTGTACTGGACTAGTATAAATGCTCCCAACTCATGCTGTCTGTGTTCACTATTCTGAAACAAGAAAGATCTTGTGGATGCGCTGGCATCTTCAGGTTCTTCTAGTAGAGGAGATTTATATTTGTACATGTTAAGTTCCATGATAGTGTGAGGAACGAATTGACTTTGAAAATTTCTTTGCTATTACCTCTTTGGTTCATCTCCCATGTGTCGATGTGTTAATCTCATGTATCCGACTATTTTCCTATGTAGTCTAGGGTTCATCGAGTTTGGCAAACATATTGCTAGAATTCCTCTGGCTTGCATTCTTCTTATCAGGTTAGCTTTGAGTTGTTTTAATTAGAGGTTTGGTGCTTAATGCAGGATGATATAAGTCATGCAGCATCTATATCAAGGCATCCATCTCGTCCAGCCAGCCGAAATGCATTTGATGATGGTGTTGAGTCGTCTGAATCCCATTTTACTCAGCTTCATCAAGAAATGGTATCGATGGATGCTTTACGTTCTGGTTCAAATACTCAAGGCATTTCTGGCATCCAAGGCATTGGTTTGTCAGCATCTCATACTTATGCTTCTGCTCTGGGTGCTTCCTTGTCAAGAAGTACGACTCCTGACCCTCAACTTGTGGCTAGGGCTCCTAGTCCTCGCATTCCTCCTGTTGGAGGAGGGAGGGCCAGCTCCCTGGATAAAAGAAATGGGAACGGTCCAAACCCATTCAATGGTGTGTCCACTGGAATGAGCGAACAAGCTGATTTAGTTGCTGCTTTGTCTGGCATGACTCTAACAACGAATAGTATAGTAGACGAAGAGAACCATTTGCGGTCTCGAATTCAACATGATATGGATGATCACCAGAACCTCTATCACTTGCAGAGCGATAAGAACCATTCTAAACAACCTTCATATCTTAACAATCATTCTGTCTCCCAATCAGGGAAAGGATCATATCCTAAAGGTAATGGGGTTGGGGTGGATATGAACAGCGGTTCTTTTGTAGCTGATGGACAAGTTGACATTCACAAGCCTGTCATGCCTTCTGCAAACTACTTAAAGGGCCCTTCTACACCAACTTTCAATAGTGGAGGAGGTTCACCTTCTCACTATCAGAATGTAGATAGTCCAAACTCATCATTTTCAAACTATGGCTTAAGTGGTTACACCATCAATCCTGTATCACCTTCTATGTTGGGGAACCAAATTGGAGGTGGTAATGTGCCACCTCTTTTTGAGAATGTTGCTGCTGCAACAGCATTGGGAGGAAACTTTACATTGGGACCAAATTTAATAGCTGCAGCCGCTGAATTGCAGAATCTTAGTAGAGTTGGAAATCACAATGCCGGGAGTGCTCTTCAGGTGCCCCTGATGGATCCATTGTATCTTCAGTACCTGAGATCGACTGAGTATGCTGCTGCGCAGGTTGCAGCTCTGAACGACCCAACAATGGACAGGGACTGCATGGGTAATTCATACATGGATTTACTCGGACTGCAGAAAGCTTATCTTGGGTCACTGCTTTCACCTCAGAAGTCGCAATATGGTCTTCCCTACCTGGGAAAATCTGGTAGTATGAACCATGGTTACTATGGAAACCCTGCATTTGGTCTTGGCATGTCATATCCTGGAAGCCTATTGGGAGGTCCCCTTCTCCCAAACTCCCCCATTGGATCGGGTAGCCCTGTCAGGCATGGTGACCGGAACCTGCGTTTTCCTTCTGGGATGAGGAACTTAGCTGGAGGTGTCATGGGATCATGGCACTCAGAAGCTGGCGGTAACTTGGATGAAAGTTTTCCGTCCTCTTTACTAGATGAGTTTAAGAGCAACAAAACGAAGTGTTTTGAGCTTTCGGAAATTGCGGGTCATGTTGTTGAGTTCAGGTATGTGTTGCTTGCTGATACCGTTGGTAATGGTATTGCCCTTTGCTTTCATTGAGCCCTCCAGAGATTAATAAATTTTTCTTAAAACCTTTTGGGAGCAGTGCGGATCAGTATGGAAGTCGATTTATTCAACAGAAACTAGAAACTGCCACTACTGAAGAGAAAAACATGGTTTTCCATGAAATTATGCCTCAAGCTCTTTCATTGATGACTGACGTATTCGGTAATTATGTAATCCAGAAGGTAGATAACTTGTTTATTTTGTCGTCTGTTATGTTTAGTAACCTGGTATTACTAACGGTTGTATGTTTTCTTATGCTGTGAATAACTTACGCTAGTAATTTGTAATGATTGTTACAAGTTGCTCCACTTATTGCTGTTTTACAGTTTTTCGAACATGGAAGTGCATCTCAAATAAGAGAACTTGCTGACCAGCTTACTGGGCATGTTCTGACCCTTAGTCTTCAAATGTACGGTTGCCGAGTGATCCAGAAGGTATCATAGCTGTTTATGTGTTTCATTGTTGACAAATGCAATACCTTTCATAGGCTTCGTTAGGCTTGCACGCTTGTTATCCTGATATCACCTCATTTATGAGCTACAGCTAAGTAATACTCTTTTTATCCAATATCTACGGAGGTGGCATGCAAATTTTGGAAAAAAGTGGGCCGAGTTTAAAGCAGCTTATAGATGGTTCTGGAAAGAGTGGAGAGTGCCACTTGTGTATCTATTTCTGAACTGCATTACATCATGTCCCTGCTAAATTTAACTTATGGATAAGAATTTTATCTTTGTTTTCTGGAATCTCAAGGCTGCAGTCCGTTAATTGACTATGCCCCTGATTCTTATTTAAAGAATTAGGGGCTAATGCCTCTTTTTCTTTTATAGATGCTTGTGAATTTTGCTTATGAAACGAGTCCGCCATTCCTGTGCTTCTATTTCTAGGTTGAATGATTCAAAAATTTATCCCCCAAGTTGGGAGGTTGAGACAGACCTTGATTCTACCTCCACTCCATTGCTTATGCATGAAAAGCTATAGCATATCGAAGGAGTACTGTGTTTACTTGCGTTGTTACTGCTGAAAATCATATTTGACACGCTTTCTTTGGCTTTCCAGGCTATAGAAGTTGTTGATCTGGACCAGCAAACTAAAATGGTTGCAGAGCTTGATGGCAATATAATGCGTTGCGTACGTGATCAGAATGGAAATCATGTCATCCAGAAGTGTATCGAATGCATACCTGAAGATGCTATTCAGTTTATTGTTTCCACATTTTACGATCAAGTTGTGACATTATCCACCCATCCATATGGTTGTCGTGTCATACAGGTTAAGCAAGTTGTGTAGTTATTTATTACGTGTTTCTTAATTGAGTATATTTTGATGAGAGATGGAAATGTGTATATATACATGTGAAATTAAAGTAGTTTGCCCTTCACATGACAGAGAGTCCTGGAGCATTGCAGTGACCCCAAAACACAGCGTATAGTGATGGATGAGATTTTGCTGTCCGTGGTCATGTTGGCACAAGATCAGTACGGGAACTATGTTGTTCAGGTTTGCCATTGTCCTTGCAAGATATTATAAACACTTTTGACACATTTAGGCTTTATCGTTTGTCAATGTTAATTTTCGAGCAGTAAGTTATGCAGTACTTGCTCAGTCACTTGATTTCTATCCGTTTCTTGAGAATTTCTCAACTTTACCAAGCCTTTATCCGGAAGTAGTTAGGTCAAGCTACACCACTCTCCGCTATCCAAACTCATTTTTTTTCCTGATAGATCTCTAACAATCCAGTCTCGCTACCTTTTTCTACTCCAATTCTTAGCATAAATCTCTTTCCTTACTATATACTGCTTGAGCATGATAAATAAACTGTGCGCTTTGATCCAGGGCAGCATCGTTATGTTTCTGTTTTGCATGACCAAGCACTTACAGTGAATACTCTGCAGAAACTTGATGGCCATTCGGTCTTGAGTGTATTGTCGCTGATTTGCATAATCAAAATTTCATCGCCTTAGTAACATGCTCCAAACTTCATAATCTGAAGAGTGGTTGTTGTCAAAGTGTGATTTGTACTAAGATCGTGTTATTTTCACTGGCTGCTTTCTTTTGTTTTCTGCATCTGTTGTATGTTGAATGTTCACGAGTTATGTCTTTCTTCCTCTTTATAATGGACTGCTGATACTTGCAAATATACTAACAGCATGTACTGGAGCATGGAAAGCCGCATGAACGCACTGCTATAATTGATCAATTAGTTGGGCAGATAGTTCAGATGAGCCAGCAGAAGTTTGCCTCCAATGTCGTGGAGAAATGTTTGACCTTTGGGACCCCAGAGCAACGCCAGGTCCTGGTGGATGAGATGCTTGGCTCGGGTGATGAAAATGAGCCGCTTCAGGTTAGTTTTGACTTTGATGTGTTTCCTATCACAAGGGCATAATGAGGAGCATGTTCTAGCTTGTGCTCATAGGATTCTGTTCAATGCCATAAATATTGGGATGATTCAACAGATTATAGTGGTTAATTCACACGAGAAATTAGTAAATATGTAACCATCTGTGCTTATGCCAAGGACCAACTTCTTGGGCATTCATGCTTTCTCCCTATCAAATGAATGAGTAGACTAGTTCAGGATGAGATGATGCGATAGGTGCTATTCTTTGATGTTGCTTCTGATCATGTTTAAAAATTATGGAGTAACATAAGCTTTTACTCCAACTTGCTTAGATGTAGTACAAGTACAAATGGAATTGTGGGGATCGAAGGCCAAGAGATCAATATAGTCAGGTCTTTCATTTTTTATGCTGCTGACATAGTTGAAGAGTTTTGCCTGATCAAGCTGGAGAGGAGATTATGTACATCACCTATCAGCCTAACCTTTTTGTCATATTGGTGTCTTTAAAAGTTGATGTCAAAATGCAAGGTAAGACTGAAGAAGCAGCACTTTGAGAATTGAGATGGCATAATTGGACTGGTTCTGAGACAAATTGAGAGAAAACTGATTGAGGTGCTGTGGGCACGTAAATGCAAATCAATTAATCATTGTTTTCAGCAATTATGATAAGGCATGAGGAATGAGAATATCAATTGTACCTCAGAGAATGATACCGTCTTATAGAAACGAGGATACATGATTTCCTTGAGCTATACTTAGTTGGGTGTGTTCTTTAAAGTTGATTGTGCCATTTGAACTACTTCTGAGAGTAGTTAGATGGCTGTAATTTGTCATTAATTACTGAGTCATTGTAATTGATAGCATCCAGGGGGATGCATCTCATGTAGGCAGGGGTAATTCAAAAGGCCTTTTGTAATAAATGTTTGCACAGACTCTACAGAAAATTGACTTGATGTCCGCTGTCAACAGTAATAAAAGATTCAAAAAATGAAAATTTGATAATTGTAGACAATCGTTATTTACATTGAAGTTTTTGCGTATTCTTTAGCCAGCAAGTGTGGTTTTACATCTGCCTTCGAATGTGTTTAAATACCTGTCAGTAGTTTAATGATTAGAAACTATGACGGGGGGCATTTGGTGTTCGAATGTTTTGTAATAGCTACTGCCTGGTTGAAGATGTTTAACTTTCCATATTTTGTTTGGGTCAGGTGATGATGAAAGATCAGTTTGCAAATTACGTTGTACAGAAAGTGCTGGAGACTTGTGATGACCAGCAACTTGAGATGATTCTTAACAAAATTAAGGTCCATCTGAATGCTCTGAAAAAATATACTTATGGAAAGCATATAGTTGCTCGTGTGGAGAAACTTGTTGCTGCTGGAGGTACTTGGCCACTTTGTTCTTGCTTTGTACTACGATTTTTTCGTTACTTTGCCGGTTGCTGTTGCGCTAGTAACCTTCCCTTGTTCTTGAAGGTTGCATTTGGCCGAAAATTCTCCACCTTATTCTTAGGAGCATGTTAGTGAGCAGTTGCATTTACATTTTTTGTGCAATCGAAGTAGGGAGACATATCCTTTACGGGAAATAGAAACAGGGCTGACGGCCAGACTCTTGACCATGTATAAGAATCTCCATGTTGTAGGTCACTTTGCAATGTTCAGTGCTTCACAACCTATGGTACAATGATGATCTTGACTCCCTTGATTCACATATCTGACAAGGTGTTCAATCTCTTGCAGAAAGGAGGATCGGGATCATTGCTGCGTATTCTGCCACTACTGCTGCGTAAGAGATGGGATAGGAAAGAAGTTGTACAGCTAACTGAGACTAGTATGAGCTCCTTTTATCTTCTTTCTTTTCATTCCAGCTATGGCTCTGTCTGTTATTTAAGATGGATGGATAGGAGCTGGTTGCAAATAAAAAGTTGTTGGTTGTACTTAAGAAACTGTACATTGTTAGTTTTGAGGATATACCTAGAATCAGGCTTAGCTGAGGCTGAGATGGTGAAACACACCTGATGCCCCTGCAGAGGAGATGAAAGTTTATTGTACAAGTGTTTAAGGGTGTAAAAAGAGGAGGAGAATGTAGTGATGTTGTGATCGTGACTGTACAAATGTTGCCGCTTGCAGAGCCTGTAATGCTTAGGAGTTGCCAGAATTTTCCTTATGGGATTAATAATTTCCCTTTATTTAATCAACTTTTTCTTCTTATTCAGAGTCTTTATTTGAATGCCATTTTTGGATAGCTTGGTTGATTCCCTAAGCTGAGTGCCGTGCACTCCTGTACTTGTGTTTAGTTTGTCAATGCCATGCTAGCACATGCTTAGTCTCCAGAGTCACAACTTCAGGAATTAATAATGGGCTTTTCCATCCATTTGGTGTCCCAAAATGTGTGGTGTAGCCGACAAACTTGACGTTCTTGTAGTCACTTCTTCAGGAATTCATTATGGGCGTTTCCATCCATTGGGTCCCAAAATGTGTGGTGTAATCGACAAACTTGACGTTCTTGGAGCCAAAATTTTCCACCATTGTCTCCAATGGCCCCAATTCTGCTTCATTTTCAGGGAAAAACGAATGTTGCAACAGGAGAACTCTCCTTCCTATCATTGGTTACAGCCCTGTGCTTGATGCTTCTATACACCCCATTGCTCCAGGCCTGGAAAACAAAGGCATGTAGTACCATCATCTCTCTCTGAAATTGACAGCATTATGTGGTGTAGTATTACACGGAAATTATGAATGTATCTCCAAAACGTCGCCAATGTTCACGACTAGAGCTTCCGAAACTGGCTTCACGGGAACCCATCCTTCCCTGTGCTTGATCTGGAGGGCACTTATATCATCGTCTAGCTAGAGAAACGTTACAGTACTGCTATCGGAATGTGGACTAACACTGAGAACCAGGTCAGGCCTTGTACACGTTTGCTTTCATAGTTCATTTGCATGGCCTGTTTCACCTCCACATGCAACTCTTTTAGCCCCTCTTTTCTTTCCCATAACAATGATAGACTTGCAAATATCTCCGACACTCTGTTAGTGCTTTCCAAAATATAGTGTCAAGTTTGTTCATTTTTTTTGTCAAAATGATGAAAGGAATGTGAAGAGACAAAGAGGGAAGAATTCCACATAGAAGAGAATTGAAAAAGTAAGTGAGTATATAATAAATAACTTTACTTACTTTAATACTTATGTGGTATGCTAAGGTGGATGCATGTGCACCTTAGCACATGTGCATCATCGCGAGACGCGATTAGGCCTCCGGTGCAACGGATCGGGTTGGATTCGACAGTCGACTGCTGGGTGGTTACACTTGCACCAGTTCGGGTTATACCCGAACGGTTGCACCTGTTAGGCAGCTGGGTGGTTCCAATTCGGGGCAGACCCACCTGTTGGGAGCTGTTTAGTTACCAGTCCAGATCTAGACCATTAATCTTAACGGTTTCTGATCCAACAGTCCAGATTGCTTGGGTGCATGATGAAAAGGTGTGACCCTTGATTAGCAACTACTAGTACTTTAAATAGAGCACAATGGTCAGATTTTCGGAGCCTCTACTCTTCGTTTTTTTCTTTCTGCAGATTTTTTACAACAAGAAATTTCTGTAGAATTTCTTACTTGTAAAACCGTTATCCAGATTTTCATACTCTTTTGTGGGGTGTATATCGTGTGTGCAAACGCTATTCGCTAGTGCGCTTCGTTGTATTTTGGAGGGTATTTGCTTGCAACCCACTGCACATCATTTTTGGTGGGGGCAAATATAAATTTAAGAAAAACGTTTTACAACGTGCCTCGAAGCTTTTTTCTTTTCAATCACAAAGCCATACCTATATCACCACCAACAGACTCCGACTATTCAATTAAGCCATTGTTCCAAATTACGTGGTACTGACTTCAAAAACATGTACGCATGCATAATAACAACCAAACGAGTTCTGCAAAGGTAAATAGACATGAGTGAAATTGGTGGATGAAAGTGAAAACAGCATAAACAGAACACAGAAATTGCCAGCAATTAAAGTTTCCAAGGCTTAAATCTAGAGAGCAAGGACCAGTTTATTTCAACGTGGCGAGCGGTTATGTGCCATATGTTAATCTTAGTGTTTGCCCCATTGAGTTCAAAGTTACGACGCTTGCAGCTTATAAGTTTGTCTACATTTGTGTCCCAAATATTTATGGCTGGCATTTCTACGAAACTGGAGAGGCATTGGAATCCAGCGTTCTGTCTTTCACGAACACCGTCAGAATTACTTCTTGCCATTTCCTGGACACTAGGTAACCACTATGGGTTATCCCCACCCCAACCCTGCATCTTCCAGCTTACCTCGATCTTCAACCTCAGTGCCCATCTCTATCCCAGGACTAATCTTTCTATTTTTCACGTATATATTAATACGAGATCGCTTGCATAAACTTTTAATACGACTAATCCAGGAATCTGCGCCTTCCCCGTCTCTGAAGATGCCCATTACAAATGATCATCTCTCCCTTTCTTGTTTGACTTGCCAAATTTATTCATGAAAGTCTAGTTGACAGTTTGTCTGAGCAACATTCTAGTGGGTTTATCTCTGTGTTCGCTTCAGGCCTAGCAGAAAAGGTTCATATATCTGGAACGTTAGGACAAGGATTAAAGGTTCCGGTGAAGGTATCCTTGATAGAACTTTCTTGGTGAAGGATGCAACTCCTTTCAAGCTCAGTCTAAGAAGTGAAGTCTTGGTTTCCCCTTAATATCTTCTGTTTGATTAAGACTTAATACTATGACATCTAGCCTCAACAGCTGCCATAAGGAAACTAGAGATGTGTAACTCCTTTCAATTTGTTTCTCTCTAGATTTATGTATGCCTTTAGATGTCCAACTGATAACTATGAAACTTGGTGATTACAATCTGAAGAGAACATATAACAGAAGCACAACTCTTCTATTTGGTTAGCAGAATACCCATCTTTGCTAGGTTTTGGCTATACTGCAGTAATTGATGGAAGAACACATTCCCACGCACTGCGAATGAGCCATTGCTTGGCGTAACTGGAATTCCACGTTGTGACAATCATGTCACTTCTCTCATTCTTGTCCTTGCCGAAAACCATTGTTGTTATATGTTCAACCTATTTAATTTGAAGGACCAACTGCATTTAAAACTTGAGTACAAACATATTATTTGCTACTCTTGCTCCAAAGTAGAGAGAAAGTGTTTATCATTATATCTTTGGTTCTGCATATTTTGCTCCTTGTATGATGCTTGAAGAGAAGAATAAAATGAATCAACAAAGAATGAAGTAAAAGGCAAAAGTATCTCAATCGCATTCTGTAAGTTAGGCTCCAAACAGCGGATTCACCTGTGCATCCCACAAGAAGGAAAACCTTGAAACGTAAGAAATGTTATAAAGAGTTAAAGATACAATTCTAAGGAAGTCCTCAGATGCTTTGGACCATTATCACTCACCTATGGGCAGAAAGTAATAACATACTGCTGAGTCCTGCAAGTCTTAAGTCCAGTTAACTCATCATACGCATAACTATACGCCCGGGGGCAAATGGCCTTAAACAGATTGGCGAATACCGTCGGCTTGCAGCTCGTTGGATTCGCAAACTCGCTCGTGCAACAATATCTGTCCGTCTTTGCGGCCAAACAAGCACTCTTGCATCCAACCACTTTGCCTTCCTTTTTCACTGCCAAACTCCAAGGGCAACAAGAGTTTAAGTCCACTTCACATGCCGCCACGCCACATTGCACCCCGCCGCTCACAGGGGCCATCGGCACTGGAAGGTTGAACCCGTCCACCAAGCTAACATCATAGAAATGCAAAGCGGATTTGGGGGTTCCAAGTGTCAATTCAACGACAGTTGCGGGGGGTACTCCACCAGTTCCACTGCAGTGGTGTAATCCTGCACAGTCGCCAATTTGGCACGAGGCTTTACCGGTTTGTTCGTCGAAGCAACAGCCTTGCCTGCCCTAAAGTCTGCCTGACCAGTTTTCGGGTACTTGGATGATTTGTTGCTCGCCAGTGTAGAGATGGAAACCACTATCTTTAGGAGTTTGGTGCCCTGCATTGCCGAGGATCCCGGGCCATATGCTTTCCTTGCATTTGTTCACAACGGTTAGTTGAATCCCATCTGCAGCCAAACATCAAAATGCTGTGCAATAGTTTTAGTTTCTATCCTTGATTTCTGCAACATTGTCAAGTAAGAATGACATGACATAAGTGCATCAATTCAGAACAACTACATACCTGTGAAGGTCGTGACATAGATCAGGGGAAAGTGAAGGCAGAAGAAGAGATGTGCGGAAGATGGCATTTTTTTTTTGGGGGGGGGGGGGGGGGGGGGGGAGAGGAGAGAGATTTACGTAATTTCTTAGACAACTGCTAATGGCGGTTTGAAAAGGGAGGGAAATAAATGATAGGACTATTATTTTGTTTTGAAAATTGTGTTGAAATTAAGAAGGTATTTGAGATTGATTTTACATTGGTCAAACCTGATTAAATCAATTTTGGAGTGTTTGGTAAAAAAAAAAAGGCAAACTGATTAAATTTACTCCAATGTGCTCAAAACTGATTAATCCATAATCCTCATTTTCTTGAATTAAGATTTAATCAGTTTTGGAGAATCAGGTTTGACCAAATGATTTACAAAAAGATCCTTACATGTGAACAACATTAAATGCTTAATTTCAATTTGAATACACTATATAGTAATTTTACTACACTAAACCTACTTTAATCCCTTTGTATCCAAACATCTTCAACAACTTTTAATCTATCATGCTTAAAATAGATTACAGCTGATTTCAGAAACTGATTCTGATTTAATCAACATCTACTTTTAAGAATCAATCACAAACGGCCTCTAAATGTTACGTCTCCTGCTATTTCAAGCCTTATTTGCTGGATTCTCCGATCCTACTCACGCTCCCATCTTGAAACTTCGCACCCGCTCCACCCGAAAGTCCACTACAACAAGAACCTTGCACCCATTCCCGCTCCCACCACGCTCGGGGGAACTAAGGTTCGACGAGGCACATGTTAGTCTCAAGAAAAAATAATTGATTGAGGAAGTCAAATAATGTCAAGATTAAACAAAAAAGAGTTATCAAGTGCATGATGGGTTTTGATGCTAGTTGGTTTGACATAATCTATATCTATACTACTTATAAAAGTACGAATATTTTAAATCATTTTCGGACGATTATGTCCTTTGTTAATTATGCTAATAACACTCCAGCCCTCCCTTTATAACTCCCTTTTAAATGTGGTTAGAAATTAAATAAACATTGGGTAATGAATCTATTTTAAGCATTAAGAAATGAAAATTATGATGAGAAGTAAAAACAAAACAAAGAAATTTTTTTATTACACTCTTTTAAATTTGGTTGAAATAAAATAAACATTAGATAACAAATAATGTACTATAAAAATTGGGTAGTGAGAACTGTGATTTTTTTTTCCGTTCATTTTTGCGCTAGCAATCAATTAACCTATTGGAAAATTGAAAAATAAAAACAAAACAAAAAACTGAAATACATGAAAAATCAATTAAGAAACCAAAAATCGTTGAAAAGACAAAAACAGAAGAAAATGAAAAGACAAAAACTGTTGAAAGGATAATAACAAAAACTAGATCTTCTTATTCTACATGTCAAAAACTGAAACATGTTGCCTACATCATGATAAACTCTTTAACACAAAATTATTGATTTTATGAACATTTACTGTATTTTATTATTGAAATAAAAAATATACACATTAATCATAACATTCCTATGCATTATTTTATGTATAATTGATTGATATGCACAGATACAGAAAGTGTGTTTATTGCGAGTGCTGATTAATGGTTTAGACATATATAATGTTTTAACCAGTTTCTCATTTATTGTTTGTTCAAAATCTCCTTTTCCTCTCTCGGTATTTAAAGAATAAAGAAATTGACCTCCTCCCTCTATTCCGCAATCAACATACAATACAATGATTCTCACTTTGTAAACTTATTTCTTTAAACCAAAAAAGAAAAATAAAAAGAAAATTATATTCTTAAGGCTTTGAGTTCTTCTTTCTTGTTTATTATTCAATGGAATTTTTATTTTGAGATAAATAAAGAAAGCTTTATTTTGTCTTCTCATGATGAATAGAAAAAAAAAAAACTCTGAAATCTCACAAAACCAAACCAAACCAAACCAAACTATAATAAAATGATGACAGCTATAAATCTTAAGTATATACATAAACCAATTTAATAGATTACAAAAATAAAGACGTTGATCGATTCTTTCAATATCTGCATTTGGTTTTATTTTCAATAGCAACATCAAACATTTTTTCAATTCAGAAGCCCGCAAAGAAGATTTTTACATTGATGTCATTACAATTACGAACATCAAATATACATTTATTCTAAAACAGGTCAGAAAAGAAATAAAAATATAATTGCATTATATTATTTGTTCGCAAAAAAAAGGCTAATGGTATCACTTTAAAAATTACTCTCGACCACATTCACGTGTAATGCACGTACTCCGTACTAGCAATGCAAAATTTGGAGAACTACAGATGTTCATGATATTTAAATTTACTCCAGTTTGTTCACTACTAACCTTCGAATTTGGATGCAGAGCAAATGAGATCGAATTTGGATGCAGAGCAAATGAGATCGAATGTGGATGCAGAGCAAATGAGAACTTTAAGCTAAAGTAAGTCGGCCTGTGAGTCACATTTCCTACCTCGAGATGCATGTTCAGGTTCCTCCCCACCCTCAGTGCAGTAACTAAAAAAGAAAAGAAAAGAAAACTAAGCTACTACGAGAAATGGAATGCTATCAGAAAAGACTTCAACTGATGTTATCAGGAAAGATCATAGCATAAGGTTCTCTTCTTGTTTCCATCTGCATCGCATAATAAACTTCGTAGTTATTTGCATGTTGGATAACGTCAGCCGCGATCAGGGTCACCAATAATGAAAGCTTTAGTCCTGGGATTTTTCACCAACTTGATAGCAACTCGACTAGTTACGCCCCTGCTGCGAAATAGATGCGATCATAACAAAAAAGCATTTCTGTACTTTGTGGTGCAGTACAGTGATCCACAACTTGTTTGAGAGTTTCGTGACATGTTTAAGCGCGCTCAACATTGCGGAAGGGACCTAAGAATGTATCCACAAACAAAGAGGATGGCGAATTTAAGCAGCATCAACGGAGCAAGGGAAATTATTTTTTGTGTCGAGCAAGAAGCAGTTGCCTGTCACCACAAGACGGGGAGTTGATGCCTTATCAGTCTCGATGTCATGAGTTTGGTGACCGGCTAAGGTTTTCCGGAGGCCTCTTAGGCCTGGACTAGACAATGGGAGTAGCCCTCCCCTTCACTTTCCCTAACTGTCTCGCATCCCATGAGACTCAAACCAGTGACCTTGCACAGACTCGAAGCAGTGACCGACTCGAACCAGTGACCTTGCACAGAAAAAGGAGAAGCTCTTACCACTGAGCTAGCACATTGGTCTCATCTTCACCCAACCACAATGCAAGTTAAAGCGACAAAACCACATCGAGATACTTCCACAAGCTCAGTCCTAAATGCAGCCAATCCGTCCCAAAGTACTAGGCCGAGGAGGTCTAATACAACCACCGCAATAATCATTAACTTTTAGTTTGAACCATGACAGAGTAACTAATCTTAACAGAGTATCCATAAAATTGGCCATGTTTAATTACCAAAGCACCATTATTATGTACGGTACAAACAAGTAACATATAGGAAAACCTTACTTAATTCGCAACGTCAAAAACGGCAAGCCCTATAGCTTCTCTGAGTTTACCGAGAGGGTTTGAGAAGAAAATTAAGTTGAAGAATATAAGGTTCCTTATGAGATAGATTGATATTCCTGAATATCTTTAAGCAAAAGAAGATGATCTATAATTTGCCCAGTGAAAACTACAAGTTTCAGATCATGAATGTAATCATCATCTTTCCCATTGCCTCATGGACAAACTCCTATTCTTCTGTATAACCCACATATCGCTCTGATGATCCTCACTACTTCCAAGTTCATAAAAGGAGACATGAAACACCAAAAGTAAGCATCAAGAGAACAACACTTCTCAGTGTTTACACCTAAGTTGCTTCTGCAATTCTAGGGACGCTCCCATTCTTGAACCTTGCGCCAGTTCTCCTCTGGCTCCCAACCCAAACCTGCTACGTAAATTAAGTGACGCTTAGAACCTGGCCCTCACTCTCACTCCTGCCCATGCTTCATGAAACTAATAAAGGTTCACCATTTTGTATAACATTCAAACATGAAGCCAGAGATGAATTAGAAAGAAAATCCTACACTACCAAACAATTTGCATATTGAAGAACATTGCAATTCTGAACGCTTGTGTGGAGAGAAAAACCTCAGCTCAACTCAAAAGCCTTGTTCCAACTTGGGTTGGTGCTATTCTATTCTAGAGTATCCTCTCTACGGCCTTCTTTCTTAGAAAGCACGAGCTATCATATCTCTATTCCGTCTTCCCATTTCTCGTGATAAGTTGTGGCCATATCAGTATTCCTGACCAATGTACTTATATAGCCTTCTGGTCCTCGAAGCTTCTGGCAGAATCGAGTATTCAACAATTTTTACTCCCTTACGGCTCTAGCATTCCATATCAAGGAAGTAGCAGATATGTCATGACATGGGTTGGTTGTCAACTCAGAGCTTAGTGCTCAAGAGAGAGAGCCTGGAACCGCATGCTCCACCAACTCCATTGGCTCATCCAAGAAACTGAAAAGATGACTTCAATTTACTGCATGCTTAGTTAGATTCTCAGAAACTGCTCCTGATCTCAAATTCGTCCAACTCCCTTGAGGTTATTGTTGAATCCGTTGGCAAAAGCTTGCGCAACCAGCAAATTGCGGTTTGGACCAAAAGAAGGCAAACTTACGTGTATGATATCTGAAGGTTATTCCTGTAACCAGTCTACCCTTCCTATCTCCTCCGACTAACAGGAACAGATTGGGTCAAGACCTCCTTTAGCCAAGACTCTCTACCTGGCGCGAATAATTTCTAAAGCTTCAAATTTTAGTTTCACCCCCCAGGTCCCTCACTGTGACTGACCAAACTGCGTTTCTTCATGTAGTTAGGCATACCTTCATTGATCTGGAGTCCTGATACTTCAATGGAGTAAACTATATTCTACCATACAATTCGGTCTCAAGTTATGGCGGTAATTTCTTGTTCTTTTGACCCTTTATTGAATCTTTACCTCTATATCTTGAGACCATATATGCCGACCCCGAGAAATTTGATAAACAACATTAATCATGCAGAAGTATAATCCATATGCTGAGATACAACTGACAAGACTCCCCAGATCAAAAGGTCAAGGGTAATCAAATTGCAACAAATAGAGTCAAAAGCTACATAGAAGAATCAAGCTCGGTCCCAAACTGATCAGATTAAGATTTCATAAAACTGACCCAATTCAGAAATCACATATAGAAATTGAGCTATACCTGAAATCACCAAATTTTGCTCCATTTCTCAATAAAGACGGAATCATACTCCTGCATCGCCGGTTCAACCCATCCATAGACGGTCAGTAAAGGCTCGCCGGTTCAAAAAAGAAAGCAAAAGGCTCACCGGCTTGGTTTGCTTGCCCTGCCTCTGTGAGCAACCGAAACTCCCGGTTCTCCTCGACCCAAAACCGGCCCACTTCAAAATGAACCGCTTGAAGACCGGACTCTCGGGTAAAACCCGAACTAATAACACCAACTCACAACCCATCTAACCGGTGCCCTAACCGGTTCATCCGGTTATCCATCCGATTCCTCACCTGTGTATATAACCACCCCACAGCCCCTTAACTCGGCCGTCCGCCCTTCCCTCCACAAAAAGAAAAAAAAAACGCTCTTTTCTCCAAACCCAAGTAAGTTTTCTTCTCTTCTTCTATGTCTCTTACATTCCCTTTGAATTTGATTAGTAATTGGAAAAAAGATAATCTTGAGATTTCGTAAAAAGAAGTTCATAAATTTTACTCGAAATTGTTTCTTGTTTAGTACTAATTGGTTGTGGGAATTCTTGATATATGTAAAAAGAAGCAATTTTGCTCATAGGAGTTCGTAAGATATGCAAAAATGGCATCTGGGTTGGAACCTGTAGAGGTGACATCCCAAAAACATGATCCAGCATGGAAGCATTGCCAAATGTACAAGAGTGGGGATAGAGTACAGCTCAAGTGTAACTACTGTGGCAAAATCTTTAAAGGTGGTGGGATACATAGGATTAAGGAGCACCTGGCTGGCCAAAAGGGCAATGCATCAACCTGTTTAAGGGTTCAGCCTGACATTCGCCTTCAAATGCTGGAGAGCTTGAATGGGGCTGTGGCGAAAAAGAAGAAGAAACAAAAGCTGACTGATGAGATTGTCATGTATAATGGTTCTGTTAATGAGATAGACACTTTTGCCAATCATTGTGGGTTGAACACTGAGGTGGAATTGCTTCCTGTTCCCGATACACTTGAGTCAAATTTGTTAATGAATCAAGAAGAGGGAATGAGCAAGAGAAGTAGGAAGAAGAAAGGGAGAGTAAGAAAAGCGTCCGCGTCAGCAATTGCTAACCCTAATGTTATGAGTAATGGTATTGTAGTAGGTTCAAAAAGGGCAATCAATCAAGTTCAGTTGGCAGTAGGGCGGTTTTTGTACGATGTTGGGGTGCCTTTAGATGGGGTTAATTCGGTTTATTTCCAACCAATGGTCGATGCAATTGCATCCCAAGGCTCGGGAGTTGTTGGTCCGGCCTATCATGATCTCAGGAGCGGGATTTTGAAGAATTCTGTTCAGGAAGTGAGGAATGATATCGATCAGTGCACGGGGACTTGGGGCAGGAGCGGCTGTTCTGTTTTGGTTGACGAATGCATTTCAGAGAAAGGGAAAACGTCGATAAACTTTTTGGTTTATTGTCCGGAGGGAACGATGTTCTTGAGGTCTGTGGATATAACTGACATTGTAGATTCCACTGATGCTCTATATGAGTTGCTAAAGGAGATTTTGGAGGAGGTTGGAGTGAGAAATGTGTTGCAAGTTGTTACTAATTGCGAAGAGCGATATGTTGTCGCAGGGAAAAGGCTGGCTGATACTTTCTCTACTGTATTTTGGACTCCTTGTGCGGCTTGTTGCATTGATTTCATGTTAGGGGATTTCAAGAAACTTGAGTGGATAAATACAATCCTAGAACAAGCTAAATCCATATCAAGATTTATCTACAACCACGGCACTGTTTTGAACATGATGAGAAGGTATACTCTTGGAGTGGATTTAGTTGAGCCAGGGGTTAGTCGGTCCGTGACTGATTTCACAACACTGAAACGAATGGTAAACATCAAGCACAATTTGCTGTCCATGGTTACTTCAGAGGAGTGGATGGAGTGCCCCTATTCAAAGAAACAGGAGGGATACAAAATGTTAGATTATATCAGTAACCAGTCGTTCTGGTCTACGTGCACATTGATAAACCGCCTAGTCGATCCTCTCTTGCGGCTTTTGAGAATAGTTGGTAGTGAGAAGAGGCCTGCAATGGGATATGTTTATGCGGGTATATATCGAGCAAAAGAAACAATCAAGAAAGAATTTGTCAATAGGAAGGATTATATGGTTTATTGGAATATTATAGATCACAGGTGGGAACAACTTCAGCGTCATCCTCTTCATGTTGCAGGCTTCTACCTCAATCCCAAGTTTTTCTATAGTACTCAAGGAGACATACATCTTCACCGGTCCTTGGTGTATGATTGTGTAGAGAAATTGGTTCCTGATCCGAAAATCCAAGATAAAATTGTGAAAGAGACGACATCATACCACAACGCTGTTGGAGATTTTGGGCGGAAGATGGCAGCAAGAGCTAGGGATACTTTACTTCCTGGTGAGGTTCTCTGCATCAAGTGAAAGCTATCTGATTTTAGTGAGTGACCTTGTTTGTTTTCTTTACTAGTTATTGAGCATTATAACTTTGAAACATATGCTAGCAGCGTCTTTCTACTAAAGGCTTAAGTAAAGTAAAAGCATGCGGCCAATTGTTTCAGTTCCACTATTTTTTATTAGTTACCGGTAGCCTCTTTTTACTACTACGTGGCTTGTTTAGAGACATTTAGCCAAAGGTCATCCCTAGTCTGTACCAACATGAAGTTCTTTCAGAAGCTCATTAAATGCTGGAGCTTCTTTCACCAGGGCAAGAGCCTGGGACGAGGATCCTGTGTTTTGTCTATTCATTGTGGCAGACATGCTTGAGGTTAGATAAATAGTTCGTAGTTGGCTTTGTAGTGGCTCGATGTAGGAAATGTAGGCTGATGCGCACATGAACTGGTAATTGCCAAATGGTCTATACCAGTGCATTTTTTTGGCTCGTTGATTATGGCCTGCTTTATGTTTCTCGTTTACACTGATTAGTGTTCCACGTACTAGGAGGGAGTACCAGTCAATCATATTGCCAAGTCTCAATCAGCTGATTCTATTTGATTGTATTAGGTGAATGGTGGTCAACATATGGAGGGGGCTGCCCAAATTTGGCTCGTTTGGCTATCCGCGTTCTCAGTCAAACTTGTAGTCTGATCCTTCCTAAGCCAAGACATATTCAGTTGGAACAAATGCACGAAAGGAAGAACTGCTTAGAGCATCAGAGATTAAGTGACCTTGTCTTCGTTCAGTACAACATGTGGCTGAGACAATTGTATGTAAAAAAAAATGAACCATCTTTTAGCTACTGGTAAATTCATGACGGGGGAAAATCTAAAGAATCTCTCTCTTTCAACTGACTTTTCAGGGTTCAGAAGAATGAAGAACAGGCTGCAGAGGATCCTCTAGCGTCCGACAACATTAATACTGTTGAGGACTGGGTCACAGAGAAGGAGTTATGCTCAGAGGACATCGGAAGCTCCGACTGGACGACAATTGAGCCGCCTTATGGCAACACAATGCTATTATTACCGTCAATGGATGAATTTGAAGCCTTAGGTGCAGGTATTCACATTGCATTGCTCTTCAAAAGCTTACCGAAGAAACTTTCTTTTTATGAGCTTTATTAACTGCAACACATTTCTCTTGCAGGGTTTGATGATTTTGAAATTTTTGAGGGAGTAAAAGATAGTGAAGATGAAACAGGAGAAGAAAATTTAGTGAGCCAATAGAATGTAGCTAAGAGATGTCTTTTAGAAGCAAATGATTTGTAGGGTCAATTTAGGGGCAAGTGATATTTGATGTTCATAACAGGCAGAAGGAAACAGTGTACTGACTTGTAAAATGTTTTTCTGTGTCGGTGTGCTAATGTGAAGGCTCGATGTTTTTATTGTTTCTTGCCCTTTCTTAGTGACCAGCTGGGTCATTGTCTCATTCTGATCCAGCTAATTATACGATAATGAAATGTAGGCCGCTAGGAAGTTGAAAGGTACATTTTCACTTGGGACAAAATTCTAGAATACATGCATACATTTTGCAAACAGTCTTTTCATGATGATCTAATCAGTTTGTGTGGTAATGTCTCCTTTTCCCTCAGTTTTCCCTCTCTTTTGGGTGCAACGCAGATCAGCAGAGAAGCAGATACAGAATGGTAACTTCATTACTTCATGTATCCCCCTCCACTTGTCTAATGATCCCTTGTCATATGTATCATCCTCGACTTGTCTAAAGGTCCCTGCAGTGAAGTTTGCGAGCACGGAAGCCAATGATCGCAACATGTTTATTGACGAAACTTGTTGACTGATAGTAGAACTTGTCTGCTTAGAGTTGCTAAACATATTTTGGTTTATACTATAAGTGCTTCTGTTATGGATTTGCCTCTTTCTCAGAAGTGTGCAAAGGAAGTTGTGAACGGCAGCCTTTGTAAATTTTGTTGGTTAGGCCTTTTTGGATTCTTATTTAGGAATCTTGTACTACTAACTCAGTATAGCTTACATACGGTTAACTAAAAAACTCTAACCCCAAGTCCTCCAAGATATTGATGGTAAATGGTCACCCTTCGTTTTACAAAACACACATGTTTAGAAGAGAAACATGAACCCTCTTCGTACAAAAATCAACTATATAGACGTTATGAACCCTCTATAACTACGCGTGAAATGGAAACTGTGACTGCTTTTAAGAACCTAGCAACATAAGAAGTGATATGACGGAAGGATTAGCAATCAAATTTCTACTTAACCAGTAGTCATGGCTTTCCTAATCGTGTTTGGTCATCCAACGCCGCCAGCTTCTGATGGCGATAATGGGGCACTTCAATTTAGAAATCAAAGATAAAAGAGTTTGCTTTGGGGATGTCAATTCCAAATGAAATCTGTTTGTCGTGCTGAAAGTGGGTATATACCTACTGATGAAAAATCTAAACTCAAATGATGAGATACAAAACTGAGAGTTTCTTTGCTGATGCTGAGAGTGAAGCACTGGGAAAGGCTAATCCGGTGGTTGTGGATTTGGTAATTGTAGTGTTCATTGGTGGTTCGCTCATAATCCAGGTATCTTTGGTGCTCATTGATTGCCACTCATAATAAATCTACACCTACTGCAGTCCTGCCAAACCTCCCTTTTTCCGAGTCACTAACTCATTGATGTCAATATTATACGTGGCACGCAAGTAGTACTCAATCATACACGTTTCTGCAAGATGCTGATATCCAACCTCTAAATTCTCATTTGAGACAATTACTGAAAGGCTAGGTGGCCAGAAACAACCAAAGTCAAATCAGTCCTAATAATAACCATGGAAAAAGATGATCAGATTACTACAAGTATCATCAATGGAGAAAAGCAAACCAACTTACGATAGCTGATAGAGATAACAGTCTAAAACTACATTGGAGCTGGTCCGATATCTATGGTTGTTGCTAAAATTGTTTTGTAAAAAAGCACAGTACTTTAGCAACATGAACTCTGCAGGTGGAGTCACTCCAGAGTAACCAAAAATGGCTACCTGTTGCTGCTATGCGCACCTCCGGTGGTAGATAATGCCGAAGCAGAACCGGCTTCGATATCAACCTCCTCATCCCCATCACCCACGGACGACCATGCGCTCACTTTCTCAAAACAAGACGATGATGGATACGAATGGACAAAATCCTCAAAGTCAACACCACCATCGCCCCCCTTCTTCCCGTCATACTCGTTCGGTGGCGCCAGAACCTCAGGCAGCGCCGCCTCCCCTTCCAAGTACCTCAATACCTGCCGCATACTCGGCCTAGCAGATGTGGCATTGTTGGAGCAAATTAACCCCAACTTGAGCACCACCACCGCCTCTACCTCATCATACTCCCCACTCAACCTTTTGTCGACCACTTCAAGTATGGCTCCTTCCTTCCATTTCTCCCACACCCAATCTACCAAAAGAAGCTCCTCAGGCAACGCTTTTGGCTCAATAGGCCGCCTTCCACACACCACTTCCAACAATAACGCTCCAAATGCAAAGACATCCGAGCTTGTGGTGGGCTTCCCCGTCCTCGTGAGCTCGGGGGCCAAGTAACCCAATGTGCCCACCACTCTGGTTGTGCTCGGGTTTGAACCATGCTCGTATAACTTGGCTAGCCCAAAATCGCCCAATCGGCCATTCAACTCTGCATCTAGCAACACATTTCCTGCTTTGATGTCTCTATGAATCACGGCTTGTTCCCACTCTTCATGCAAGTATAACAACCCACAAGCCACACCTTTGATGATCTTAAACCTCTGTTCCCAAGTTAAAATCATCTTGGGTTCCTCATAAATGTACTTATCTAAGCTTCCATTAGGCATGAAATCATACACAAGCAACAGATCCCCTCTCCGTCGACACCATCCTAGTAACTGAACCAAATTCCTATGTCGGAGACGGCCAATACTAGCAATCTCAGACATAAATTCGCGTAAACCTTGCTTTGATTCATGGGAGATCCGCTTAACCGCGACTTGGGTTTTTGAATTAGGTAAAGTTCCTTTATACACTCTGCCAAATCCACCAAACCCAAGTAATTCTTTGTCTCTAAACTTCCTAGTCGCTTGCTTTAGCTCTTTGTAGGAATATCTATGTGGACCAACATCAAGCTCCCAATCTTCGACCACATCCATGTTCTTGACCTTTTTGTAATGATAAATGGCAGCGGAAACTGCAATGACTATAAAAACCACCAGAGATACAGATAAACCTACAATCAACACAGTGTGATCCCTTTTCGGTCCAGGAAGTGAAGGAAGAGAAGATAAATCTAAGGATTCAGCTCTTCCATTCATCTTGAAACTCCAACCGAAAACATAATGCGAACTAGCAAGCAAACCAGTTGAAGCAGAAAAACCAACATACATAAAATCTTCGAGGTATGGTGCAAGATCAACATGAAACGACAAGATTGACATACTGGGTTTTGATGAGGAAAGCGAAAGAGTGACATTGAGCTCATTTATAACCGAATCATAATCGATCCAGGCCTGAATTGTCTTGCCATTCTGGAGATTTAGGGCTTGTTTGGTCGAGTCGCCTTCCATAAAATAGCTGGCATTCACAGAAACGTTGGAAACTAGGCTGTTTATGTCGATGCCAACATGGTTGTCATTTATGTCACCGAATTCAAAGTCCTGAACGGTATCGAATTCGACTGCTATAACGTGGTTTGAGAAGTTACCGTTGTCACTGGAATTGAGAAGGCCCAAGTACTGGCTGGGAAGTGCACCTGTAAGCTCTTTTGTGGACGAGATTGTGAAGGCTAAACCATGGCCACCAAGCTTTAAGTACTCAGGAACTATTGCAAAAGCGAAAGCAGTGGAAAACGAGAAGGATTTTCCACTTTTGGAGTTCTTGAAGTTTATCGGATTTGGGTAGAATGCATGACCAAGCAGGCGAGGGGTGTCATTGGTGAGCTTGAGGATGCCATTGCTTTCTATTTCTGCAACCCCATTTAGGCTTATGTTGTTGCGGTGATGTTTAAATCCATTGAAATTGAACTCATCCAGCTGACAGAGAACTTGGTTTGAGATGAAAAAGAAAGCACAGAAGACTGTTAGGAGTGCTTTGGCCATCACTGACTTGGGTTGCAGCTGTTTCTGGGTCAGAATTCAGAAGGGGATTAAAGTATAGTTGTTCGGTGGGGTGGGTGCCTGAGTGGTGGGTGATATCTGAATGAACTTGTGTGATATACGGTGTTATTCTTAACGCTTGTTTTTGGCTGGTCACTAACCGAAAGAGAGAGAAATGGGGTGAACCTCACCGGGAGTTCTTGGACAGGACTCCTTGCTACCAAGATCCTCAACCAACTGCTGAAGTATATATTATATTAAGTCCAAAATTTGTATGAACAGTGCACCATCCGAAAGTTGTAGCTCTTATTCAGGCGCCACGAGTTTTATTTCGGATTACGAGTTTTTATTGACAAACAGTCATTTCACAGTTGACGTAATTAAAGCTCACCATCTCAAAATATCCGAGGTCGGTCGATGTAAAGAGAGGAAAATGTGATGGGTGATTTCCATATGCAAGTTTGCCACAATAGAGCAAACAAAGGAAACATCACATGGCTTGCGGGTTGCAGCGGAGGATCTGAATATGTTGCACATCATGTGGAGTGTTGCTAGTGCTATTGAGTAATGCCCCTTGTTTTCCCTCTTAAGTTGCCAGCCTACTTTACTTTACCTTGTTACCAGACTCTTGACTCGCGAGTGATGATGAGGAGGCCATGTGAAATGAGTGTGTGCTTTTGGGGTGTGCCAGATGGTTCCAGTCTCTCTCTCTCTCTCTCTCTCTGTCATCTTGGGAAAGATTTTCTTTCCTGACGTCCAAGTCCAGTATCAATCAAAGGCTAGTGGCGTTGGAATCTATTCTTTCTACTGCCACTTCTCAATTGGCTATATGTGTACTTTTAGCTTTAGTTATAGCTTTTCTGCGTTCTTGGTTGAATATGTTGAGCTGAACTCAGTGCAGCACCATCTAACTGTAGCAAATGATGTTGAAATTAATTGTGCGCCCATTGGTACCTAAAGTCAAAGATGTAGTGGTTTACTTGGATAAACTTGCCCATTTGCCTTTTCGTGACTTGATTTCAACTTCAAGTTGAGTATATCTGAATGCACAGCTTGTTCATTATTTTTTCCGGTGAATATTAAAGTCAAATGTTCGGTACAAATACACGCTTAGAAGGAGGAGAAGTTAATCAGGTATAAGAACCGATCTCAATTCTCATGTACAGTCAATGTGAACTTTAATACCCGCCCTCACACATAATGTGTAATATGAGGTGATGAGAAGCCTCGATCCGAGGAAAGCGGACGCTTATGCATATTGGTGGAATATGAGGTAGCGGCCTGAAGACTATGGGGTACTGGCACAACCTAGATCTTATACTACATTAAAATTCAATATTCAACTCAAACACGTACTCAGGACTCAGGAAGGGAGGTCACAAAATTTATGTCAAAGTATTAGGTATTATTTCTTTAATATAAAATTTATATCTCTGAGAATGAAAATGATCAGTGATGGGGACAGGGAATGAAGATTGTTGATCGCATGTATACCTCTTACCCCTGTCCTTGTGTGTGTCCAGTATTGAATATCCCTCGCAATAATGCAGACACTAACACATTAAATCCAGCTTACATAATCTAAACGTATATGCCGAGCAGGAAGCGTTGAGCATATATTGTATTGTATATAAGTTGTATAATGTTCCTTCACTTAATCCACTCCCCTTCTAAGTCTTGTTACTCCCTGCTGTTGAGAGATATAGGATTTAATTTGTCTTTTCGCCAATAAAAACATGAACAATACTAAGTGATCAAACATAGCAAAATAATGGTATATAAATTGAAAGTAATTCAGCAAGCAAGTGTAGATAAAATTATATAATCTAGAGTAGTATAACAATATAAACATAACTAGTCTGTGAGAGTCGCGACATAGTCACTATCCTAAAGACGTTATTGCCTTCCTGTGTGCACCTGTTGACGACAGATAAAATCTTCAAAGATAGAATTCATTGACGTAACTATATCTCTTATGTGTACATGTCTACAGGAAGACGGGATGAACTAATTCACAATCACGTAAGATCCGACAAACAGTTTTACCCGTCGGGTACTGGTAAAACCGGTCTGGTCCCGATAAAACAGGGTTTGATATATTTTACCCGATTTTTTCCGGGTATGCTTTTTGAGAATTCGTACTCTATCCTTGCGGGTAGGGTATTACCCGTAGGTAAATTTCAATTTCTGATTAATTGTTCTTTTTTCAATAAATAGATTTTAATCACCTACTAATTAGGCACATTTTAACCTCCAACAATCCAAATTACAATGACAACTTCAAAATTCCAAATTACAAGTATCACTTTCTCAGTTTCTCCATCAAAATTCATTTCACAACAATCAAAACCACTTGATTCAACAATCACAACAAATATAACAAGAAGTCTGAAAATCAAGATTAGGGCTTATCGATTTAACAAAATAAAACAACATATTTTCAAGAGAATAGTAATGATGGAGTGAAGATTTTTCTCAAGAACAAGATTTGGTCTGCTATGGAGTGCATTCGAAGGTCACTGTCGCGGTCAACACCGATGGTTAGCGGCAGTGTGACCGTGGTTCCTCTGTCGTCAATAACTTTCTTGAACAATGTCCGCAGCGACGGAGTGACAATGGGACTGATGGTGGATATACGGTAGATCTGTACGCAACTGATCGTGAAAAGGACTTGGCACCACATAAGTAAGCTTAAAAGCTTTGTAACATATGAAATTATGACAATAGTTCTCAATAATGCCAAATAGTAAAGC
The DNA here is from genome assembly GCA_033070095.1 of Escallonia herrerae. Classification (NCBI taxonomy): domain Eukaryota; kingdom Viridiplantae; phylum Streptophyta; class Magnoliopsida; order Escalloniales; family Escalloniaceae; genus Escallonia; species Escallonia herrerae. The sequence continues at coordinate 251,427 of JAVXUP010000289.1, forward strand.
AAAATTTTCTCTTGGGAAAAGCAAAAACATATACCATGGAAAGATAAGTTTGACATTACAGATATAAGAAAGAGAGAAAATTATACAAACTGGGTGTCAACACCATCCAACCAAAACAACAAAAAACCTATTATGAAACCTACCAGAACAAAACATAAACTAAAGTACAATATCATAAAGAATCCTGAATAGCTGCGGGAGTAAAAAATACCGTAGAGGCACACAACACGCATCAAACCATATCAAGATAGTGCTACAGCATCATGTACAAATCCTATCCATTCTTGCCGTACGTCATCAGTTGACCATGATGCCAAAACAGCTAATGCAGATGATAAAGTCAAAATATTGTCTCTTTCTCGGGCAATATGTACAAAATGAAACATTCTGTAACGATTGAGGACACATGATAGCGCACTAGAACCAGGAACATCACTCTGAGAACATCAAGTCATCTGTATAAGTAAATCAGAGTGAGACAGTAAAATATAATATGGAAGTAACCAAGAGAATAAATCAAAGCAAGGGCTAAAGAAAAGGAGTCTGCCATGGCATTATAGAGCCCATCAGAGATAACCACATCAATACATACACCAAAAGGTTTCCAGTTGGAATTTAACAGTGTCAAACCTATACCATATCCCATTAGAACCTTCTCAGATATCACAACAGAAACAACATAAACCACTGGAACAGAAGGCATAGAGCACTGGCAAAGATTTGAGAAATGCAGAGGATACAATAGAGGGAGAAAGTGGGTGAAGGGAACATGAGCCATGAGATCATCTGGATGGCCACGCTTCATCACTTTCTTAATGGCCAGCTTAAAATAGGATGTATTACGCACTAGATTGAAAAGATTTCGCACTTTAATTCTGATATCAAACAAGTAGAAGCAGGAATTTTGAAAAACACAATCATTATGTACACCTCAGATTGACCAAAGTACAACAGCAATCCAAATAATGCGCAACCAATCACCCACTTGATAGGGCGAGAGCAAGGCCAACCACTGATTAAACCACTCTAAAGTTGGCGTATCAATAAAAAGGCCTGGTAGGCTATGCAACAGTTGAATTCTCCAAAGGTCCTGAATACAAGGACATTCCAAGAAAAGATGTTGGTGGGTTTGAGAGTCAAGGGAACAAAGAGGACATATATCAGAGATTGAACAACCTCTTTTGATTAATTATGAGCGTAAAAGTAGCCGACAATGCAGTAATTGCCAGAGGAAAATTTTGACTTTTTCTAGAAACGGCGAAGTCCATAACCTTTCTAAAGGTTGGGTGGCATAACAAATTCACTCCGGTGACGGTTACTGTCATTTTATAGAAGAAAACAATGAGAATTACAGACATAAAATTTCCTTGACTTCATAAAAGGCTAGTGAACTTCATTCAGTGAACCCGAGGAAGCAAGGAAATTTCAAGAATATGGGATGCAATGTTAGTAGGGAAGACTTGGAGTATACGATGCGAATTCCAGGAACGAGCATTCAGTAGAAAGAGATCACTTACTTTCTATTGCTATCCAATCATTGCTATGCATATTTGGACCTTTGTTATCCTGTTTGGCTACCTGGTTGGCCGGTTGAGCATAATTGGTCTGCAACACCATCGTCTGCGCTCGCGCATTGACTCTGCGATGCGCATCTCCTACTCCCGTGTGCCGACTTTGCAACCCCCGTCGCCCGTGCCTGGGCATAGAATCCACGACCTCGTTGCATATGCCCGCGCCCGACTCCATAACCCCGTCACTTGCGTCCCACGCTCTGACTCCGTGATGCTCGTCACCCGTTCTCGGGCGCCAATTCTGTGATGCCCATCACCCGCGTCCACACGACGACTTTATGATGCCCGTCGCCGCGTCCATCGACCGCTCTTGCTTCACATGCCCCTATAACTGCACACACTCTGTCGCACCCATGCAGCAGCGCGACCCTAGCTCTCTGTCATATTTATCATGCCGTCAGCGCCCATGTGCCATGTCTTTGATCCACCTGAAACTCTTCCTGATTCAGCAAGTGTTTCAGGTGAATCAAAGACATGGTCTATGGGTGGCGGTGATCGTTCATTGCATGTGCTCAATTCTTTCCATTTGTTGTTTTTCAGAATTGTCCGTGATGGCTTGGGATTATATGAAGTTCTTTATGACCAAAAATGTTTATAGATACTTATATGGTTGTAGTCTTCCATGATTTGGTCTCTATGTATGTTCTTGTGCTTTATTTGATACTTGATATTCAGATTAAAGATTGCTGCGTTGGTTCATGTATAGTCGAAGGCTCAGAACTTCAAGTTTTTTATATCTAGAATTTGGTGGTTTTGATTTGGAGAATTTGGTCAAGATATGAAAAAAAAAATTCCTTTTCTTTCAACTGACTTTTTTTGAGTAATTAGTTCATTATAAAGTGCAAGAAAATGAAAAAAATGCCGGATTGAAGGTGATAACTACTATTTGGGAATATGCAAAATTGAAAGGGTAGAAGTGGATTTACCCGAGGATAACACCCAGCCCGTTCAGATAGGATAAAAAAATGGTGGGTGTTTTTTTACCCGTCCCGTTTTATCTGTATCCGACCGAGTATTACCCGTACCCGGCATGTATATCCGTTTGCGAGGTGTAAGTGATGTAGGCCGAGGCCCACATAAACCGGTATTGACAAATGGTCTACTCGAGTGCATTTTCTTGGCGCGTTGGTTATGGCCTAGTTTACGTTTCTCATTTACACTGTTTGTGTTCCCACGTTCTGGGAGGAAGAACCAGCCAATCATACTGCTAAGTCTCAATCAGCTGGTTCTATTTGTTGAATGGTGGTCAACATTTGGAGGGGGCTGCCCAAATTTGACTCCTTTGGCTATCCGAGTTCTCAGTCTTGTACTCCGATTCTTTCTAAACCAAGACATACTCGTGTTTGAACAAATGCACGAAAGCAAGAACTGCTTAGAGCATCAGAGATTAAGTGACGACCTTGTCTTCGTTCAGTACAACATGTGGCTTAGACATTGTTTTTTTTTTTTTTTAAATGTATAAAGACATGGAACATCTTTTAGATACTGGTAAATTGATGACGGGTGAGAAAATGTAAAGAATCTTTCTCTTTTAAATGACTTTTCAGGGTTCAGAAGAATTAAAAACAGGCGGATCCTCTAGCGTAGGGTAACATTAATATTGTTGAGGACTGGGTCACTGAGGAGTTATGCTCAGAGGACATGGGAAGCTCAGATTGGACGACAGTTGAGGCGCCTTATGGCAACACGATGCTTTTATTACTGTCAATGGTTGAATTTGAAGTCTTAAGTGGAGGTATCCACATTGCAATGCTCTTCAAAAGCTTACTGAAGAAACTTTTTTACGAGATTAATTAACTGCAAGAAAGCTATTCTCTTGCGGGGTTTCATGATTTTGAAATCTTTGAGGGAGTAAGAGATAGTGAAGATGAAACTGGAGAAGAAAATTTAGTGAACCAATAGAATGTAACTAAGAGATGTCTTCTAGAAGCAAATGACTTGGGAGGGTCAACTTGGGAAAAGGTGATGGTTGATGTTCTATAACCAGGCAGCAGGAAACAGTATAGGCTATTGTAGAATTTCTGTGTCGGTGTGCTTATGTCAAGGATTGGCAATCAAATTTCCACTTAACCATTCATCATGGCTTTCCTAATCATGTTTGGTCATCTAACGCAACCAGCTTCTAATGGCGTTAATGGGGCACTTCGATTTAAAAACAAGGGCTAATTACACCCATGTCCCTGAGGTTTGGAGGTAATTACACGCGAAGATACAAAGTTTCAAAATGTAACATACGTGATCAAAAACGTTAAAAAAAGTAACACTTTTATCCAACCGTCAGTATTCCGTCCAAAAAGTATAATTTTCGTCATTACGTATTTTAAAAATGGCAATACTACCCCTGTACAGTATATCGTCACAAAAAGTATAATTTTCTCTCTCCACAATTTAAACCCTAAATCTGAAGTCACCGCCGGCAGCCTCCCTCCGCCGCCCCATGCCGCCAGCAGCCCCCCTCCCCACCACCGCCGGCCACAAACTCAACGCCTTACACCATTTTCGGCGAGGGCAGATGGCCAACAACGGCCACTGCTATTCTTCACCGGCGATTGCCACCAACCAAACATCAATGTACATCCCCATCGATCGGCCCACCCACGGCCGGCGACAGCACAACCACAACTGCTCGCTTCCACAGATCGGCCAACCCACCGTCGCTGTCGGAGCAGACCCACCACCAGGCATCGATCGCATCGGTGGGCGCGATGGTGCAAGCCCATCGTGGTGGTGATGGCGCTGCCTTGCTGGTGGTCACGGTGGCGCGCATCTCGATGGAGGAGGCCGGTGTCGCGATGTAGCTCGGTGATGCTTGCGATCTCGGACGGCGCGGGGTACGGAGGTATGGCGACCGCGACAGGCAGATCGGTATGGCGACCGCGATCTTACGGCGCCGGTGCCTCGCCGGAGGGCCTGCTACTGCGCTGACGGGGAAGGGGAAGGCAGACGGCGTGGGGGGGTGTGGGTGCTGGGTGTGGGGAGAGGAAGAGGCAGACGCGTGGGGGTGGGGTGGGGGCGCGAGGGGGGTGGGGGTGGGTGCTGGGTGTGGGGAGAGGAAGAATAAACAGTAAATTAAGTGGGTAATTGATTTTAAAGTCAGGGGCAATCAAGTCTTTTTGTTAAAACCGTTAAGTATTTTTGTATTCCGTTTATCAATGGACATAAGTGTTACATTTTAAAATTTTGTGTCCTCGCGTGTAATTACCTCCAAATCTCAAGGACATGGGTGTAATTAGCCCTAAAAACAAAATAAAAAAGAAGTGTTACTTATGGAGATGCCAATACCAAAAGAAATCTGTTTGTCGCGCTGACAGTGGGTTATACCTACTGAAAAGGCCTAAATTCAAATGACGCGATGCAGAATTGATAGCTTCTTTGCTGGTGCTAGGAATGAAGCACTGGGAAAGGCTAATCTATGGGGGTTGAGGATTTGGTCATTTGGTGCTCATTGATTGGTCTCTCTTAGCTAGTAATAAATCTATACCTGCTGCAGTCCTGCCTACTCCCCCTGCCCTTTGTTTTGCGTTACCAACTCATTGATTGATGCCAATGTGATATGTGGTAGACAAGTGGTACTCTATTATTCACGTTTCTGCAAGATGCTGATATCCAGCCTCTGAATTCTCATTTGAGACAATTACTGAAAGGCTAGACCAGAAACAACCAAAGTCAAATCAGATTACTTTACAATGTACCATCAGACTCTTGTTTTCCCTCTATATTACCCACTTTACCTTGTTACCAGACTCTTGACTTGTGAGTGGTGAGGCCATATGAAATGAGTGTGCTCTTGTTTTCCGATCTTTCTCTTGTCCGCTTGGGAAACATTTTCTTTCCTGACGTCCAAGTCCAGTATCAACTGTGCAGCCATTGGTACGCAATAGGAATTGACTTTGTTGCTTCGCAATAATGATGTTGAAAAATAACTGTGCAGCCATTGGTACCTAAAGTCAGGTTTAGTGTACTTAGATAAACCTGCCCATTTGCCTTTTGTGACTTGATTTCAACTTCAAATTAAACATGTCCAAATGCACATCATGTTCGTTATTTTCTTTTCGTGAATATTAAACTCTGATCTTCATCTTTAAAAGAAGGAGAAACCCACTGGGTAGAAAAACCAATGTCGATTCTCATTTGTAGTCGATGTGAGACTTTATCACCCGCTCTAATGCTTAGCGTGAATATGAGGCAGCGACCTAAAAATCATGGGGCACTGGCATGACATAACTCAGCCAGATGTCCAACTCAGAAGCATGCTGAAGTGAAGAGGCCCATAAGAATATACACTAAAGTGTTAGGTATTATTTTTTCTGTATGTAGTTTATATCTGAGAGTGAAAATAATGTATGATGGATGGCGTGGGGGATGGAGGATGAACATGGTAGCTCGCATGTATACGTGTGATTGTATCCTTAAAGGGAGCAACGCTTAACCTTGTGTGCAACATTGAATATTTCTATCGAAGCTTCAACTCAATAATGGAAACACAAACACGTTAAATCCGGCTTATTACCCAACGTATATATCGTTACGAACATGTGTGCTGAAGCATTTGGTATACTGTATAATGTTCCTTCACCTCCAATTCTAAATAATTTTGTCACCCTTGCCTTTTAGATCCAATGGTCTTAGATAGCTGCTGCAATGATTCAGAACTACTAAATATATTCCTATATTTGGAAGTGAGGACAGAGGGAGAAAGAGGGAGACGAGAAGCGTTGATAGCCCTGTTTCCTCCGGGACTTGTATTATTATATGGTCCTTTGCCTGACATGAAGATATATTATTCAGATTTTTCAGTTTTATTTTGACTATACCTTGGACTTAGATAATGTAAGACGGCTTCAACGATTGCTTGGCTCCCAATCTCAATAAATTCGAGCGATGTCAGAAACAGAACAACTCAGAGATTTATTTGTTCTCACGTCAGATATCTGCGAGCGAAATTTGTTTTAGATCTGGAAGGTCTTCAATTCTGGAAATACTATCTGCCAATGCCATTGAGGGTTGGTGATGTGGTAGTGAGATTGTTGGAGTTTGGTATGGTGGCGCAATGGACCCTTGTATGTAGAAGCTACGAGTATATTGCAAAATTAAGGTGGTGGTTATGAAAGTCGGTAGCAGCGATGAGTAGATTGTGTGTGTGTGTGTGAGAGAGAGAGATAGAGAGCGAGAGAGAGATGGGCAGAAGTTGTGAAACCAACAAACAACCCTGGGTTGGTTGGGGCGGGGGTAGGGTGTGATAGGGTTTTTGGAGTTATTTGAGAATTTAAACTAATTACAAACATGTATCTCAATCAAACTAATGAAGAAGCTCAATCAAAACCCTAACTACATAATCTCAAACAATTATAGAGTAATAAGTAGAGAGATTAAGTTAGTGATACTTGAAAAGGAGATTTAAATGGTACGATATGCATTATTTTCAAGCCTACATCCACTTTGTCAAGTAAGTTCCTTACAAGAGTATTATTTTTCTAGTAACAATCTTCTTTCCTATTAAGATCAAAACCCTTACAAGCACTTGGTGATATACTCACGCCATGCATAAGCTGTAATCCACAAAGCTCATCCAAATCTTTACAACCCCAAGCCTCAATCACGATACTTACAATGATCAACTGCACAAAGAAACCATCTTGAAAGGAAATACGTACAGTTGAAGTTCTGGTAAAAATGAAGCTTTAGTATAAAACGATTGATGACTTAAAAAATTAATGCTACCCTCAATTAAAGAATTGCTCATAAACATCTTCTCTCTAATGATATAAAATCATGACGATAAATAGAGAAATGTTTGATCATTGAGCCTTGTTGTTTATCTAATGAATGGAGAATTAGAATATAAATTTTTGGTGTACGATGAAACTCTCAAATCATTTTTTAAAATGATATGAAGTTTGTAATGGGTTGCAATACAATGCAATTAACTACATTCTACTTTTGAATGGCTACCACCTTAATACAACTCATTGTATTATAATAGAGTTGACTGCATTGGTTTTCAAGAAAACCAATGCTGTTATTTTGAGCATAACCTTTTTCTAGAAAAATCAGTTTAAGATGCCATTTTTTTGTGTTGGAAAGTTAATGAAAAAGTTTATCTAAATATAAAAAGATTAGCTCCAAAATTATTTTTGAGAAAACCTGAGTTAGCACCAAGCTTCATCCATTTTTATGAAGCACACTTGTTTGAAAGATTATGAATTTACATACAATGCACAAGGTGTCATAAGATCATTATAGGCCATAGTCATCAATTCAAGTATCAACCAAGACTAGTCATGCAATCATAAAGATCAATCACAAGTAAAAGTAACTTAACCTATGCATTCTTTGTTATTCTTTGACATTGGACTTGATGAAGCTTTCTTAACGTTCCAATATAGCTTTAAGCCCCTTTGATTGGTATCTGCATATCCAATTTATCAAATGTGTTGACACGAGTATGTATGCGTACACTTACAAAGAATCCACTCAGAGCACACACTAGCATATTATCAATGTGTCGTTATCATCAAAATAAGATATAAGCCTGAGTTATCTAACCATAAGGCTAACAAGCTGGTTGTCTTTAATTTAGATGGTGACCTTGAGTTAAAGATTGCCTGAGAGAGATTTGGGATTTTGTCAAGGTTGGTGATCGTGGTGTTGGTTCATCGACAATGGCTGGTATTGAAGAAAATAACGATTTCTTTATTGCACTATTAATGCATGCCCTCATGGGTAATTTTGGTAGATTACCATAATATGAATGGTGCTCAGACTTTTCTTGACAATTCTTTAACGAGAGGAAGCCTTGTGTTAAACCAATAAGAATATCGGATGCAGAGTGTAATTTCAATAATTTACTGTAACTGTGTGAAATATATAAAAATCTAAAGGATACTGAATGTGACTAGCCCTTCATTGTATCAAACAGACAAGCAAGGACTAAACATGGAGAATCTCTTCATTATCTATACATATATAAAAACACGTATGGGCTTACATGACTAATCTTTTCTTTCTTTAAAGTATCCTTTTCTAATTGATATTTCTATAAAAGATTAATGGTGAGTAAGGATCTTTTTTACTTATAACATTTCTTCTCCATTAAATATATTTTCTAAATTAGAGTTTTATTTAAAAATGTGGGTGTTTTGGACTTACTCATAGGATATCAAGCATCTTTCCTTAAAATACCATTATTGGAATATATGTTTTTGTTAGAGTTAAGGATTGTTTTGACTTTTGATTAAAAACTTTTCTTTTTATTATACCTATTTTTAATAAGAGTTTTAAAAAAATAAGGATTTTTTTACTTTTCATGTAATATCATGTCTCTTTCGTTAAATTATCTTTATTGGAATATATACTTTTAGTAGAGTAAAGAGATGTTTTGACTTAACTTATAATAGAGTTACTACATCTTTTCCGTCATATTCAATTAACAAAAACAACTTATAGAGAACATAATTTCTATAAAGCCTTTTCGAAAAAATATAATATACCTAAGCTATATTCAATATTTGTCAGAAATTCAATCCCTTTTAATTTTGTATTTCATATGTCTATGTTGATGTGCATGCTACAGATTTGAATTATTCTGCATATATATAGATTTCAATACAAACATATTAGTACATTTTGAATTAGAGTGCTGTTAAAAAATAAAAGTGTATTCAGCTTCTCTTAGGACATCAAGTATTTTTCTTTAGAATATCCTTACAGGAATATATGCTTTATTACTGGTTTGGCTAACTTTAAACATATTAATGCTAAAGAGGTTCATTAATGCATTTTTTAGTGGCAAAAGACTATTAATATAACCAAAATGGGTAAGGATCTCGTCCCAGCGTACAAAATAATCTCAAGCGATTAAAATGGCTACAATTTTTTCATTAAAAATACCCTTTTAGAAATAAACGGTTTACTAAACTTAAGTGTATTTTTACTTTTAAGAAAGTGAGCCTAAACTATAATATTTTTAGTTAATCATAAACAATTTACTGCTAAGGAGGTTAAAAGTTTACTAATGCAGCTGTAAGTGACAAAAATGTGGGAGTGGATCTAGCCCAATTGTATAAATATGATACTAAGTCTCTGTTCACCTTTAAAGAAAATCTTATCAAAACATAATCTTAAAACTTATCAATATCAAAATCAATAAAATGAGCACATTAATTCTCCATGTCCTACTTCTTAGAGAACCGTTCCTAAGTTCACGTATCATTTTTTTTCTTCTATAAATTAAGGTGTACCAGCCATTGTTTCTATTAACTTTTGCATATAACTACATTTATTGACATATGACAAAGCCATAATATCTACAAGTTCGACTAAGTCTTCTTTTTTCAACTTTTATGATAAATTTATGTGTTAATTTGTGTTTGGTAAAACAGTAAATTCTTATAATTTTGGGACTCATGTCCTCGAGGTTAGGCTAAATCACAGTCAATGATATTAAATTTTAAAAGGTAAAGTCATATTGATCCGTTAAAAATTTTATTTTCTTTGGTTATGCTATACATACTTTTTAAATGTTGATACTCCCATCATTTTGTATCTACAAGGTATATACAATATAAAATTTTACAAATTCTAAATTTTCAAATTAGGATTTTAACCCAAATATATTCTCCCCTTATCCCATCACTGCACCTTCCTCGGTAAGCACTCAGCATAAAAGTCGGCAAACTGGCTCAGCCTCACTAGCCACATCATCCCAGCACCGGTGAACGCCGGTGGTGGAAGGCTGCTCTGGTGGTAGTTAATGGCTGCAGCTGCCGTGGTGTTGCGTAAAAGTTTGATGCAAACAAGAAATTTTATACATCTTCTTCCAAAATTTAAATCCCAAATTCAATTTTTTATTTCTGTTCATTTGGTTTGTTGAATTGTGATGGTTTGTTACAAGTGAGTAGAATGAGAAAGCCGTGACAGTTGATTGGGGTGAGAAGGCTGAAGAAAAGTGAAAAACCTAAAAAACATAATGATGGTGGGATGTGATTGTGGCCTAATGGGGGGGGAATGGGCGTGTGTGTGTGGGTATATGTGCATATCGTCTGTGTGTATGTGTGTGTGGATGGGTGCATGCGTGTGTGTGGATGCATGTATATGTTGTCTTTGTGTGTGTTGGAACCCAAAAGTCTAAATGGATGATAGTGGTGGCGGGGCTCTATGGGTGAGTTGAAGGGATGATGAATGATATTTGAAGAATTACATTTCTAAGTGATGGGCATCTTGATTTTTACATCCTTTCAGTATTTTCTTTCGATCAACGGACATAAGTGCTATTTATTCCAATTAATGGGCATATTTGTAATTTTTTCTTAACTTCAAGGTCATGGATGTAATTAACCCTATAATTTTCTTAACTCTCAAAACCTTATGCCATTGGTATTATGTTTTTTTCCTTTTTATTTGATGATACAAGTCTTTATCTAATGAATGATCGGGGTTACATATTATTTTTGATGAACTTTTATTGAATCTTATCTATATTAAAATTATAATGCGTATATATAAATATAGGGAGAAAGATGTAGGTTTGTGAACATTATCGAAGTTACTTAATTCATTACCACTATCTGATATCAACTTCACACATACATTTTGTAGAATGGATTTCAAAAGGTCACACAGAGACACATATGTATATATACTTTTTAGAAGAATAGGTAAAGTTTGTGTTAAAAATAAAAAACTTAAGGCAAATATATGTTAAATTATATCTACAACTAAATTAATAACCTTATTTTACCACTACGATGAACAAAGTCATGCTAGATAAATATAAAAGAGAGTTTTAAAGTACACTATCAAAAGAAACTTAAACTACACTATAGATTTTTCAATTGAAAAGTAGAAAAAAGAAAGTATAATTAAGATTAAGCGTCGTTTTAAACAAATTGCACTCGAACATTGGAACTTAAAGATAGAAAAAGTTGAAAAAGATTTGTTTTGTACTTTAATTCTAAAAGAAAAGATACATGAAACTTATACTCCCTTCATACTAAATTATTTGATCATATTTGACGCACGTTTATTTAAGATATAAGTCTTATTTTATGAATTTCTCATTCTATCCCGAGAGAGAGAGAGAGAGAGAGAGAGAGAGAGAGAGAGGGGGCAAGATGAAATTGATTCAGTAGAGAAAAATGAGTTGGTGAATAACTAAATGTGGAGAGAGAAATAGAATAAAAAAAATGTCTACAAAGGGTAAACGTGTAAAAACGGTTACAAAATCTTTTTTAATTTGAAAACTGATCAATTTTTTTAAGACAGTCCAAAAAGAAAAATTAATCAATTTTTTTTTTCTTGAGACCAAGGTAGTTGTAGAATAGATCATCATCAAAAGCAAATAAACTGCAAAGGATATTTTGACCCCCAATAATCATTGCTATAAGAAATAACTGGATAGAAAGAAACATGATAGGTAATGAATGATGATACGGAAAATCATAAGTGATTATATTTTGAACTTTAGTAGTGATGGTTTAAAAAAAAATGTCAAAACTCTAAAAGTGAATGATAGAAAAACTTTAGAAAAATTATTAAAAGTTAGGGTTACTAAATTTGTTGCTTAAGCAATTCAGTTTCTATATGTGTCCTGATAAATCTCTTCAGCTTGATTGATTCTTGATTTTAAAGATGCAACATTTAAGCTTCGAGCCCATTTCATCTTACAAACGTTGTTATACATTTATTAATAATAATTTCTTCATGTTAGGCACTTTATTTTAGATAATTCTTTTTGGGCTGGTTATTGAACTTTTGTAATATATACAACTTAATTATAATTCAAACTTCTTCTCAATTTCATTTGCTAAACATATATATGCCATCAAAACATAATACATGACAATAGACAACTCCAATATAAACACTTGATATTAATTATCTATAAAAACATTCTTCACTTTGACCGCTGTACAATCAAACTTGTTGTCTTTCGTGAGAGTTAGATATTTGTGGGAGATGTTTGAGACTAATTGCAATGCCAGTGTATGAGACTAATTGCAATGCCCCTACGGCAACTTGATGTCACGAAAGAAATAAACATGATAAATAGTAAAAAATATTGGTGATAATTGGCGTGAAAAATTTGGGTTTGAAAGTAAGACCATATTTTGGGTAATGAACTTTTCACATTTTGAGTATTTGATTGGTAGTTAACAACTGATTTGTTATTATCGTTTAATTATAATAGTCGTATTGATTAATTTTAATTATTTTTTAACCAAGGTTTAGAATATATTTTTTTAAATTACTATATATCGTGCAAAGCACGTGATTCTTACTAGTTAAAAAATAAAAAGAGAAAAGCCACCAAAAAAAAAAAAATAGGCTAATGGCTCTGCTTCCTTTTGGACTTGTATGATTATGGTCCATTGCCTAACTGACATGAACATATGTTTTTTAGTTTTATGTTAACTACACCTTTGAACTATAGTAACGTAATTTATATAATTTATAATTCCCTATGTGGTATCGTTTCAAAATGGCAAATTAAACATGCTTTTGTCCAAAGTAAAAAATTGACTATTTCCGAAAGTTATTAAAACTCTACAACAACCCTAACTATGTGACTAGCCTTTGTATTATGCGACTTATTTTACTTGACTCTTGCGAGGCATTAGTGGGTATTTTTGAGAGAAAATTTCACTTTATTTGCCTTTGTTCAAGAGTATGTTGAGCCTTTATTTTTGTTTCAAGAATGAGCTATTGTCTGCTTTGGTCATAAGTTTGTTAGCAGATTTGATCCGTACAATATGCCTCATGAGAACGAACCATTGGTATCCCCTTGTTTGCACCACAAAATAACTTTTTTCACTAATAAATTCACTTTGATTAAATGCAACTAAATGACATTCACTTTTTATTATTTCTGAAGAGATAATGGAAGATTGAAGAAGTGAAAGAAATCAACTTCTGAAAATGTGTCCTATTGATAAGAGATAAGTGTGGTTGGTTACTTATTAATGAGTGGTTATTTTTTAAGTGGGTGGTTTATCTTTAAGTGGGTAGTTTTGTCTTGTAATGGTAGTTATTTTCTACAAAACCTCTAGTATAAATAGTGGGTCAAAGAAGAAAGGATAATCAGACATCAGACAATCATCACCCAGACAAATCAAGACTTTAAGTCTTTTTATTTCTTTTGTTTAGAGGCTTTTGCTGCCATCGATGGAAGTTTGGTTTCTAGACTTAGAAACATTGTTGTGTAAACATTCACAATCAATCAATCGAAACTCTCTTAGTCATTTATGGGCGCCCAATCATTCTACTTTCTACTTTTCATTTTTATTTTTCTTTTCAGAGAAGTTCCCAGGCCCTAAGGGCAAAAAAGATCCAGCACTTTTAATCGGTTGTGCTACGAGCACACAAATCGATTGTGAGTTTGCCTAACAGCGCAAACATTGGCATGTCCAGTGGGATCCTTCTGAAAAATGGGAAATGCCAAATACTAAAATTGAGGATATCTGAAAATATTTCCAAATAATTCTTTGGAATTTCAAGCCCGGTTTGAATAACTAAAGGCCAATTTTTGTAATGATTTGATGAGAGGCCGAAGATCTGCATCTTTAGTGCCTAGAAATAAACAACGGTTTGTGTTTGCAACTTATATGAATGCAACGCTTATTAATGTAAGAGATTTTTGAGCTAATCTTGTGACTTGTGTGGATGCAAATTATAATTTGCTTATTTTGCCAACCATTTTGGCAGACACAATTTATGAGTTACAAAGGCTAGAAAATCATATAAGAGGATACAATGGTTTAGATTATCCAATGACAATCTCAAATGATGTTTTAGATGACATTAGATGGATGAAGAAGGAAGTGGAATTATTCCTTTCCACTCATGTTGAGGTTGAAAAGTTACAAACCAATAGTCATTCTTTGACTATTGCAAATGAGATGATGTCAAACATGGCTGAAACAAGACAATATTTAGAAGATAAATACAACCAATTCATAGTTAGTAAAATAATATGACTACCTATCAAGAGGAGTCGTTTCACAATATCCAACTGCAAGTATTATCTCCATACAATTCAAGTGAGTTACTTGATGAATTGCATGAAAAATGTGCGTTGAGGGAAAATTATTTAAATTCATTGTTGCAACTGGCTGAAACTTACACCAAATATGGTGTAAGTAATTTTTTTTTAAATCAATATCGTGCCAAAAATGGCTAAAAAAGTTGAACAACCATGTCCATTTTCATATGTGATTCATACGTTAAAATGAGATTTAATCGATATGGCTGGGAGGGGGGGGGGGGGGGGCAGTTTGCAAGCCTATTTTGGCTGAAAGTAAAAAAGAGCCATTTTCATGCGGCATGTATAGTGAGCCAACCGTGGCTATCGATTCAAAATTTCCTAATATTTGTGAGTTTGAAGCTTTTGACACCATAAAACTTGACGAAAAACATGTAATTTGGGAGTTAATTGGTGTCATATTTTTTGGAGAAGGACATCCTATTTGGATCTGTGGAGCACACCGTAGAATATTAATTCAATAATTATCCAGAATTACAAATATATTCAAATATTATTTGTTTTATTTTTTTTTATGCATATTGAATTAAGAATGCTCAATCAATTGGCTTATCAGTAGTCATTCTATATGTTGATTTAGTTAGTGGCTTGGTCAAAAATAGTCATGGTTTGTTTAGTGGCTTGACCAAATGTGGTCATTGACATCGGGATATAGAGAGTTAAAGCCAATCGATAGCTTATTCATTATGAAAGTGCAAGACTATCAATAGCGAAAGGCTATTGATAATAAAATAACAGCTATCGATAGTGAAAATGCTTGCACTTCGAAGAGTGCAAGCCTATCAATAGAGAATATTGTCTTGCAAAATCAAGATGATATAGTTTAAGCCAATAAATGTCTATCGATCGTGAAAGGTTATCGATCGTAAATGTCTATCGATAGTGAAAAATGCTTTCTCTTTGAAAGATATGACTCTTCACAATCGATAGTAAAAAATAAAAACCTACCGACTGTGAAAGGCAATCGATCATGAAAGTCTATCGATAGTGAAAAAATTGACTCATCACAACCGATAGTGAAAAATACAAGTCTATCGATTGTGAAAGGTTGTCGATCGTAGAAAAATGCTTTCCTTTTAAAAGATACGAATCTTCACAATTTCCATGTATTCATTTACTTGAGCCAGGGGGATAATGTTTGCACCACAAAATATCTTTTTTCACTAATAAATTCACTTTGATTAAATACCACTAAATGACTTTTACTTTTTATATTATTTCTGAAGAGATAATGAAAGATTCAAGAAGTGAAAGAAACCAACTTCTGAAAATGTGTCCTATTTATTAATGGGTGGTTATTTTCTAAGTGGGTAGTTTATCTCTAAGTGGGTATTTTGTCTTGTAATGGTAGTTGTTTTTTATAAAGCTTCTAGTATAAATAGTGGGTCAAAGAAGAAAAAATGATCAGACATTTGACAAACAATCATCAACCAGACAAATCAAGACTTGAAGTCTTTTTCTTTCTTTTGTTTATAGGTTTTTGCTGCTATCGATAGAAAGTTCAGTTTCTAGACTTGAAAATATTCTTGTGTAAACGTTCACAATCAATCAATCGAAGCTCTCTTAGTCATTTATGGGCTCGCCATCGTTCCACTTTTTACTTTTCATTTTCATTTTTCCTTTTTATAGAAGTCCCCAGGCCGTAGGGACAAAAAAGATCCCGCACTTTTAATCGGTTGTGCCGCGGGCGCACAAATCGATTGTGAATTTACTTAGCAGCGCAAACACCCCTAAGGTGTTGATGTTGCGAGTTGTTGTAGGGTAGCATTCGTTCAATAATTTCAAAAGTCGATAAAGCGCGTTGCTCTTATAATGATGAGAGGTTTACTACCCCCGATGAAATAAGAGAGAGTTACATCGTATTTTTTACTTTGTTGGACAGTTGAAAGTCCAATCTTGTTAGAGACGATTGTTAATACAAGCAATTTAAGCAAACAACCATATAAGCCCAGTTCACATAACCCATCCAGGGTCTAATTCTCATAGTGCCACCACGAGCCAAGTAAAGTACCCTATCAAGGTCCATTTCTCACATTCCCATTAAAGGTTTAGCAAATTAGTAGCTCGCACAACAAAATAATATTATTGGCGGTGGCAATGGTGGTTGGGGTGATTGTATGACAATATTGATAATAATGGTGAAGACGACATAATTGAGTTGACCATGATGGTGGTGGCATTGGTGGTAATGACATGATATTAGTGGCGATAACTTAGAGGTGTCAAATGGGCCGGGCTTGGGCCGGCCCGGCCCAGCCCAGCCCAAGTCCATCGGGTCTCCAGCAAAACGGGCCAGGGCCGCTGTCAAACGGGCTGGGCCGGGCTAGAATGAGGAAATTTGGGCCCAGTCCAAGCCCAGGCCGTAAGCCCAACATCTAGGGCCGGGCTCGAGCCTGGGCCCAAATTTTTTTTATTATTCAAAATAATATTATTATTTTACTATCTATTTTGTTATTATTATTTAATAATATAAATACTAGATTTTTATATGTATTTTAACAGGTATTTTTTTACGCACGGTACCAATACTAATTTATATGTAAGAGGGTGGAATTAGTCGGTTTGGTATTTATTGACAAATAAGTTCGGCTAATTATCAATTAGTACAAACTTTTTTACAACTCAACGTTTGCTTTCCCAATCACTCAGAACTTGGGCCAACTGATCAGGGGAAGTCAAAATCTAAAATTATGTACAATTTTAAACAAATAATTTTACCATTTTCCCTGGCCCTTGAAGCTGTTAGTAAAGATTCAATCTACATGACCGTAGCCTCCCACTTGCTAGCATGTTCCGCGAGTTACTCATCAACTGGAAGTTGACTCTTCCTTCTTTTTACACTTCTTACAAAGCAAGGTATATTTGTGCTTTCTCAAAATGTTATGTTGCTTAACTCAAATCTAAAAGTAATAGATCTGTGGCCAAGAATATTTGTTTGTTTTCTCACTAATGATCTAAAAGTAATAGATTTCTTATACATTTTAGTCATAGAAGGCAAGCAAATACACCTTAGTTTAAAAAAAAATTGAAAAGTCCATTTTTCGGGCCAAAAGAGGGTCGGATCGGGCCAAACCTGGGCCATTTTAGGGCCGGGCCGGGCCGGGCCCGTTTCTCAAAAAATTAGGCCTGACCCTGGCCCAAGCCCTAAGGGTTATCCCAAAAAAGGGCCGGGCTGGCCTGGGCCAAAAAAGGGCCGAGCTGGCCTGGGCCAAAAAAGGGCCGGGCTGGGCCAGCAGCGGGCTGCCCGGCCCATTTGACACCTCTACGATAACTATTACAAATGGTGAGGTGACGACAATGGTAGTGATAGCATAATAGTGGTGTAATGATGGATGCATTTCTAAGTTTGTTTGGCCTTTTCACCTGATTGGGCAACTAAAACAATGCCCGACTTATTAGCTCCTGTGAGGATTAATTTTAGCTAAAATTTGGATTGTAGTCTTCTAGCTACAACTTCTTATATAGTCATAACTTGTGGTCACCCTGGTTAGTGAAATGTTCGTGAAAATCTTTAGCGACAAATCTTATACTGTAGCACTTTTTGGCGTTACCAATCAAATATCATCAACTGTATATAATTGTCACTACACGGGAGTCTACAACCCCGTTGTAGTAAAAAAATTTCTTCCTGAATTATGGGAAAGAAACTTATGCTACTTTTTAAGTTCCTGAAATCTAATTGTAAGTATAATAAAGGTGAAACTTAGGAAATATCAATATAATTTCTTTACTTGACATGTCTATTATTTTAGCATTTGCAATTCAACCAATCAAATTGTTTTCATAGTTATCTATCTCCCAAGTCTGCATGTCCCACTTAAAAATTTTATTAATAGATTTGCGATCCCAACAATTCCTATAATTTTGCCAAAACTCTCTCTCCCTCTCTCTTTAAATTTATGTCTCCCGTTCTAGTCTTAAATCTTTCCTATCATTTTTCTATACTTCTCTTGGTAGCCTTTGTTAATATTAACCTTAATTTATGGGTTATCATTATCTTTATTTATTTCTTTATTTAGAAGATACTATTTGTACCCCTTTGTATGTTGTTTCACTTGTTCATTTGTTTGTTATAAGGATGACAATTGTTACTAAAGTTTATTTTCAACGACAACAAATGGTAGAACAATCACATAAAGAGGTGGAAAAAACATTTTTGTTATTATTGAAATTGATATTATTTTAAAACATATGAGGACAAGCTTTTTCAATGAATATCTTGTCGGTTATTACTTTCGTATGCAATGCGGGTTATAAGTAAATCAAACTTCAATGCAATAATGGATACCAATTCCGAACTAACTGTAAAGTAGTTTGATATCCTCTCGAAATTATTGTTGCAAAGACTCTTATGGTGTGTTTGGATATAGGATTTAAACTGAAGATTTGATTTTGGTAGGGTATTTGTAAATCACTTGGACAAAATATCTTATTTGGATAGTTCAAAAGGAAATTTTTAAAATTTCAGAGTGATTCTCAAATTCACAGTAGTTATTTGTCAATTTACAAATCTACAGTAACTAATCCCTGTTTTTTAGGAATCTTGCCTCTTACATTTTTAACAATTTTTTTACTTCTTTTCTTCCAAATAAGATATTTTAAAATAATAAAATTCGTAAATCAGTAAATTTCGAAATTAGGGTATTTAAAAATATCCAGTATTTCAAAATTTCATTTCCAAACACACCCTTAATGTATCACTATTTATGTAAGACCTGGAATTCTGACATTTATGATTTACCCACACTAGTAGGCTTATAAGATAGAAAGTTGAGATTGCCAGGATAAAGAAAAACAAAAACTGAAAAGTCAAGGGCTGTAATAATGGTACAGAAGAAGTCACATTACACCAAACTTGATCTATTTGATTAAGCACAACTTGAACGAACGCAAGCAGAAGCCCGTCTAGCTCAGTTGGTAGAGCGCAAGTCTCTTAACCTTGTGGTCGTGGGTTCGAGCCCCACGGTGGACGCATCAGCTCATGTTTGTTTTTACTACTTTTGGCCGTAAGTCACTGCCTGGAGTACCAACAGACTTACTACAATAAACAGCCAGTTTTTTTTCCTTGGCCAGAGAGCCCAGAAGTAACCAATTTGGCATGCAGTATATAGATAGGTGCAAAGCATACCTTGAGAATGAAGCCAAAAAGTCTACAATATCACACAAAAATAACAGGATAGTAATCCATGGAAACACAGGTAACAGCATTATTTGACTTCTCACATTCTTAGAAGATACTTTTTTTCTCATTCCCCCCCCCCCCCCCCCCCCCCAATATTCCCCTGGAAAAAGGCCTAGAATGTATATGTGCAGCTCCCATCGTCACTCCTTGCCGTCGGGTCGAAGTTTTCTGCAGAACGGTCGGTACAACCTTCAGGTACTGGAACCTTAACCTGTTGGGCAGCTTGGCCTGCAACATAAAATGAATGCACAGTTAGGATACTAGCTAGCTCTTTGTCCAATTCGGTTTCATAAAAGAGTTTGCAAAAATTTAGATGCAAACCTCCCAAAAAGGCCTTTAGGTTCAAGGGAGCTAACCGTAGAAAGTTCCTCTCTCCAGGGAATCCTTGTTAGCATCTCCGAGGGCAGCCTCGTTCAAGTATTGGTCAGCCAATTGGACTCTCTTCACATTCTCCTGCTCCTGGACAAGCATGTTTCCATACTCCAGAAGCTTCTCAATTGTCATCTTGGGTTGCTCAAATGTTGGGGGTCCTTCCTTCGAGTTCACGAGCTTTTTCCCGATGCCCTCAATCCCAACGCCGCCAATCCACTTCCTCACCTCGTCGTCATACACTCTCGCCCTCAAGGCACCGAAGAAATCTGCAAGAAAAGCGCAACTTTCCCTCGATAACCTCAATCGAGTTTAATTTGTCATCTACTCTAAAAGCTTAATCTTATTAGGCAATGGGTCTAATAACGTATGTCATGTTTAATATGTTTTAATGTAAACTTTGATTTAATATTTCGTTTACGTTAGTAGGTGGTGCATTAGTGATCTGTTCGTGGTGCATTTGTGGTGAATCTACAAGTGCATTTGTAGCAAGTTTAGGTGCTGGAAGCTGCACATGATGCAAACCTATCAGAGGGGCAGATCCTTAGAAACTTACCAATGGATTGGCCAGGGAAGGTATCAACAAGCTTGATAATGTCCTCTTTGGCAATATTGTCGGCGCGGAAGATACCATTGCAAACACCAATTCTGTCCTCCCTGGTGGGTGCCCAGTAAAATTTCTCCATACGACCATCACGGATGAGAGGAGCATACAACGTTGAGAAGTCGTTACCAGTGACAATGATGGGGACACGAGGATTCTCCTCCTTGTTATACATCCCGGGAAGCTGGACGTTTGTTGGGTTATCGGCAATGTTCATGAGGGTGGCATTACACATTTGGTTGTTCACTGTGTATTGGGTGGTTCCGCCCATACGACCAGCTCCAGCATCAAGATCGTTGATGAAGAGGCAGCACATCTTTCCCTTCTTTATAATATCAGCTGCTTCACGGTACCTTTGCCTGATCAGCTTAGCCGGCTCTCCTGCATTTCCACTTTCTAATTCTCCAGCACTCATCATGATAGGGCTGCAAGATCGTCGAATAAAGTCAGAAGGCATAGACATATGATACAGGAGAACTCTTGCAATTTGCAAAGTACAAACGATCACTGAATTATGAAACTCACGTGATTCCCATCTTGGCAAAGACAAGCTCACATTGGAAAGATTTTCCCTGACCTTTGCCTCCCCATATACCCAAGATCAGAGGAACCTAAAACAAAATTGTGGCGGTAAAAAGTTAGGCTTGTCAAATTATGCATGTGATCTAACAGACATCCACTAACGGAAAGAGGATGCATTGTTTGAACAAAAATGTTGATCCTATACCTTGATGTTGGGCAAAGTCATGAAGTTCTTGGTGATGTGAACAACAAGCTTGTCCATGAAGGCAGGAGCGATGTAAAAACCATCCATGTTGTTGTCCAAGTTGTACCTAACGCATTGTCACCGTCTTATGATTAAAGCGTGCGCTACCAAATTACATTAGTTATATGCCACAAATCACCAATGAAGTTTTCTTACTGGCGTAGTCCAGTACTGATGTATTCGTAGGAACTCATGACAGCATAGTGAGTTCCACTTGCCATAGGAGCTTGGAAGAGTGAATCAACCATACCCTTTCCTCTTGTGATGTCTTGTTGGTCATCAGACATGTCGGTTCCTAGACCAGCCCATCTGTCCGTTTTGGTCTTCTTTCCCTCCTCAACCTCAGCAACAACCTTGAAACTTCCTGAAGAAACTTTGGGGCTGGTGAACCTAGAGCTCACCTTCTTCAAGTTGCCACCCAAAAAGGTTGAGCTGGGGACCGCAGCTCCATTGCCAGAGCCATTCAAGCTCAGCTGAATCATAGAAAATCACCCTTTTTAGTTTTATGCCACAACCAACATACACGGCTAGAGTATAAGGTACAAACAACTGTGACCACAAGATCAAGAACAGTAATCTCTTGTATACTGACTCTAACTGCATCTTTAGTTTAAGTTGCATCAAGAAGGGGGTAGCAATTGAGAACTTCTAGAGTTCAAGTGACATAAAAATATGAGGGTGTCTTGGGGCAACGCGAAAGTTGCTCCATCCGCAACCTGGAGGTCACAGACTCTAAACATCAAAAAGTTTTCTCCACAGACCCAATGAGTGGGTTGTAAGGATGCATGCATCAGCTTTCTCCAGACCCCCCATTGTTCAAAATCAATTGTCCTCTATCAAGCACAATCCTTGTTGTTCCTGACTTGAGAGGACTATTCAAGGGATGTCTGAGCTTGTAACAGGCAGACTATCCTACCTGTATCTTCATCATACATGGTTAAAAACTTGGAAACAAAATTATTTAAGTTCAGCCTAACTAAGCCCTCAATCAAATGTCATCAAACAAAGTGCATAAATACGAACATATCTTGTTTCAGCAAGACCAGAGATGGCACTGCGACTTAGCTGCCGCATTGCGGTCCTTCAATTGACTTCTCAAGTAGCACATATTTAACTCTTAGTCACCATGTGAGGCAAAAGGCTTATGTACTTGATGCATAAAACACTCCAAAAGGTCTACTGGTCATCGTATACTCAAATTTCAGGACGAAAGGGTCAGTAACTTTGATATACAGGTTCCCCACTCAAAGTCATTAAGTGGTATCCGGACTGAGAAAGAAAGGCCACACCAGATGCAGTGCAGTTCTTAACTTCTCATCTCCATTCTCGGGTTTCTCTACTTTTGTCTCTTTTTTCACAGTGATCACAAATCCAATTTCTTTCAAAACTTTTTTTAACTCTGTCTCAGCTTCTATATGATGTCATGTTATTATTGGATCAAAAGTTAATCGTGCTACTTAAAGTTCTACTTGTAACGAAAAACATACTACCTTCTTTTTGAAATTTAGTCTCTTTGGTTTTGCAATCTCTCGAGTTGAATTTAAACAGAATGATTAACCTTACTCGTCGCTTTACATTAGTGAACTTTTTGCTATTTTCTACACTTTGTTACCAACAAATCCAGTTTATCCGTTCAAAACTTTTTTAGCTACTTTTTAGTGGTTATATTATGTTATCGATCATGTAACATATTTGCATCAATAGCTGATCGTGCTACGTAAAAGTTCTTCACTTTTTTAGCTATTTTAAAGTCTCTCTGGTTTTGTAGGTAATCTTTTTTAGTTTGAACTTTGAACACATAAAGATTGGCCTTACTCGTCGTTGTTACATTCGTTCGACTCGTAAAAAATCAGGCTTCTAAGATACCATTTAAGTTCAGCTAATATTTATGTACATAAACTCTAGAGGCTAGCTTTAGTTATGTCTTCTTTTAGTTGAAAGAGCACTAAAAAAACAACCCTCACACATACCCCAAGAAACCAGACGCATGGACACCAAGAAACAGCACCTAGAGATCTTACAAACAAACGAACAAGAGAAGAAGCAAGCAAACGAACAAGAAAGTAAGCGGGCAAAAGGGGGGCATACCGGTGCACGGTTGACGGCTCCAAAGGTTGACACGGCGGCGGTGGCCATTTGGCTTACGGGGTCGGGCCGGTGTGATCTGCCGAGGGACCAGACGACGGAGTGTGATGGAGTGTGGCTTTGAAGGGTGAGTTAACAAGGTTGGAGAGCATTGAGAGGTTATAAAGCACTGTGAGCTATTTGAGTGTACACAAATTACCCTCCTGAGGATTGGCTATTGAATCCTTAACGGCCACACAATAAGGATTGCGCGCCAGCCACGTGGCGGCCCCGTGTTGCTCTGAGACCTGAAGGTTGGGTACCTTTTGAAGTTTGAGGTTAGCCTTTAATGTTAGGGTTATCCTGCTACCACAAACAAGTGACATACGCAGCTCTATCAAATACGAATTGACCTCTCAAGCCTTGCTGGGGTTGCTTATTTTCTTGTATTTTGGGAAGAAAATACTGGAAAGAAAATTTGTAGGAAATTGGAACAGAAGGGAAGAAAGCAACAAAAAAAGGCGATGAGGTGAATGAGGTGTTTGTGACTCCAAGAGAGTGTCAATTTTTCTTTCATTTTCTCGTTCTGGAATTAGAACATAATAGATGCATCTAGATCCAGTTGTGGTTCCACATGTGACCCATGACATAGACTTGGGGGTTTTGTGTGGAGTATTGGATAATTGAAGAAGGGAGATGGCCTAAGGTTGGCTCTTATGTCGAGTTTGTAACGCAATAATGCTATCGCGAAGAACAAAAGTTAGTTTTATTGATGATGACGAGAAGGTGGAAGTAGTTTTGGAATTTGCATCAACCGAACCTAAGCTATAGCTTTTACCAAATATATTATACAAATAATTTCCACATAACAAAGTATCATTCATTAACCATTGATAACACTTACTTCCTCGATAATAAAACTTGGTGGTGGTGAGACACGCATGATGTCGTGTAGATTCGAAAAAATGGATGAGGAAAAAGAGATGGCATAAGTTTCTTCGGTCCTCAAAACCCAACTCTTTGTCTTGCGCATGGAAAGGTATACAAGCGAGAATTTTTGTATTAAATACTGGTTTGCTATTGCAAATTGGGGATGGGCGGGCGTGATATATGAAAAGACCATCAGAAACCTGAACACCGACCTGAATTCTTATAGCTTGTTTCTAAGTTTTGGGACGAGAGAAAAGAAGAGAAGACAACTTTTCTTTTTTTTGTTCGTAAGTTTAAGAGAGAAAAGAAAACATCATTGATTTTCCTTGTTAGTGTGTTTAGTTGAAAATGAAAAGAAAAGACATCTGATTACGTATATACCCCTATACTATGTTGTAATAATTGTAACAAAGACTATGATGTATGATCCTAAAAAAAAACATAATTTTAGCGAAAAAACAAATTAATCATCAATGACATCATACAATGTTCTTATGATAGTGTAATGAGCCTTATTCCACATGTTATTGTTACAGTAGAAAAGATAAAAATTAGCCATGATTGATTACAAATATCTCAATATCCAAATCAAATTAATAACGCACCAAATACAAAACAATCAGTCATGAATCAACTCTAACATCTAAAACAATCATCTGTTTATAAGTAAAATGGTAAGGTTCTTTTAAGGAGCCTTAAAACCTAAAAGTCATTAAAAAATTAGTCTTCATTATCTCAAGGATAATAATAATATGGGTATTATTAGAATATTAATTACGAAAGTTTTCTTTCTTTTCGTTTTTTTCCAATTTAGAAGAAAAGGTTTAGAAACAAAAGAATCTAAACTTTCCTTCCTTTTTTCTCCTTAAAAATACTCACAAATTAAAGAAAATGGAGGAAATGAGCCACTTTCCTTTCTTTTTCTCTTCTAAAAAAACTCGCAAACATATCAAGAACGATAATCGACTTTATTCTGTCAAGGTAATACGATGAAAAAGGTTGTCGTTAATTTATTCCAAGGCAAATTATTTATAGAATCAAGAGGGGTTTCCGGATTATCCCTCTCACTTAATGAAGCCACACGAAAATTTTCAGTGTCATCAGCTTATAGTTTTTTGTACATACAAAAAATTGATTGCATAGGTCGTCAACCAACAGGCCTTATTTTCATCCCCTAAAGATCTGGAATTTTTTTTTCTAAGCAAATTTCATTAAAAGACATTATCCACTACAACCTAAGGCGATACTCGAACAAGTATCCCTGGAACAACTAAAACAATACATCCAAACAGTTGGTCTTGGAAAATGGCCCACATGACCTTGGTGGAAAGCGTAGAAAAACATAAGGGCTGCCCGTATTTTAATTACCAAATTAAGGTGTAACCAGAGGCGGGAATATGCAAAAAATTGCATCAAATCCCTAGCTCCCACTGAAACAGGGGCGAGAGCCATGAGATACTTTTGGTGGCAATTTACATTACTGCCACAGCTTTAATTGGAGCTCCAACAACTGAAGGGGGAGGGGGGGTCCTCCCAAGGCCTGATTGAAGCTATCTGCAGCTTGAAGGGAGTGTGCATCCTTTAACTCTCGCAAATTCGGCATCTTCAAGCCACAAGTTCTCCATTTCTAATTTACATCGGATGTATCTAATCAAACCAACGGGATCAAAGATCCAGCAACAATGATGATGGATCTGAGAACAAATCTCAGATCTGGGGAAATTAGAAGGAGGGGAGAAACCTTGAGGCCAAAAGAGTTCCGATCTGTGGGAGACTTGATGATCGGAGCGTGGAGGAAGTTGGTGATGGACGGCGCGATTCGGCAGAGATGAAGTGCCAAGGGAGCAAGAGAGGAAGCCATAAAGAAGAAGAAAAGGAGGATGAGTACTGGGAGGGCCTCCCCTTCAATCCTCACAGCCATGGAAGCCAAAGGAGGAAGGGGCGGCGGTAGGGTTTCTTAAAGAAAGAGAGAAGGATGAGAGAAGTTTAGAGAGAGAAAAGGAAAGGACATCATAAAAGGACTTTGGAGAAGGCAACAAAGGTTTTAAAGATCTAGAATGTTTGGATTATAAGTTTACCCAAAATAAGCTTACCGTCTAAAATCTCCTTTTATCCTCTAACAGATTTTTCAAGACAGACTCCTACTCATAAAATTCCTCTCTTGTAGTGGCATCACCCAGACCTTTCTTTTCTCTCTTTGTAATTCATTAGAAGAAGCAGCGGCTCATCTTTTTCTTCGATGTTTTAAGGTTACCAAAATCTAGAACTCCGTAAACATGAATGTCTAAGGATGCCCGTTGATCACGAATCTTTTAAAGAACAACTCATTGCATGGGTTTTTTTTTTCTAAACTCCTCCCGCATATCTCAGCTTCGTAACATAATACTTGTCTTCCTTCAATTTATTTTATTTGGAACAATTGAAATATGGTGATCTTCCAAAATGCAAACTGGAATTCAAATGGCATCCTGACACAACGATGCCAACTGACTAATACTAACTGACATTTTACAGAAAATCGCATTAGAAAACAAAAATTCCAAGAAGGAATCACGCTAGGTGCAAATCTTAGGTATCGTTTGAAAATACTTCCAGTTTTGATTTTTCGTTTTCAAAAATAAAAAATAAAAACCAGTTTAGTTTTTTTTAACAAAAAATAAATGGGTGTTTGATTACCCAATTTTTATTTTGAGTTTTTTACGCAGTTTGTTTTGAATTTTGTCTTTGGTGGTGGTTTGTGGTAGCAGTGGTGGAACGTGGCAGCCGACCTACGATGGCTGCCAGCGGTGGGCGATGGCTATGGTGGTGGGAGGTGGTGGTGGTGGTCTCAAAAAAAAAAAAAAAACTCAAAACTCCAAATTAAAGTTTTCAAAAACAGTCCTATTTTAAAAACTGATTTTCAAAACAGAAGGAACAAAAAAAAAAAGAAACTGTGTGCCAAACGTGTTTATTTTTTGCAGTTTATAAAACTGAAAAAAATAAAAAAAAATAAATAATAAACTAAAGAAAAAACTGCCCAGCCCGAGCCTATCAGGCCTGCCGTGAAACCGGGCCAGGGCCGGGCTAATGGGGCTGCAAACTGGGCCAGGCCAGGCCAAATGAAGGGGAAATCTGGGCCCAGTCCAAGCCCTGACCCTAGGCTAAATATCTAGGGCCGGGCTTGGGACGGTCCCGGGCCCTATTTTTTTTTTTTTTGTATTTTCTTGTTATTCAAAGTAAAAGTTTGAATTACAGTAGTTTCTTATTATTATAAAAGCAAATTGTAATGTAGTACTATGAAAAGGATTCTTGTTATTATGTAAGCAAATTACTCTCTCTCTCTCTCTCTCTCTCTCTCTCTCTCATTTACTTACATCTCTCAATTTTAAATTTCTTCTTTCATATACTCTAGACATGTCCAATATTCACAATTTAACGAACTTAATCTTTATCCTTTTATTTTATTAGAAGTCATATATATATATATATATATATAGGGGGCCAATCCACATCTACCGGTGGGAAAATAACAATTTTCCCACCGAACCGCAGGTAAGAGCAGCGGTTGGCCACGTGGACGGAAAAAGGACGAAAAAGACCAAAAAGGACCAAAATGGCACGAGAAATTCACCAAAATATCACGAGAAAATGAAAATCTCGCGAGAAAATGGGCATAATGCCCAACCGCGTGTGGGAGTTGAGGTTGGCATTAATGCCCAACCGCAACCCCTACATGCGGTTGGGAATTATTTGCCAAGTTGCATTTTTTTAAAAAAAAGGACACATATATATTATAATAATAATAAAAAGGACATTTAAAGGACACATATATATTATTATAATAATAAAAAGGACATGAAGGACAATGGAGAAAACCCCAACCGCCACACTTAGTGGCGGTTGGTATCATTGCAAATTTTTTTTTTCTGTGGCTAAAAGTGAAAACTTAATTAGACAATTTTTCACGAATTTATAAAAAATAGCTAGAGCTAGATCTTGCCAAATTGCAAAAAAGAGACCGTAGTTATTTTTAAAAGATCTATATTAGGGAAAAATTTCAGATTTTTCCAAAAACTGGAAAGGGGTTAACTGAAATGGGGAACCTTGTAACTTTGCAGTATAATTTAAAATATCAAGCTAGCGCGATTTCGTGCGAAACTTTTATGAGAACCCTAGGATGTTAGGAAGTTCTATTTTCCAGGACTTCGGGCCATTCCGAAGTCGTTAGCTAATTGTTTGGCCGAACGGGCTAATTTTTTTAGGTCCATTTCCCAAAAAATTGCACCGTTAGGCCAAAAAATTAGCTAACAATTTCAGAATGGCCCAAAATCCTGGAAAATGAAACTTCCCAACATCCTAGGGTTCTCATAAAAGTTTCGCATGAAATCGCGCTAGCTTGATATTTTAAATTATACTGCAAAGTTACAAGGTTCCCCGTTTCAGTTAACCCCTTTCCAGTTTTTGGAAAAATCTGAAATTTTTTCCTGATATAGATCTTTTAAAAATAACTATGGTCTCTTTTTTGCAATTTGGCAAAATCTAGCTCTAGCTATTTTTTATAAATTTGTTAAAAACTGTCTAATTAAGTTTTCACATTTAGCGATAGAAAAAAAAAATTTGCAATGATACCAACCGCCACTAAGTGTGGCGGTTGGGTTTTCTCCATTTTCCTTCATGTCCTTTTTATTATTATTATAATATCCTTTCATGTCCTTTTTATTATTATTATAAAATTTTTTATGAATTTATAAAAAATAGCTAGAGCTAGATTTTGCCAAAGTACGAAACAGAGACCCTAGTTATTTTCAAAAGATCTGTATTAGGTAAAAATTTCAGATTTTTTCAAAGACTGGAAAGGGGTTAACTGATACGCGCAACCTTGTAACTTTGCAGTGTAATTTAAAATATCAGGCCAGCGCGATTTCGCGCGAAACTTTTATGAGAACCCTAGGATGTTGGGAAGTTCCATTCCCAAGGAATTCGGGCCATTCCGAACCCGTTAGCTAATTTTTTGGCCGATCGGGCTTTTAAGCACTCGATCCGGACACCGGTTCGGGATTTTTAGGCGAAAAATCCGTAAAATACTTTTTAGATCAAGAATGAACTCAGGAAGCTTTAAAATAGCTTTTTAAAGCACTTTTGATATTTTCTCATGCCAGGGGGCATTTTGGTAATTTGCCACCCCGCGAGGGGTGTTTTGGTAATTTTACCGTGTCAAGTTTTTTAGTCCAGAAATGTAAGTAAAACATCTGAAAGGTTATTTTGAAGCTGGTTTGATGGGCGTTAGGGTGACAATGAACCCCCGGGGGCATTTCGGTAATTTGCCCGCAATGACGGGGGCTATTTTGCTAACTGAACCAGCTTGAAAAATTTCCCAAATGATTTTTAGTTATAGGATAGGGGTGTAAGACACCCGGAAAGTTATTTTGTTCCAGTTGTTCTGAGATGTTTGTTGGGGCGATGGCTGCCAGGGGGTGTTTTGCATACGTAGCGGGGTAATTTTTGTTAACGCATTCCCTTTTAAATCTTCGGAGGAAATATTTGGTATATAATTGATGTGATACATTTAAAAAGTAGTAAGCAAAGCGGTTTTGAAACTGCCGGTGGTGTAGCCGCCATATGGGGCGTTGGGGTGATAATGAACCCCCGGGGGAATTTCGGTAATTTGCCGCTCATCGGGGGCTATTTTGCTAATTTTACATTACACAAATTTGTGCTTAAAATAACTTTTAGTTCATGAAAGGGTGTGAGACACCTGAAAAGTTATTTTAAAGAGTGAATTCAGGAAGCTTAAAATCCCGTTTCAAAGCTTAAAATCCCATTTCCGAAAAAAGTTGTAATTTTTTTTGTCACGATTTTTTCGCTCATTGCACCTCAGGCACGCTAGTTAGCTCATTTGTAAGAATTTCGGCGAAAAACGAGACACATTATTTTTTGGGTTTTCCTAGGAAGGGCCTATTCGGGCACACTTTAGGCCCCAATTGATAGCTTCCGAAAAAAGTTGTAAATTTTTTTGTCACTTTTTTTTCGCTCATTGCACCTCAGGCACGCTTTCGGCGAAAAACGAGACACATTATTTTTTGGGTTTTCCTAGGAAGGGCCTATTCGGGCACACTTTAGGCCCCAATTGATAGCTTCCGAAAAAAGTTGTAATCTTTTTTGTCACTTTTTTTTCGCTCATTGCACCTCAGGCACGCTAGTTAGCCCATTTGTAAGAATTTCGGCGAAAAACGGGACACATTAGTTTTTGGGTTTTCCTAGGAAGGGCCTATTCGGCCACACTTTAAGGCCCAATTGATAGCTTCTGAAAAAAGTTACAATTTTTTTTGTCACTTTTTTTTCTCTCATTGAACCTCATGCACGCTAGTTAGCCCATTTCTATGAATTTCGGCGAAAAGCGAGACGCGTAATTTTTTCGAATGCGTCATATGAAAGGTATATTCGCGCACATTTTAGCGCCAAATTCATAGCATGCGAAAAATTATGTACATTTCTTTTTGGTACAGTTTTTTGTAACATCACAGCAGCTAGCCACGCACGTCAGGATAATGGTAATGAAGGCGTCTAGCTTCATTCTTTTTCAGCTCCCAGGCTATCCTATACCTAAACGTCAAGGCATCCTTCCTAGTCCACGAGGAGTGTTTGAGCACTTCTGAGCGAGCAATGTAGTCCATGTACTTGAGGACGTAAATCCCGTAATCGTGACCGTTATATTGCTTTGGTCGGTCCTTTATCATCACGACCGTCCAAGGGTCCCCCTGTGGCCGTTCGCACGCTAGCGAGAGGACAGTAGTCTGCATCCAACAATAAAAACGAGAATCAAGCCTATGAAACAAGAACAATATACTATGAGCCAAGGTCAAAAAATAAAAACTAACCACTAAAGTGATGTACTCGTTGTACATCTGTGCCAGCAGCTGTCTAGGCTCGTCCTCCCTTAGGCTATCGTATATGTGAACTGTTCTGAACGCTGAATGGAAAACTAATAGGAACCAGTGGTTTGCATGATGACAAGGTATCATGATAAGGTTCGCATCAGCAGCGGGACATTGATAGTCTGCGTTCATCATGCGATAAATTACCGAAATGCCCCTGGGGGTTCACTATCACCCCAACGCCCCCGAACCAGCTTCAAAACAACATTTCAGGTGGTTTACTTACATTTCTGGACTAAAAAGTCGTTTGAAAAACTTGGCGCGGGAAAATTACCAAAACACCCCTCGCGGGGTGGCAAATTACCAAAATGCCCCTGGCATCAGGAAAAATATCAAATAGCCTTAAAATGCTATTTTACGCCTCCTGAGTTAATTCTTGATCTAAAAAGTATTTTACGGATCTTTCGCGCAAAAATCGCGAACCGGTGTCCGGATCGTGAAAAAACTGTCTAATTAAGTTTTCACCCCTAGCGCCAATTAAAGGGCCGTTCGGCCAAAAAAATAGGTAACGGCTTTGGAATGGCCCGAATTCCTGGGGAATGGAACTTCCCAACATCCTAGGGTTCTCATAAAATTTTCGCCCGAAATCGCGCTAGCTTGATATTTTAAAATACACTGTAGAATTACAAGGTTCCCCGTATCAGTTAACCCCTTTCCAGTCTTTGGAAAAATCTAAAATTTTTACCTGAGACAGATCCTTTAAGAATAACTAGGGTCTCTTTTTTGCATTTTGCCAAAATCTAGCTCTAGCTATTTTTTATAAATTCGTGAAAAACTCTCTATATTTGGCGCCCTAAAAAATCACTATTTTGGAATCTATAAATGTAATACGCTGATTTGTATAAACCTAACATTGAATTATAAGGAAATTCAAAATACTTACTTGTTGTGACTTGATGTATTTAAAGAAAAATCTACCGATCTTCTAGCGGTTATCCACCGATCTTTTTCCCAAAATTTTTTTTGGTTTGTATTGTTGTGGAGATTATGTAGGTGAGATATGAAATACGAAGGAAGTTGGTAAAGATGATAGAGTGCAGAAGAAGGGTTCGGGGGAGGGGATTATAAAGAGAGAAAAGTGAGGAAGAGAGAAGAAAAAAGACAGAAAAAAGTGAGGAAGAGAGAAGAAAAAAGACAGAAAAAAAACCCGTGATTGAGCGGTCAAAGGCTGCGGCAAAAAAAAAATTTGGCAGAAGGACAACACGTGGGGCATCATGGGGGGAGGGGGGCATCACCGGGGGGGGCGCCACGTGGCAGGCCATCGCCCCCAACCGCGGGTTGTTTATGCGGTTGGGCCACGTGGCAAGGGGAGGGGCCGCCACGTGGCAGGGCCATCGCCCTAACCGCGGGTTGTATAAGTGGTTGGGCCACGTGGCAGGGGTGGGGGGACGCCACGTGGCAGGGGCCATCGCCCCAACCGCGTATACAACCCGCGGTTGGGCCACGTGGCATGGGTGGGGGGACGCCACGTGGCAGGGGCCATCGCCCCAACCGCATATACAACCCGCGGTTGGGGCACGTGGCATGGGTGGGGGACGCCACGTGGCAGGGGTGGGGGACGCCACGTGGCAGGGGATATTAATGCCAACCGCTGCTTCTTCATGCAGTTGGTGTCCTTTTTCTCCTTTTCGCCATTTTCTCGCCATTTTCTCACCATTTTCTCATGCCTTTTTTGCCATAAATGCAGTGTCAGTACAACTTTTTCCCAACCGCTGCTCTTACCCGCGGTTCGGTGGAGAAATTGTTATTTCTCCACCGGTGGGTGTGGATCGGCCCCCATATATATATATATATATATATATATATATATATATATATATATATATATATATATTATTTGTCTCTCATTTTATTTTTTGTTATATATTATACCTTTTTATACTCTTCTTTGTGAGCTTTATTAATAAAATCTTAATACATAACAATTATTACTATTAGAAAGAGACTATTTCTACTATTTGATATTTTACTTCTTCTTTCGTTGCTGAAAGAATAACAATTATTTTTTAAAGTGATTGAAAACTCATAAAAATGTGGAAATAATATTATTATTTTACTATCTATTTTGTTATTATTATTTAATAATATAAATACTAACTTTTTATATGTATTTTAACAGTTATTTTTTTACGCATGGTGCCAATACTAATTTATATGTAAGAGGATGGAATTAGTCGGTTTGGTTGGCCTCTTCAAGGAGGTTTATGATTTCTCACGGTTCGATTGTAATCTTTGTAATCTAATTCTTGTTTTACGTCAAATATATCTTTGATTATTACACTAAGGAAGAACGATCATCATAATTTATGTTCAGATTCATTGCTCATTCGATCATCGTTGGATACGCACACTTATATATAATGATGTGTGTATATAATAATACAGTGTCAAAAAGAGGGCCTGTGTGTAGGGCTAAAAAAGGGACCAAAAATAGGGCTAACCTTAGGGCCAAAAGAAGGCCGGTGTGTAGAACCAAAAAGGGGGCCAGAAATAGGGCAACCTTAGGGCCAAAATGGGGCCAGTTTTCGGGCCAAAAGCGGGCCGGGCCAGGCCAAACCCGAGCCATTTTAGGGTCGGGTCAAAAACTGGTCATTTTAGGGCCTGGACGGGCCCGGGCATGTTTCTCAAATGATTCGACCTGGCCCTGGCCCAAGCACTAAGGGTTAGGACCAGTCCGGACCCAAAAATGGGCCGGGCCAAAAACGGGCCGGGCCGCCCGGCCCTTTTGACACCTCTAGGACAGCCACGACTTCAACCTTCATAGACGCTACTTCGGAAAAAATACACATCAGTTCGGGCTTTACGTCACTATACATCCAACCAACAAATCAATAAGCTTGAAGGGTCATTTCCTGCAAATACACAGAGGATAGTATTCCTCAAAGGACTTCTGATGAGTATTATTTGGATTAGTAGACTAAAACATAAATACATTCATCTTTAAACTCATGATAAAGACATTATTTCTCAGATGTAGCGCTCTAGCATGGCTGATATCACCGACACTGGATTGGTGAATGATATTCGTTTTGCGTTAAAAAAAAAAAAATACCATCTCACTGTACAAAATGCCGGACCAAGACAGCTAAAAAGAAAGTAGAGGGATGATCATTGCGGCAATATCAAGAGAAGCACCAGTAAACTTTATGGGAGCTACCCCTCATTGTTGATTTTTTGGTTGAAAGCCGTCTTGATGCTCTTATATATTTATTACTCTTTATTAGCTTGAAAGAATCAATAGGATTTTCATCTTCTGAATGTTTTTAACGTCTATGAAAAGTACCTTGACTACTCTTAAGTAAATATCAAAATTTTCCTGTTTAATTTTAAAAAGTAAGTACTTCAACTATTGTTAACTTATGGCAAATTGAAGAAAATAATTTAATTGTAGAGAGACCATGACACCAAAATCTTCTCCATCTCCATTTATTAATCTGACGGATTAGATCACTAATAGATCAAATCGGACTATATCCATACATAACTAGGTTATTGGGTGACCGGATGGAGTCACCGGTGGTTAGAATTTGACTATATTCTTTTCCGCTCCACCAAATAATTAGATAAGGGATAATACCCCTAAACCCCTCAAGTTTATCCATTGATTATCAAAATACGTTCTTTGATGGACGGTATATAAATAAAGATAATAGATACTATTGTCTTGAATTTTTCTTTCACGTGCCACCCCCTTCCATCTTCATTTTCTTTAATTTTTTTCTTTCTAGCTGAACAACTGTTGGGAAAATATATTTGCTTTGTATTTACTCGTGCAGAAAACAACTATAAAAAAAAATACTTAGCAAACAAAATTTTAATGCTTCTAATACTAAGAACAAACATAATTAGAAACTGGATTATATGTAATAACTCACAACAGAAATGCAAAAAACTGGAAATCGATACGTGAATTTAATTCATTATCTTTAAGACTTTATTCGTCCCGTAACGGTGCTAACGGTCTCTTGACGTAAGTCTCCCAAGATACAACGACGGTAACGTCTGAAAATAAAAGTACTCTAAATTTGCAAACTCGGACACATGACCGGAAAAACAAAGGATAGACAGAATTCCGGGATTCAAAAAATAAAATTTTTATAACTGACTCGTTTTTATACAACGAATATTCGGGGGTGAAACTCTTCATAGCTGGTTGGAAAGGTTGCATTGGAAAATAAATAAATAAATAAAAATTTATTTATCTAAAATGTTTTTGTTTCAAAAAGAATAAAGACTGATGGGCCGAAGCCACGGCCACAGACCGGATCGGGATAGGTGGGCCGCACGTGTGTGGTGGACCTTGAGTCAACCTAAGTCCTCCCTCCTTACAAAACTTAGGAACCCCCAAGAGACTCAACTCTTAACTCAAGGCTAAGGCTTATAAGGAGGTAACATTGGCTTATTTCTTCAATATGAGATACTCTTTTCCCTTCAAGTTGAACCATCAATTTCAATTTCAATTTTCTCATTCACTCCTTATTTGTTTTAAATTAATGAATAAACTATGATCGTCTACTCCAGTAGATGAACACAAATCAATTTGTTCTTAACCAAATTATGGTGTGGAACCCATTTAAAAATTGAATCTCAAATGGCTTCTCAATAATAAGTTTAAAACCCATTTTCCAACAACCACCACCAACCCCCCCCCCCCCCCCCCCAAGCGCGGCCTCCCCCTCCTCCTCCTCCTCCTCTTTTCTTGGTCTTGTCCCATCAAGTCCACCACCCCATCTCTCTCTAAATCTGTCTCTTCAACTGCAACGCCACCAACACAGTACTACCTCAACACCATTAACCACAATCACAGCACCACCCCCACACCAATGAACGCCACGACATCACTGTAACTGACACAACCACAATACAGATCCGCATGCACACTCATAGATACACACGCACACGCACACACACATGCATACATATGCACCCACAAGCGTGCGCATAGATATGCACACATGCATACAGAGATCTGCACAGAAAAGCACACAAATTAATAGAATTTAAGACCCACAATCACACACAAAAAACTGCATACAAACACACATCACACAAACTCATGCCCGCCCGCCCACACACACACGTGTTGATCTAATTAACGCATATGGTGATAGTGAGGAAAATAAGATAGGAAAAGGGTAGGAAATTGGGTGGGGGGGGGGGGGGGGGAATGTGGAGAGAGATTCTGTATCAGCATTTTGAAAATACTCTATATTGACTTAAGTAAAGAATGTACAGAATGCAGAAGATGTTACAACGAAAAGGCATATGTTTAACAAATCTTTTAGATTTTGAATTGAAAGTTAGCATTTCCAAAGTCAATGGAGTTAGTTGAGATTACTCCCTAATCTCAAGAGGCTTAGGGATATTATCCTAATAGATAATTATATAGCCACAATAAGTATGAAATGTGTGTGTAGCAATAAAGACTGCATATTTGATCGCTCCACGACAATATTAAAACTTCACTATTCATATATTTTAATGGTGAACGGCTAGGTTTGACATTCCTATCCAGTATATGTTGTGTATGTCATTCCAAAAAAAAAAAATTCCGAACCGTCAAAGGTCACTTGAAGCGAGTGTTTAACCCTCCTTTAACTGCCCCCGCCCGGCCCCATCCCTCCCCACCACCCAGAATTTGTGGCAAGGGCCAAGCCTTATTTACACCGTATGCACCAATATTGCAGCGACCCTTTTGGCCTAACCGACTAGAAGAAAGGACCTAACAAGCTGGGCAATGGAGTTGCAGTTATCTGGCAGGGTCCTGCAGGAAGTTGCGTGCAATTTATCAAATTTTAGGCTTAATAGAAACGGTGAAATCGTTCCAGTATTCAATTCTCAAGCTGCTAACTTGGAATAATTTCGTACCACAAAAATGTTTGGTAAGGAGACTAAACAAAAATTCATGAGTTGTACCATCAAGTTTAAGCAAAAGAAGATCTGAAGTAAGGCATCTTGTTTGCTGTCAAGCTGGACCTTTCATTGTTCTCTTTACTTTCTTGGTAGGTGGGTGAGCAGTGTTCTCAGTCCCACAAAGAAACAATCATTTTGAAGGGAATCAATACTGCTGAAGAAGCTAAGCTAAGCTAAGCTAATGGAGACCACGTATCAGATTAGGGCATGAGCTAGCAAGCCTACCATGGCACACGGAAGAAGACGCGAATCATTGGTACATGATGGGGTAGACGACACTTTCATCGTTAAACTCGAAAGCAGAAAGGCTCCTTCCCACCATCCCAGATCATTGTTCCTTTCTCATGCACGCATTTTTTTCCCCAATCCAAACAGGAGAAACTTTCCAACTTGAAAAGACGGAAAGTTGAAACTCATGCTTAGTGAAAATGGCATGCTGTCCCCCATTTCTCTCTCTCTCCCATCCTCCTTCTAGAGCCTTGAAGCAGACATGAGCAATTCTTTAAGCACTGGGATGGCAACTGTTTGAAGCCTTTCGTTGTGCAAGGAAGACAGAGGAGAGGGCCACGCTAATGAACCCTGACCCGTCAAGTAGTGGCCAACAACCAAACATGCCTGAAATTTACAATTAAAATAGGCATAATCATGGAGAGTGGACAAATACAAACAAATTCTAGGAGTGAGTCACGCACCTAATACACAATCCCAATCCCTAGCCTAGAAAACATGCCAAAAGAACACCATTTTAAGGTTGGGTTCTGTTCACTTGATTTGACCTGAAAAAC
The DNA here is from genome assembly GCA_033070095.1 of Escallonia herrerae. Lineage (NCBI taxonomy): Eukaryota > Viridiplantae > Streptophyta > Magnoliopsida > Escalloniales > Escalloniaceae > Escallonia > Escallonia herrerae. The sequence continues at coordinate 289,564 of JAVXUP010000289.1, forward strand.
ATTAGCCAAAATTTCCTAACTTCCCTCGCAGTTTATTACGTAGCGTCACAAGTATTATTGATCCTAATTTAATATTTTTTATACGAATTTGTGAAAACATTCGACTCAAAATCAATTGGTATCAATTGGTAATGAGATGAAAAACTTACAAGACTTATACATTTGAGTATTGTTTGTTATTACTCGATCGATGCGAGATTTATATTTCTCAAGAGATCTACAATTACATCATGAACTGCTATATGATGTAGGGATTTCTGAAGCCAATAAGTAAGAATTTAGCTAGACATCATAATTTCATCCGGTGAGGTTAAATTCATTCATTTTTGCAATGTACGTACTTGTATCCTTTTACAGCATTGTTTTAGGGAGCAAGAACAAGTGAAGAGCTTTCGCATAAGTTCCAAATAGAGGAAAGAAGTGCTACTGCACTCGTCTGGACGACAAGGATGACAACATCATACACAATGAATCAGCAATAATTATCATGCTTAGAGCCCAGCAGATTGAGATGACGATTAGGTCATACATCAACTTGTCACAGTTATAGAAAGACTTGCCATGGGGTAAGCCTTTTAAAGGCACGAATTAGGAAAGGTTGCCCAATCTGTGAATGACAATGTTGGCCACAAAGGAGACCTAAAAGAATTTACTTTTAGCTTGTCACCAAATAAAAAATAGAATTTACTTTTGGCCAAAGTGAGAATGTCCCTTGCCCTCAACAAAGAGTACTTCCAATCCTCATGAGTGATGATTATAAAGTGCGAATCTAAACCTGATGTTCATAAACAATCTAGGCCAAGTTTTAGTTATGGCAAAAGCCTGTAGAGACGAATAACTTAAAGCTCTTTGACAATGACAGGGCTTGGCTCTTCATGTGGAGCGTGCAAGTTTCTCAGAAGAAGGTGCACAAGTGAATGTGTGTTTGCTCCCTACTTCTGTTATGAACAGGCAGCAAACCACTTCGCAGCAGTTCACAAGGTGTTCGGTGCGAGCAATGTCTCCAAGCTATTGCTACACCTCCCAGTGCACCATAGAAGTGAAGCTGCTATTACAATATCGTACGAAGCGCTGGCTCGGATGCGTGATCCTATATACGGCTGTGTTGCTCACGTCTTTGCACTCCAACAACAGGTTTGTCCTGAGACTTTCTCGAGCACCTGTTGACAAATTATTCTAGATAACCCGAAATCTTTCCCGGATCCTATGTTCCAAACAACATTAGCCCACCTGTTTAATAGCACACGCACCACAAAGGATCACCTCATTCCATCAGTTCCAGGTTATCTAGCTCCATTCCAAGTAAAATCACACTCAAATTCAAGTTGAGGTATCAGTGATGAACCTCATGGCTTTATTTTGCAGGTGGCCAGCCTACAAGAGGAGATAGAGATTCTAGGGAATCAAATGATTAATACTGCATTTGATGGGCAGAGTTGTGGAAGTTTTCAATCAACTCATAACCTGAATAATGGGTTTCAATTTCATTCTGAGTGTACTGACATGAACGTCAGCAATTGTCTGAATCAGCAGATTCCTCTGCTTTCACCAACAGAGACTAGAACAGCAGGTCAAGCATTCTACAGCCATGCAAATCCAGAGTTTACTCCTGCATATGGATGGGAGGATCAAGCCTCTCATTCTACGTCAGATTCATACCTCTCAGAGCTACTCTTTCAAGAAATGGACCAAGGACTCTTCTATCCATGGATGTGCAATGGCACTAATACCTTATCGTGAAGAGCATCAAAACCCTGAGCTCCGAATAAGCTTTTCATGCAGACCAAATATTATCCAACTCCCCTGGCTTCACAAATGAAAAAGTCCTGTACTAGCCCTGATTTTTTGCAGGTTATGATTCGTCGGTGAACATGCTTTCTTTCTCATTTAACCCAAGAAGAAAAAAATTATATGCAAGTGTTGGCTTATCCTAGTTTCAGCTTCTTAGTAAGCATCTTGGTAATATTTGACGCTACTATACCTTGCTACTATACCTTCGCAACTTTGTACATGGTTTTGCAAAGCGAAAGGAGGAGACAATGAGCAGAGAACCTAATGAGATTATTTGGCTTCTGAAACCAAAACTAAGCATCAGAAAAACAAATCACAGTGCAGGAAATCCCTAGTCTGTAAATGGATAGATCATAGATGGCTCCATCAGATCATCTTTACTTTCATTAGAGGACAAGTTGCTCTCCAACTATCACTAGAAGTCAATATACTGATTACTTACATTATCGTGAGATATGCCGCCCCAGGAAAGTATTTTAATTAACATCTTGGAGCAAATTAGCAGTAGCAAAGACCTTCCTGCGAAGGAAACTCTCATAGGACAAGGGCAACAATACCACAACATTACAGTATAAAACACACAAACCGGGAGGAAAAGAAAACTAGAGCAAACCGAATCACATGGCATACTCAAATTTTCATCTGCAGTGTCCATTAAATCTTCGTTACATCCTTGGCAAATATATAATAGTGATGCTGCTTCACCTTGAAAATTTCACTAACGATGGACATATTACTGCAAAACTGAATCCACCTCTCCACCGCCAAAAGGTTTACAAGCTAAGACACAAGTAAGGTTCACGCTTCTCGAGATGCTGAATTTCCTGAACAAAAGAAACACATATTACACTTGGCACAAAATTAGATAGGAACCAAACTAGGATCAACAGTAAAAGAACTAACCACTCTCACGAGCACCACTCTCTGGCATTCTGGAACATCTGCAACCAAGGGCTCGGACCTTTCTTCTCCACATCCCACTGCTTCGGATACCACGGGAACTGCCACATCAAGAAGCAGCGCTCCGGGTGAGGCATCATGGCAAGATGCCTCCCATCGGGCGAACAAATTGCTGCCACGCCCAATGGAGAGCCATTTATATTGAAAGGGTATACTTCTGTTGGTGTCCCGTCATCATCACAGTATCTTACAGGGGCCAAATTTGAATCAAGCACACGATCCAGAACACTACCATCAGGGAAATATGCTCTTCCCTCCCCATGGGCAGCCCACACACCTACTGTAGTGCCCTCCATCCCCTTGAACATTATAGCTGGTGAGTCTTTTATTGTGACACTTGTGAAGCGGCACTCAAACCGTCCAGATTGATTGTGAACGAACCTTGGCTGTGATGGGTCCCCGCCATCACCAAGAGTGCCTCCAACTTGGGGGCCTGGAACCCACCCCAAGAGAGCCATAAGCTGGCACCCGTTGCAAACCCCAAGACTGAAAGTGTCGGGCCTCCTGTAAAACTCTTGAAATTGACTTAACAGAGGCTGATTAAATCGTACAGAGGCTGACCAACCTTTTGCAGAATCAAGGACATCAGCATAGCTAAAGCCTCCCACAAACGCAATCCCACGGAATTCACGCAGAGATATTTCTCCGTTAAGAAGGTCTGACATTGCAACATCCCATGGTTCAAAACCAGCAGCATAAAATGCTGCAGACATCTCTCTATCTCCATTGCTTCCTTCCTCTCGAATCACGGCCACCTTTGGTTTCGATATGGCAGACAAAAGCTTCTCATCCGTAAACTTCGGAGTGAATGATAATGCCCAAGAAGGTTCATGCCTATCCTTTAGCCCTTCTTTCTCCAACTCCACGCAGGAAGCCAATCTCTGGAGCTTGTCTAGCTGAAAACTGGTTTCTTCCCACATGTCCCTTAGGTGAGAAGTTCTCCCTGTCAAATGAGTTACACCATCCACCTTTAGTTCTACCAAGGGTCCATCACTTACATGTCCAATGATATCCACAGAAATGCCATCATTTTGGAGCTTTGCAATTACCATATCTAACTTCTTTTTGTTAACCTCAAGTATAAGGCCAAGCTCTTCCGCGAAAAGCGTTTGGAAAAGGCTATTCCCTTGTGAAGCTAAGTCCAAGCAAATGCCACAGTTCCCAGCAAAAGCCATCTCAAGAGCGCTTACAATCAGTCCCCCATCGCTGATATCATGACCAGCAGATATCAGCTCATCTGCAAGAAGATCCTGAACCCTTTTAAAAACTCTTTTGAAGTAAGGAACGTCATCAAGATCAGGACACTCATCCCCAACTTGATCAAAGACCTGAGCAAGAGCAGATCCACCGAGGCGACGCTTTCCTTTTCCTAAATCAATGTGAAGTAGTATGCCATCATCTCCAAGCTTCAAATCTGGTGTCACTGTTTTGGTTATATCAGGGCAAGTGACATAGGCACTGATTACAAGATTTCCAGGAGCCTTGACAACTTCCCCGGATGCACGGGCAGCCATCGATAGACTGTCCTTACCTCCATCAATAGCAATTCCGAGTTCTATCATAGCTTCTGAAAGAGCTATGGCAGCATCGTACATGGCTGCTCCTTCACCATCAAGCTTGGCAGCATACATCCAATTTCCACTTGCTTTAACATCAGAAAGATCAGTAACCTTTGCCCAAACAAGATTAGTCAGCGCTTCTCCAACAGCCAGTCGTGCCATTGCTTTTGGATCCAGGAGGCCTTTAATTGGCTGCTCCCCAATAGCGCACGCTCCTCCAGTAAGGTCCGTATACGTTTGGGCAATGACTGCAACATCAGAGAGAGGAACTTGCAAGGGACCCACAGTTTGCTGCTGCGCTACCAGACCTGTCACACACCGATCAACTTTAGTTGTCAAGAAGCGTTTCGAACATATAGAAGGAAGTCTCAATACCCTCTTCAGGCAATCCATAACTGTGATTCCAGGAGCAATATCAAGTGGCTCTCGTGCATTAAGTATACGTTGAAACTCAAATGTTTTCTGAGGCATATCCCCGAGCACTTTCTCAAGCTCAAGATCCACAGCAGGTGGTGGAGGAGGGAGTCCAGTTGAACTGCATCTTTCAATAGCTAAGCCGTCAACTAAAACAGCGCGTCCATCACCACTGATTGTCCCAATAACAGCCACAGAGACTCTCTCTCTTTTACAGATCGACTCCAACAGGCTACGGCTTTCAGGTTTCACCAGTATTGCGTCCTGCTCTTGATACTCTGCACCCCATATTTCCAAGACAGACATGGTATGGTCACCAACTACAACTGCCCTGATATCAATCTTAGCACCCTGTGGATATATAATTTCCTTCACAACATTACAGTTCCCACCAGCACCCTGATCGTGAATGCTGATTATTGGGTTGTTCTCTCCCATTTCTACACAGGCACGAACAACACGATACAATTTCTGTGCCATCTCTGCATCTCCACGCTGTACAGCATTAAAATCAAGCTCAGCGTCATTTTGCCCACTAACCATGCTGGACGCAGCACCGCCTCCCATTCCTATACGATATGCTGGGCCTCCAATCTTGACCACCAACATACCTATGTCAGGTTCTCCTTTCGATGTATGGATATTATCAATTTGCCCGATGCCTGCACTGAACATGATCGGCTTCAACCACTCCCGCCTTTCCCCACTTGGAAGTCTCATTCCGAAAGTTCTCATGTATCCCTGAATCAAGGGTTCTCCAAATTTGTTGCCATAGTCTGATGCACCATTACTAGCATCAATGAGTATCTGGAGGGGGGAAGCCAAGTTTGATGGGTATGTGAAACCTGTATCTTCCCACGGAGCATAAGACCCTTCCATATTAAGATTTCCAACACAGTAACCAGCTGTAGATGCAACAACAAAAGATCCCCTACCAGTCGCATGGGTATCCCTGATGCGGCCTCCTGCACCTGTCTCAGCACCAGGGTAAGGTGCCACAGCACATGGAAAATTGTGAGTCTCGGCTGTAAATAAAATATTTAGAAGTACAGACATTATATTTAATGGACATGTTGAGCCAGGCTTATCCGGACGCAATTGGTTCACCAAAAATCCCTTAATTGCGCTTGAGTTGTCCTTAAAACCAATAACAGAATTGTTGGGATTTGCCTTCAATGTGCTCTTAACAATCTGCATAAGCGTGTGGCTCATAGTCTGACCGTCTATAACAATCTTCCCCGTAAAAAACCAGTGCCTGCTGTGCTCACTATTAGACTGTGCAATATCAAACAGCTCAACATTTGTTGGGTTCCGCTTAATGTCATCCCTGAAAAGCATGGTGTAATACTGTAGATCCTGTTCATCAAAGGCCAAACCCATTTCCATGTTAATTTCCTCCAATGCCTCCCGCCCATTTTCCATAACCGGTACAAAACGAACCTCCTCTGGAACCACACTCGTCTCAAATGATGTCAGCTTCTGCGTATAAACACACTCAGTCATCCGATCATGAACCATTGCGGTAAACTCATTAATCTGACTATCTAGCAACGACCCACTTCCAGGCTTAACATACAACAAGTACCTCCTTGAACGTTCCAATCTACTCACCTCTGTCAACCCGCAAGCTTGACAAATCGATACAGCGTTAGCAGACCATGCCGTAGTAAAAGACAAGCGAGGCCCCACTTCAACTACTACGGTATTAACTCCTTCCCTCCTCTCGTTACCAAGAAAGCTCTCAGTCCCCAAATTCTCAGGCTCATACGTTTCTTGTAGAAGCCATTTAAGCACTGAAAGTTTTTCAGTCGACAAACCCGAATTAAGCCCAACATTATAACACTGTTCCGTTTTCAACTCAACGATCTGATTCGAAATCTTAGCCTGGACTGATTTCAAAAGCTCAGCAGTAGCACTCTCCTGAATCAACGGAATCCGGTAAAAATGGATCACATGTTCAGCTGATTTCTGACTGCCACTAGCTCCTTCATCCACTGAACTGGTCACGTCCGAGACTACAGCTCTGACAGTTGCCCGAAGGGGACACCGCAACGAAATGCCTCTATAAGCTAACCTCATTGATTGTCTTCTACTCTGAAGGGATCCCTTGAGTAACCGGTCTGCCTGCCGTTGTGAATATCTAGGCAAGATTAAGTTTTGCCTACGCGAAACCTAGGTTTATCACATTAGAAAGACAGACAATCTTCAGTTCCACATGCTACAAAAAAACTACTGAGTCTCGTAATTTGTCCCATTGTTACTTTTCACAAATTTCTAGGACAGAAATCAAAACTCGCTATGAGTAAATGCGGAAGTTATATGTTCATAGCCCGTTCTAGGATTCCATAAAAAGTTAGCAACGGACAAAAATTACGAACGAGTGCAAAGTTACAGCTAACATGAGTAAAATAAACATACTCGTAAGAATTCCGCGGATGTTATTTCCCAAGCAGCGGCCATTTTTCTCACAAAAACCTGAAAATTTTCAAAAATTCACAAACTTCAATTGAATTCAATCGGCTGCTTGTATCTGGTATGCAAACATAGGTATATGTAGAGAGGGGAGGGGAAAGAACGGACCTTCTCGGGTAGAGAGAGGAAGGCGGCGATCGGTGGCGGTGAAGCAGAGCTGCCCACCAGGCAGGAGTGCTCGAACTACTGGCGGACAAAAACCCTACTCAGATTTTGGTCCCGGCACTCTCGTATTTGTGATTTCGTTATACTTCGAAAAATGGCCCATGGGGTTCTGGAAATCGTGGCAGCCTCCCCATAAAAGAGTTCTCGTGTAAAATGTCACCTTTGCATCCCAGTCTGATACGAAGATCCTTTTGGGTTAGTAACAAACCCAAAATAACAGATAGATAAAGGCATCGTAAGCGAGTCAATTCTTTCCTCCAAAAGTTTGCACCACGCGTCAGACTCGAATGTAGAGGCTTTAAACACGAGGCTATTAGTTAATCTCTGAGTTGCTATATTTGATTCAGCAAAAAATTCTGAACTCCGGCTATATTCAATTCAAGTACCTAAAAAGTGTAGAAAATAGCATGTAAAAGAACTTCAAGGATTTTGTGTAGAAAATCTAGACAAGTGTTGTCGAAACCACCGGAAACCCCTTTCCTTTCCTTGAGCAAAAAAAAAATAGTATACGGACATTCATTCATACGGACATTCATGAGCTAAAACAGAATAAGAGTCTGATGATAACGACGAGAATAGGGCAAAGCCACATCTAACGTTGTTATAGTGACAAACTAAACCAATCTCGGCTCGCAGCCTATTTTTATCAAAGCAAGAGAAGATAGTCATAGTGATTCTATTGCGATTTAGGCAGGAACAGGAAGGTAGGTTACAGTGGACAACCATTGGTCCCGGGTTCAAAGTGGGGTAAACAGAAGAGCGATAAGCCTGTGGTTGAACCACTCCATGTGCTGTGGGTTTTCTATTTTCGAAAGAATATAAGGTATGAACAAGTATAAGTATTTGAGAAATAATAGTCCGCAGGTGGAAGGGGTTATCTCTAAAAACCAAGTTATTTCTATGAATCCAAATGGTAACAAAAATGTATAATGTGCCTATAAGGTTGCAACGCCTTACAGGAGTAACCAACAAGGCAATAAGCCATTCACGACCCGAGCAAGCAATATTATTAGTGTGCATTCCTAGTGGTATGGCAAACTAGATAGGTCGCACTCACGAGCATTTTAAGAAGAGATGGGTTACATCTTCAACCGGGAGATGGCATAATGGGCATAAATCAGATGATGTAATGTTAAGATGCTTGAGACGTGAAAGGAGTGGCAACTGATCCCACCCATTGTACTGTTCGATACTGATCACGGGGTCAGGCTCCGACACAATGGCCGCCAGCGTGTCCTGCCAGGAATCCCAAACCTCAAGTTCTCGTCGCACAAGTCGTGCGCATTTGCCTTGCCAAACCGAGAGACACCCGGTGGGTTCCTGTTAAGCCTCATATCCGGCGCGCCTGCTGGCAACCCCTGCAGGCACTCAAAATGGCGCATAGCGCGATCTGGCAGCTGCCACTCTGCGACCTCGAAGTGGATCAGGGGTGTGCGTTGCAACCCGGAGAGCGTGAAGACGAACGACTCTCCCACCCGTCGCGCCAAATGTTTGTACGGTGCCCATCGCATCTGGCCAGGAGATAACGAGTCGAGCTCCCCCCGATAGTACGTAATGTTGTGATGGGGATCGTCTCTCCTCTGGTAGTGGCTGTCCTTTCAGCTGTACTCCCAGGCGCACAACCGAGGCCACACATTATCGGTTCCGTCCCTACGCGTGGGTGCGCCGGTAGCAAGGTGTTCATAAGACCACACCTGAGAGCAAAGACAAATTAAATAAAGTATCGTCAAATTTTATTGTCAATTCAACCCAAAAAAAAAGAAACGAGCGAGTAATCAAGAATTGTATGATATACCTGCAATAGCGAGAGACATGCACATATCGCTTTGGAGTCGGGCCTCGTTGCCTTGTGCAATGCTCGGTAGAGGTACGCAAGAGTTGCGGCTCCCCAGGCATAATCCCCAACCTCCAGCAGGTTACCCAACAACGGTAAATATTTGACGCTGACGGTATTCTTCGACGTTGTTGGGAACAGAATTGCCCCCATCACCCACAAGAGGAAAGCTTGTGTGTACAGCACAAGCATCTGATCCGTGTAGTTATCCGGCAGAACCTTGTAGGTATCTACCAACCATTTCAACTTGATACCCCCAGTGCTAAATTGATCCTGGGGTATCGAAGTAAAGAAGTCCCTAGCGGTCCTCTTATTCGTTGCTTCCGACGGAGGAGCTATTACCGGCCGCCCCGTCACCGGTAACCCTAAGATGAACCCTACATCTTCTAGGGTAATTGTCAGCTCTCCGAGAGGGAAGTGAAACGTATTCGTTTCACTTCTCCACCTTTCAACAAGGGCACCTATTAAGTGCCGGTCAAGTTGTTGAAAGATCTGCCCACGCGTGAAAATCCCAAACCCAATCCCACGCAGTAATCTTTTCTGGGTTCTGTTCAATTTCCATTCTTTAAAATTATCGGATACTTCTACCGTGTTGAGAAGTGCTCTTTCCTACGAATTAATAAATACAATTTAAGCAAATTAAACGATATACAACGTTCCCAAGAATAACAAAGTTGATAAAATAAGTATCTTACTCCACCATCCCATATGAGCGTACTGATATGGTTTGCTTGGTCGTATAATACGGACGGATCTTCTGGTCCAGGGTTGAAATCCATTTTTCGCAACTGAAATTATGCAAAACGGCAAGGTTGGAAGCGTAAACATTCTCAAACATACAACGCTAGCACAATCAACGCTAGCATGTGATCAGATAATACTCACATAAGTTCACATGCTGTGTATATGCAATGTACATAGATACAAACAGACACGGAATGGGATTTTACAAGTGAAATCACATGAACAAATAATACGCAATACACATATATAATCTATATATATGTATAGATACATTGACAAACGCTAGCACAATGCAGCGTTTCGCACACATTCAAAATCATGCATAAGCCGCGATAACAACTCTAGATTATGAACAAATAAAGGATTGGTTTGTGAACTTACGTGATTGATTCGTCGAATAAAGGATTTCTTGAGAAGAAATTGCGCCGATCTACTTGCCAACACCGCTAGAAGAATTGTGAGAAGAAGGAATGAATAGCAGTTTAGAAAGAATGAATAAGGGTTTCGGAGTAAAGAAAGGGAAAAACGGTCCGCTACACTGTCTAGCGGACGGTAAGATAATGACAAAGTCAGTCGTCCGCTACACTGTCTAGCGGACGACATTTTGGCTGTCAACGTGGGCCCAATTATGTACTCCGCTAGACAGTGTAGCGGAGGGGGAGCAGGGGCAAAATGGTAAAAAGGATGGTCCGCTACACTGTGTAGCGGACTGCTGACAGCGCCGCAAAAATACGCGATCTGGGCCGTCCATCCCTTCGGGATGGACGGTCAGATCGCGCTAGCAAGATCTCCCATTTTGCTAGCGCTATCAACGGATCAGCTCCCTATATATATATATATATATATGGGAGCCGATCCGTTGATAGCGCTAGCAAAATAGGAGAATTTACTAGCGTGATCTGGCTGTCAATGGGCGATCTGTGGAAGACCCAGATTTTTTTTTTTTGAGTTTTTTTCAGTCCATCTGCTACATTATGTAGCGGACTATTTTTGACAAAAATACCCCTCAATCCCCAATTATATATGTCCGCTACACAATGTAGCGGACAAGAAAAAGAGACAATTCTTTTTATTCTCTGGAAAAGAGACAGCCCATATGTCAGACCTGAAAAAAGACAGACAACTTTTCTTTTCTCTCTCTTCCTCATCTCTCATCTTCTCCCTTTCCCTTGTACCCATTCTATGTTATATTATGAAGATGCAGATCTGGAAAAGAGGCCGTCACAAGCCTGAAACCGCCAGAGCCGTTGTCCACTCTTGGAGGCACTGCCTTCGTCGCACTGCCGATTGTTCTCGACGGCGGAGGGAGGTAGGATGTGGTACGACGGCAATCCTGGTGCCGAAAATTACAGAGATCGACATTTTCGTAGAAAGATTTGCAGAATTAGTGAGTGAAATCGGAGGGTGGATGGTCGATGGAGACACCGATTGAAGCCGACGATGGTGGCTGTTGCAGTGGTGGGTATCTATTTGTCTATGTGCAAAATCAGATCTTATCTTGGTCAATTTAATGGTGGTTGAACAGTGTTGGTGGATAGATGATAGGTGAGACGGTGAAGGTGGTCGATGGTGGTGGCTTTCACAAAAATGGTGGAAAGGTTATGGCCGTGTCTCATTTGTTTATGTCTCTGACCATGTTTTTTTTTTCTCTTTGGTGGAAACTACATTTGTGAATGGGTTGTGGCTCTAGTTTTCTTCTTCTTCATGGTGCAGCCGCAACAGAGAAAAGTAAGGGTCGAATATACAATGGGTAGTGCATTAGTTGGAGAGAGCTTAATGGTGAGGGCCATGTCGTCGAATCTAGTGAATTCAAGATTAACCTGATGGATACAAGAGGTGGCAGATTGCTGAGTCCAAGGGAAGAAGAACCACTTTCTACAGTCTTTCTTCATGTTGAACTTCTTGGCATATTTGAACAAGAATGTGAAAATGATGATGAACACAGTTTGTTCAAAGGAAAATATCATAAAAATTCAAGAGAGAAAGAGCGAGAAGAACATAGTTTATTCAAAGGAAGAACATAGTTGCCATCTGCTACATTATGTAGCGGACAAGTTGTCAGAACATTAATGATAGAAAGAGAAAAAAGGTCTGAAAACTTGTCCGCTACATAATGTAGCGGACGTAACGGACTCTATTATTTATGTCAGAACATTAATGACAGAAAAAGAAAAGAGGTTTGAAAACTTGTCCGCTACATAATGTAGCGGACGGACTTTAAAAAAATGCAAAAACAAAGATCTGGACAGTTCACAGATCGCCCGTGGACGGCCAGATCGCGCTAACAAATTCTTCTATTTTGCTAGCGCTATCCATATATATATATAGAGAGCTGATCCGTAGAAGAACATAGTTTGTTCAAAGGAAGAACATAGTTGTCATCCGCTAATTATGTAGCGGACAAGTTGTTAGAACATTAATGACAGAAAGAGAAAAAAAGTCTGAAAACTTGTCCGCTACATAATGTAGCGGACACACTCTTTTTAAGTTGGAGGGTATTTTTGTCAAAAAATTGTGGGCTACATAATGTAGCGGACGGACTTAAAAAAAATGCAAAAAAAAATATCTGGACCGTCCACAGATCGCTCATGGACGGCCAGATCACGCTAGCAAATTCTCTTATTTTGCTAGCGCTATCAACGGATCAGCTCCCTATAGTTTTATATATATATATATATATATATATATATATATGGAGCTGATCCCTTGATAGCGCTAGCAAAATAGGGTATTTGCTAGCGCGATCTGGGCCGTCCATCCTGAAAGATGGACGGTCCAGATCGCGCCTTTTTTAAAAACTGTCAGTAGTCCGCGACACAATATCGCGGACGACATTTTTTATCTTTTTGCCCCTCCACGCCGTTCGCGACACAGTATCGCGGACAACTGACAGTATCGTCCACCACACTATGTGGTATGACTTTTTCTATCATTAATGTGTCCGCTACATTATGTAGCGGACTAGTCTTCTCTTTTTCCCTCCCTTCTCTTATTCTGACTTCTTCTTTTTCTCTCTCTTCTTACTTTGATCCTGATGAACAAATCTTCATGAAGTTCACTGGCAACAGATTGCCATTGGTAAAAAAGACTCCAAAACGAGCACACCCAATTAGCACATCCACCTGCAGGCTGGAACCATTCATGAAATTGGCTGGCAACAGATTGCCATTTTGTTCTAGGGTCTTCAACCTCCTCTATTTCTATCACCCTATATCAAAAACGAAAAGATTTTAAAAAAAAAAACCTAATTTCTCAAACCCATGACAACCAAATCAAAGCACATCATAACTATTTGAAGCGGCAAGATAGAAAGAAAAGAAAGAGTTTTCAAATTATCAATAGTTTGCTATTTCGACACAGATTTTGCTGTGATCTTTATAGAACGTCCCCTGTTCTATATGGACTTCGCCGGCGCCACCGGAGGTGCAAACAGGCACGGCCAGGCCGGTGCAGAGCCGATGGGCACAGTGGCGGTGGAGGAGGAAGGCAGTGGCTTGATCGGTGACCCAAAATTTCTTTTGCTAGGCCCATAGCCACGAAACTGGACAAAGAATAGAGAACCCTTTTGGAAGGTTGTGCCTTGATCGCCACTCGCACGCTCACAAGGGAGAGATAGAAGATGAGAGATGAGGGGAAAGATGGTTGTGCCCTCGATCGCCGGACACGGGAGGTGCTGTCCAACTACCCCGAGGGAACCACCGTCTTGAAGGAGCTCATCCAGAAGAGAGAAGGTGAGAGATGAGGGGGAAAGAGAAAATAAAAGTTGGTTGTCTCTTTTCCAGAGCTGACTACACGGATGTCTCTTTTCGAGAAAGTAAAATAGTCCGCTACATAATGTAGCGGACATATGTAATTGGGATTGAGGGGTATATTTGTCAAAAATACCGTCCGCTACATAATGTGGCGGACATATGTAATTGGAATTAAGGGGTATATTTGTCAAAAATACCGTCCGCTACATAATGTAGCGGACGGACTTTAAAAAAATGCAAAAAAAAGATCTGGGCCGTCCACAAATCGCGCGTGGATGGTCGGATCGCGTTAGCAACTTAACTCAGTTTGCTAGCGCTCTCAACGGATCAGCTCCCATATATATATATATATATATATATATATATATATATATATATATATATATATATATATATATATATATATATGGGAGCTGATCCATTGATAGCGCTAGCAAATGGAGTTAAGTTGCAAGCGCGATCTGACCGTCCATCCTGAAAGATGGACGGTCCAGATCGCGCCTTTTTCCAAAACTGATCCCCGTCCGCCATACTGTCTCGCGGACGGGAGTTTTACCTTTTTGCCATTCTCCCATGTTCGCGAGACTGTCTCGCGGACGCCTTTCTGTTCCTGACATATGTCAGGAAAAAGGTGTCCGCCATACTGTATGGCAGACGATCTCCAGCTGACACATGTCAGGGCCTGTCCTCTCGGTCGCCTATAAAGTCTCGGGCGTGAGCCCCGAGAACTGTCCCCTTGGTATCTGTATGGCGTCAACAGTGTCCCCTTCGTATCTGTAGCGGACGGCGTCCCTTCGTCAACTCTCTCCTGCTATAAATATTTAATCAGATCGGGGTATATATATTATTGTAGCGGACGGCGTCCCCTCTCTCGAACATCTAACCTAAAGCCGCTACCCCATCTACGGCGACCCACATCTCCGGTCATCCACATCTCCGCCGACACCACCGTCCTCCCCTCAACGCCGATCTCGATGGCTTCTGGATCGGAGACCACATACGCCTACGATTATATTGGCAACTTGCACCTGGTAGGCAAACACTTTTTCAAAGTCATGATGCCGGGATTTGAGCATGAACTTGTAGGCTATCCCTCTTTCTCTTTCTCTGTATTTTCGTGTGTTAAAAGTTTGATCTTTTGTTTTTCTTAACCAAAACTAACCTATTTTTTGTATTTTGTGTTTGGTAGGACATACCGGAAGCATTTACCAATCAATTTACAACAATTCATGATAGTGCAAGATTATATAGCCGCAAGGGGGCATGGCAGGTTGAAATCAAGCTGAAGCCCGGCCGATCCCAAAAAAAGGAATTCGCAGAGGGTTGGAACGTCTTCGTGCGCCAGCATGGCCTCGAACTCGGGGACTTTGTAGTGTTCGAACACCTTGGGTGGTGGGATTTTCAAGTTGTAATCTTTGAACGGAGCGCTTGTGAAAAGCTTTCGTACCCCATTTGTGAACCATAGTTTATTATAATAAAAAAGGCTATGTTCTTGTTTATTATGTTTTCAAATTTTTTCTTGCTTAATCGTGCCTTTTTTTGTTGCCTTGATATATTGAGATCGTTGATTATGAATCGTACATTATGTTTTGGAAAAATTGAGATTGTTGATTCCGTCGCTAAAACAAGTCTTCGGGCGTCAGTTTATTAAAATAGCATTAACGTACTATGTTGCTAAAACAAGTCTTCGGGCCAATTTATTTCAATTTATTAAAACTGCATTACGGGCGCCAATTTATTCCAATTTATTACATTACGCTACATTGTATAGCTCTATATATATAGATAGCGGATATAAGGCCCTCTCCGCTTAGGCCTTGGGGTTCTTCGGGAAGGTCGGGAACTAAATGTCTGGTCCGTGCCAACCATTTTCTGCGGTAAGTATATCCGCGATACTATATAGCGGACAGTTTGGACTAAGTGTAGAAAAAACTAAGTGTTGGAGGAGAGGTGGAACTAAGTGTAGTAGCCGTCCGCTACATAGTAAGCGGACGTAGAGAACACAACCAAAAAATTCTGCGGGGCCGTCCGCTACATAGTATAGCGGACGTAGAGAAGACAACCAAAAAATTCTGCGGGGCCGTCCGCTACATAGTATAGCGGACGTAGAGAAGACAACCAAAAAAATTCTTCTGTGTCGTCCGCTACATAGTATAGCAGACGTAGAGAAAACTACCAAAACAATCAAAAGTCTAGCGTCCGCGATACTATATAGCGGACAAGGAACAGACCCGCGATACTATATAGCGGACGGCAAATATATATTGTCCAGCGGACAGCAAATATATATATATTCAAACCCAAAAGAAAGTCCCCTATAACTTCTACACTTTTCTTCTCCGTTCTTCCTACTCACAAATATTCCCAGCGGCGTTGGCAAGCAGATCTGCGCAATTTCTTCATAAGAGCAGCTTTAATCCCCCCCTAATAGATCACGTAAGTTCACAAAATCAATCCTTTACATGTTTCTAATCTATAGTTGTGATCAATATTGCGTTTTATGCGTGGTTTTGATTATGCATTGAGCATGTGTTAGCGATGATGAGGATTTATATATGTATGTATTTGTTCATGTGCTAGCGTTTGTAAAATCCGATTCCATAGTTTCAGTTGCAAAAAATGGAATTTATCCCTGGACCAGAAGATCCATCCGTGTTATACGACCAAGCCAACCATATCAGTACGCTCATATGGGATGGTGGAGTAAAATACATTATTTATCAACTTTCTTATTATTACGAACGTTGTTTTACCGTTCATTTTGCTCAAATTGTATTTATTAATAATTCGTAGGAAAGAGAACTTCTCACCACCGTAGAAGTATCTCGCGAGTTCACGAGATGGACCTTGAACAAGTCCCAGAAAAGAATACTGCGTGGAATTGGGTTTGGGATTTTCACGCATGGGCAGATCTTTCAACAGCTTGACCGGGCCTTGATAGGTGCCCTTGTTGAGAGGTGGAGAAGTGAAACGAATACGTTTCACTTCCCGCTCGGAGAGATGACGATTACCCTAGAAGATGTAGGGTTCATCTTGGGGTTGCCGGTGACGGGGCGGCCGGTAATTGCTCCTCCGTCAGACCCAACGAATAAGAGAACAGCGCGAGACTTCTTCACTTCGATACCCCAGGATCAATTTAGCACTGGTGGTATAAAGTTGAAGTGGTTGGTAGATACCTACGGGGTTTTGCCGGAAAACTATACGGGCCGTGAGCTTGTGGTGTACACAAAGGCCTTCCTCTTGTGGGTGATGGGAGCAATTTTATTCCCAACGACGTCGAAGAACACGGTCAGCGTGAAATATTTACCGTTGTTGGGTAACCTGTCGGAGGTTGGGGATTATGCCTGGGGTGCAGCGGTTCTTTCGTATCTGTACCGAGCATTGCACAAGGCAACGAGGCCCAACTCCAAAGCCATATGTGCATGTCCCTCGCTATTGCAGGTATATCATATAAATCATGTCTTCGTTATTGTGTTTTATTTTTGTTGAATCGACGATATAAATATAATTTTTTGATGTTCTTAGGTGTGGTCTTACGAACACCTTGCTCCCGGTGCACCAACGCGTAGGGATGGAACCGACAAAGTCTGGCCTCGGTTGTGTGCTTGGGAGTACAGCCGGAGGGCTAGCCACTACAAGAGGAGAGTCGATCCCCATCACAACATTACGTACTATCGAGGGGAGTTCGACCGTCTATCTCCGGGCCAAATGCGTTGGGCACCGTACATACGTTTGGCGCGACGGGTGGGAGAGTCGTTCGTCTTCACGCTCTCCGGGTTGCAGCGCACACCCCTGATCCATTTCGAGCTCGCAGAGTGGCAGCTGCCCGACCGAGCAATGCGCCATTTTGAGTTGGAGCAGGGTTTGCCAGTCGATGCCCCGGATATGAGGGTTAACAGGAACCCACCGGATGTCGGAGTGTTTGGCACCGCCAATGCGTACGAATTGTGCGCGGCCGAAATAGAGCTTTGGACTTCTTGGCAGGACACACTGGCGGCCATCGTCTCGGAGCCAGACCCCGTTATCAGCATCGATCAGTACGATGAGTGGTACTACCGCATCACGCGGAGGAGAGTAGCCCCTGTAAACTTTGAACGTGGGGAGAGGTATGCGCCTAGGGGTCAGATCGATGAGCGTATGGCATACAATCTCGTAAGTTGCCCAACAAGTCTGACTTGAACCAAATTAGTTGAATATAAATGTCTGATTGAAGTTACTTAATTTTTTATCTCTTTGGATGTAGGTTAATGCCTCGCTTGCATTCTTCCAGAAGTTGAGTGAGCGGAGGGATCTGGTGAGCGCAATGGGCGAGGATCTTTGCCAACAGGCTGCGACATTGGCTTTAGGCTGCGGGAATTTTTTGCGCCAAGCATCGGGCCAGTCTTCGGGAGTAAGCTCGGGAATGGGTTATACGGGCGTCAGCCAGGGATACGGTGATCCCTCTGGACAGGCTTCAGGGGTGAGTCAGGGAGTTGGTGGTACCTCTGAAGCAGGGATGGGACAGGCTCAAGCGTCGTGGGGCGATTAAAGCGGCCCCTCCTTCAATTTGTTCCTGGAACCCCTCTCTCAAGTCACTCAAGACTTTCCTTTCGGAAACTACGGTTTCTCCGAGGCACTGCCCATTGTCCCGTGGGCGGGACCAGTTGGCGGGCCCGGAGGGGAATATCAGCCGGCCGAAGAAGGAATTGGAGGCCAATATCCCCCGATCGACCCCCGAGGGACGCAGAGAAGTGAACCAAAACAAAAAAAAAAACTAAGTGTTGGATGGGGGGTATTCTGCGGGGCCGTCCGCTACATAGTATAGCGGACGCAGAGAAGTGAACCAAAACAAAAAAAAAACTAAGTGTTGGAGGGGGGGTATTCTGCGGGGCCGTCCGCTACATAGTATAGCGGACGCATAGAAGTGAACCAAAACAAAAAAAAAACTAAGTGTTGGAGGGGGGTATTCTGCGGGGCCGTCCGCTACATAGTATAGCGGACGCAGAGAAGTGAACCAAAACAAAAAAAAAACTAAGTGTTGGAGGGGGGGTATTCTGCGGGGCCGTCCGCTACATAGTATAGCGGATGCAAAGAAGCAAACCAAGACAAAAAAAACCTTAGTGTTGTAGGGGGGGTATTCTGCGGGGCCGTCCGCTACATAGTATAGCGGACGCAAAGAAGCAAACCAAGACCAAAAAAACCTAAGTGTTGTAGGGGGGGGTATTCTTTAATACCTTACGTTTCTAATGTTGTGCTGCGCAGTGTAGCGGACAGTGTAAGAAATCACGTATAAAAAAATGATTGTAAAGGTTATTACAAACGAGTCATTACTAAAATATTATTACAAAATGTCCGACACTTTTGATGGCTCATAAAAGATTATTACAAAATATTCAGTACACTAAAGTTCCACTGCAGCTTGTTCATCCTCATCCTCGGCATCATCTTCTTCCCCGTCTTGCAAAGGCACTGGACTTATCCCCAGTGCCTTGTAATGGTTCCGCTTGTCGTGGTCTGTCATTTTGTTGCACAATGCACACCTTCTTAGCTTTTTTGGTTGAGTTGCCGTCTCAATAGAGCTTTTCATCCGCGTAGATCTCTTGCGGCCTTTCGTTTGCGATATAATTGGATCCGAAGGCCGGATATCATTGTCGGCTCCCTCCCCCGGCTCGTCATCTTCTGATCCCGTCGTAGGCTCGGTGTCAACCGCATTGCTGACTGAAGCTGCTTCCAATTGGTCGACGATGGGCTCTTGCTGCTGAGCTACCTCGAGGAGATGTTTATATCCGACCATTGTAGCAGCACCCTTTACGGACAAACGGGTGAACATCGTCACCAGATGATTATACCGCAACGTCTCTGATTCTTCAAAGTCAGTATACGGGTGCTCCGGAAAGGAAATGGTACCGTGCAACCTGTTTGCACCTTTCGTCCAACGTGGCAGGACGTATTTATCGGGGATTGTCCTGATATTCTTCTGTGTGAAAAACCGCAGAATGTGTCTACACAGGATGCCATGGAACTCAAACTTCTTACAAACACATGTCACCGAGTCCGTCAATGTGTCGTGGGTCACCGTATAAATTCTGCGCAGCTTCTCAGGGACGAGGTCATTCACGAGCGAATAAACCTTGTACTCACGCGACGACTTTTCTGCCACCTTATA
The DNA here is from genome assembly GCA_033070095.1 of Escallonia herrerae. Lineage (NCBI taxonomy): Eukaryota > Viridiplantae > Streptophyta > Magnoliopsida > Escalloniales > Escalloniaceae > Escallonia > Escallonia herrerae. The sequence goes on from JAVXUP010000289.1 coordinate 309,400, forward strand.
TATACTGTATCGGCCCGATTTTTGCAGCTCTACTTGGTATAGCAGGAAGATCTCCTTCGTATAGACTTTGGCACCGTTCAGCTCCAGCGGGGTCTCAAGCAACCTTCTCCTTTGCTTGTACGTGGTTGCAAAGTCTGCAGCCCTTTCTTTCACGAACAACGACGCAACCGCTTTTTGTGCTGATGTGACGAAACTCTTCAAATTGGTAGCTGTACCCACATAACTATCGAACGTGGCATTCATAGATTCACTCCTGCCCGTCGTTTTCATGCCCGCAGAAAAATGACTTCTCGTGTAAACACCAATCCATTGCTCTTTGAGCCCGTACAAGTGCTGGAGCCACTCGTTGTCTTGCAATGAGTAATCCCGAACAAGCTTTTCCCACCTCTCCTCGAATTCCTCAATCGTTAATGACTTGAGGACGCATTTGTCAAAATCCTGTTTAAAGTCTGGATACTTTGCGTACATGTGATGCAGACGTTCCGGGTATTTGTTGCTTATGTGCCAAGTGCACAAGTTGTGTCGAGTATCTGGGAAGACGGTAGCAATAGCCTTCTTCATTGCCAAATCTTGATCGGTGATGATAACAGTCGGTGCTTTGAAGTTCATTGCTTCCAGCCACACCCTAAACAACCATTCAAAAGAACTCTCGCTCTCGTCCCTTAACAAGGCGAACCCGAACAGGATGGAGTGATAATGATGATTGACGCCCGTGAAAGGAGCGAACGGCATCGAGTACTTGTTGGTACGGTATGTGGTGTCGAAAGTCACGACATCCCCAAAATGCTTATAAGCTAGCCTCGAACGACCGTCGACCCAAAAAATTGTGCTAACTCGATGCTCGTCGTCAAGTTTATAGTCGAAGGTAAACTGCGGGTCCTCCATCTGCATCCGTTTCAATAGGCTCATTGTCGCTTGCGCATCATTGAGGTCATACGCGGCTCGTCTATGGGTTCGGACCGCGTTACGAACGTCTGTCGTGTTAAAGTTTAAATTTTGAATTCCCCCAGCCTGTTCAGCAAGAACATTAATCATGTCGGTAGGTCCTAGCCGCGCATCGCTCATTGTGTGAATTAGGCTCCTCGCGACCTTACCCATCTTCTTGTGTTGATGCATCTGACTCACCTTAGAAGGGGTTACTAACGGGTGATTGTGTGCCAGTTCCAGGCTGGTAATAAGCCAATGATCTTGTTTGGCTTTATAGCTTACGAACATCTTGACCTGGCAATTCGTGCGCGCAAAGCAATCCCGTCTTCTCCGCGCATACCCTATTTCGTCATCATCACTGTCATCGTTGCCTACGCGTGTCTCATTTTGCACTGGGTTTCTGCCCCTATGACACTCGTATAAGCGAGAGCATATCCTTTTCGATACGCTGCTTGTTCTTGTAGTTTTTATTCTAATGCCAAAACCAACCCTCAATGAATAAGCTCGAAAACATTCTCCAGCTTCTTCCAACGTTTGAAAGGTTCGTCCTAGATACGGATCACTAGCATCTACGGGGGTGCTGGAGCTCGACACGAAATCAGACATTGTGAAAAAGACCTATGTAGAAATAGAATACGCTTATTATCTCAAAATTATCTTGACGATTAGACCGATTTAGGATACCATATACATAATCTCAAAAGTGTCTCCTATTTTGCTAATTATATATTTACTGAACATAACAAATTAAAATTACTAAGATAAACGGTAGCAAGATCACAAACTTTACCTTTGCTTGAGTGATATGCTTGAACCAAGTGTGTTACTCCAAGAAAAGCTTGAAGGGTGCTGAAAATGGAAGCAAGTGAATCTGAAAGCCCCGCAAAAATTTTGCTGAAAGAGCCGAGAATTAGGGAGAATTTCTAGGCGACCGAGGGGAAAGCCCGAGACTTTATAGGCGACCGAGAGGACAGGCCCTGACATGTGTCAGCTGGAGATCGTCCGCCATACAGTATGGCGGACACCTTTTTCCTGACACATGTCAGGAACAGAAAGGCGTCCGCGAGACAGTCTCGCGGACATGGGAGGAGGGCAAAAAGGTAAAACTCCCGTCCGCGAGACATTATGGCGGACGGGGATCAGTTTTGGAAAAAGGCGCGATCTGGACCGTCCATCTTTCAGGATGGACGGTCAGATCGCGCTTGCAACTTAACTCCATTTGCTAGCGCTATCAATGGATCAGCTCCATATATATATATATATATATATATATATATATATATATATGTATGTACTGTAAACATGGCAAGAAACCTTTAGAGTGTGTTCGGAATCATGAAATTAATGGAATTTCTATTCAAATACTCAAATTTTATCGTTCGAAACATTAAAAATAAAAGGAATTGAAATTGGATTCCATGAGATTTGACTGGATTTATTTTTACAGTGAAATTCGATAAAAAAAAATGGTCAGATTTTATGGGATTTGAATTTGTTTGAATTAAAAAATTTTATTTACCTATTTTCTGGATCTCTCTACGAATGAATCCACCACCAATGTCTTCATTGTTACTATCGCCACACTATTTTTACTACCATCATTGGTTCCACTACTGTCATCGCCATCGCTATTGCCTCCACCCCCAATGTCATCACCGCTACTGCCACCACCACCGCTGTCGCCCCACTAGTGCTACCACTACCATGGCCACCATCCTACTGTCGCCGCCACCACTGCCACCCATCAATGTCGTCACCACTACTACTATCGCCACCACCATTGTCGCTGCCACAACTACCACCACCACGACTACCACTGCCACCACTACTATCACTACTACCACCGCCATCGTCATCGCCATCACCACCACTACCATCGCTACTACCACCGCCACTACTGTCACCACCATCAGCGTCGCCACCACCACTACTGTCACCACCGCCACTACTACTATCACTATCATCATCGCCGCCGCCGCCATCACCACCAATATAAGCAACGAATGCAATCCCCCACGTCTAATTGATATGAAAGCAAGGGGAAGTCAGAACGCGAGATTAAGGATTGCTTACAAAGGTTAGACATTTTAATTCTAGTGCACTTTTTAAGTTTTCTCAACAATACATCCAAAATATGAAAATAAAAATTGTCAAAACTCATATGGCATGCATTCTGAAAGCAAGCTCCAATCCATATATTAAAGCACACTTGAAATCACTTAAAGTAGTTCGGTTTTTCAGCATAGTTTCCTAAAACAAACTCCAAAGGCAAGAGATGAAAGAAAGGCAACAGTGTCTCCGACTAATTGAAATCTACCACTGCAGTAGTCTCGCTCGGATTACTGACAATTTTCTTCTCCACTTTTTTTTTTTCTGATCCAGTTCCTCCACAACCGCCACCACCGCGAAGGCTCGTTTAAAAACATTTCCATTTTCAATTTTTTTTCAGTTGTTAATAAATTGAGTCAGTGGTCTTATTATCCGCCCACTAACAGATAATGTGTATTTATTAGTTTTGATAAATACAGTTATTTAGAGAATATTTATCTCCTAAGTGTTTGAAATAAATACAATATTTATCTCATACATGTTTGAGATAAATAAATTTTTATCTCCCAAATGTTTGAAGTAAAGTCTGTCTCTAAATACTATCTCTATAAAAGGTTAGAGATATCCCAAGAAATAATAAGTCACAGCAACAAGTGACAGACAATAAGTCACAAGACAATCTCTCTCTCTCTATAGCACTCTCTCTAGAGCAATCACCAAATTCTAGGATTTGGTTCGTGAATGAAGAACTCGACTCTAGTAGCCGTTTTCGTACCTGTGAAAAATATCAAACGTGTTGTAGGCTCGTAACAACAAGGATCCATCGTCAGAATATTCGGCATGTTTCCGAACCCACTACGTGGTACGTGGTAGCGCATTAATTGTTATTCAACATTGGTATCAGAGCATGATTACTTGTTGATTCGTCTTCGACATGCTAGAATAAAATAATGTGCATGTTGAGATTTTTTTCGGGATACATGAATGAGACCCATTATTAAAATTCAAAATTTTTTGAGCATGTTTTTCTGAAAAATAATTATATAGTTTTGGTCTCCTATGGTTGAGGATGAATTCCGTAAAATTTTGTGATTTTTTGGATGCATGGTTTGTGAGAAATTACGATTTTATTTTTCAAGAAAACTATGGTTTTTTTGAGTATTGGGACTCAAATTCGGAGCATGATATACAATTTTATCATTATCGATTGAAACATAATTAATCTATGTTGTATAAGCTTTCCAACTATATATTGCATGCATTATTTGGCTTAAAAACGAGAGAGATATGGCCTTCGGAAGTTGGCATCGCGACGACTGAAAAATTAGGATTTTTTAATGGAAGATGATGAACAGTGACCCCACGTGCTCAAGCCAAGCTGCAAACGCGTGCCACGGGCAAAATGCGTGTGAGTCCAAGCCACACGTTCGAGTCACGCGCCAAGCCGCTCCGCCAGAAGCCGCCACGCGCTCCCACGCGCCAACCATGGCTGAGATCACTCGTATAGACGCGTCCACACGCGCACGTGTAATCACGCACCTGTTCACAGAAGAAAGGTACGCGTGCGCGTGTAATCATGCATGTGAGAGCAACTTAGCCACTTGAGCTAGTTCACTCTGACATATGTGGACCTATGAGTGTAAAGGCACGTCATGGTGCCTCCTAGTTCCTTACACTGATAGATGATTATACGCGATATGGTTATGTGTATCTGATATCTCACCGCTATGAAGCTTTGGATTGTTTCAAACGCTTTGTAACAGAGGTTGAGAATCATAAAGAGAAGACACTACAAAAAAAGTAACCTATCATGGCGCCCTATGTCGGCGGTCGCCCGATGCCATTGCTGTATGTGGACTACGCCGACGCTCCCACAATAACCGCCGTTATAGAGTCTAGAGGAACGTTTAAGCCAACAGTCAAATTTCTGGCGTTGTCATAAGTTATATTCACACCCCAAAGTATGAGCGCCAAAATCTAGCGCCAAAATACTATCTACGCCGACGCTTTAATTGTTTTAGCCGGCTCAATTGACCGTTGGCATAGAAAATTCGGTTTACTTCAATTTTTCTCCTTTTTTTCTTTCTTTTAATCTATTTCACTGCACACGACTCTCTGTTCTTTCTCTCAGTCTCTCACACGATGTCATGACTCACCGCGACAGGTTCCCTCTCTCTCTCTTCTCCATTCTCCAATTCTCCATTAATCCGTCCAGATTGAACACGCTTTGGGATTTCAGATTGAAGTCTTGACGCTTTGATTCTTCCGGGATTGATCACATTTGGGATTCCATCTTCTCAGGTAGCTATCTTTAACCCACGCAACGATTGTTGTATAATCGATTGTTCCAATCATGTTTTGGAAAGCTTTATATGTTCTGATTTCGTTTGTTATTTGTTATTCTTTGTGGAGTTATCGCCGGCAGCGCCACTCGCCGTCGCCGGAAGCGCCACTCTCCTCGCCGGCATCGCCACTCGTCGTCGCCGGCAACTCCACTCGCCGTTGCCGCAGCTTCCGTTCCAGTGAATTTTCCTGGCACAACTTTCAGTAACGGTACTAAGGCCACGTTTTATGCAGTTTTCCTGGCACAACTTTCAGATACGGTTTTAGGTGCGTTTCTTGCCAGCCACGAGACGGTGGCCATTGCCTTGAGCTTTGTACTCTACTATCTTGCAGATCATCCGGATGTCTATGCCAAAGTACTGAAAGGTAATGCTTTCAGTTCTATTGCTTCCTTTCATTATCTATTCGCCTAGACATATAATGCCAACCCTGAAACTTGTGCAGCATGTGGGTAGTTTTTGTTACAATATCACACTTGAAACTCAAGAAGCAAAGTTTTAGTCCTATGACCAATGAAAGACAAAGGAAATATAAAGAAAAGTACCCTTTGGACTGTCGACTTCTTCTTTTGCATATTATTACTAGGAAATGCTGTATATGGCTATGCTGTGAGAGACCGTGGCATAGCAGTTGATTAATTAACATAGCAGAGATCAGGCTAAGTGTTGTTATTGATCAACAGAACAACTGGAAGTTGCAAATTCAACTGAAGATATTTGTTAGTGTTATTAAATTTTCAATGTCAGCTTAGATGATTTAGCACGCGTTTTATGCAGTTAGGTTTTCATTGTGCATGTGTATTTATAGTTTTTGGACGCTAAACTCAGCATCTATAATATGAATTGAAATTGCTTGGGTTAGGTTTTCTCAGAGATGATTGAATTTACTGCTCCAATGATACTAGTACTATTTAGCGACTATGGTATTTGATTACATTATGCTTGTTAGAGTTTCATTTATGAGAATGATTTTCAAGTACAGTGAACTTGGATATTTGTTCTTGTACAACCGAAAGAAAACAATCGAAAGAAAATTAAGTCATTGCCAAGAAAACACTTAGTCTCAGCTCCTTGGACCTTACTAGTATTATTTCCGTATGTTTTACTTTTTTGTTTGAGTTATCTTTAAACTCATGTAAATACGCATATACATAAAAGAAATAAACTGGGTACTCGAGCAACTAGTACAAGCTACTTGATCCTAGGTCATTACCAAGCTCACGTCACATCTCTTTTTGTTTTTTTTTTTTGAAGAAGGAAACATGGATAAAGAGTGGATGTGTCACTCAAGGGAATCCGAGACTTACGTTGTTGGCGTAGATATGTTTCTGAATTTTGCATTTAGGAATGTGGTTACAAGGTGGGGGGAGATATTATGTCCATGTAGGGACTGTGTGAATGGCATGTTTCAATCCCGTATTGCGTGTAGAGATCACATGATTATTAGGGGATTTATGCCTAACTACACATTTTGGAGGGTTCATGGGGTAGCTTTGGCCTCTTCTTCTATTCAAAATGAGAATGATAATGAACCTGAAGTGGCTGGTGCTGGTATGCATGGAATGGTCAATGACATTTTTGTGAGTCGTCCGGGAGACCCCAAGTGTCCAAGTTACAAATTTCTATAAGTACATGAATGATGCAGAACAACCATTGTATCCGGAAAGCAAGATCGAGACTAAACTATCATTTATTGTTTGGCTTTTTAACTTGAAGTGTGTGAGCAAGTGGACTGACAAGTCTTTTAATTTGTTACTCGGGAAGTTAAAGCAGATCCTTCCTGACGGCGAGACACTGCAGGCTAACTTGTATGAAACTAAAAAGATGATTGGAGATTTGGGGTTTAGTTACGAGAAGATCGATGCATGTCCAAATGATTGCATGTTGTACTGGAAAGAGGATAGCAAATTAGATTTGTGTAAAGTATGTAACAAGTCCAGGTGGAAGACAGTCCGAGGTGAGGCGCGGACTGAAAATTTGCAATCGTCTACTGGGGGAAACAATGTTGCTGTGAAGCAGTTGCGTTATTTTCCCGTAAAACCGATGTTGCAAAGGTTATTCATGTCACCACAGACGGCTAAGTCGATGACATGGTTTCATGATAAGCGCCGCAAAGACGGGGTGTTGCGTCATCCGGCTGATTCGAAAGCTTGGGAGAATTTTGATAATTTACACCCTGCATTTGCTTTGGATCCTCGCAACGTTAGACTTGGGTTGTCTACTGACGGTATGGATCCGTATAACCATGGATCAAGTCATAGTATATGGCCAGTTACCCTAGTCGTTTACAACCTGCCTCCATGGATGTGCCTGCAACAACGTTATTTCATGATGCCTTTGTTGATACCTGGTCCAACTTCGCCAGGTAATGACATTGACGTGTACCTAAGACCATTAGTTGAAGAGCTGAAGATTTTGTTTGACGGGGTTGAAACTTATGATGCTTCAAGCAAGACTAATTTCATAATGCGCGTGGCACTCTTATGGACAATCAGTGACTTCCCTGCTTATGCAATTTTAGCTGGATATAGTACCAAAGGTAAATTGGCATGTCCTGTTTGCCAAGGAGACACTTGTTCTTGTAGGTTACGTGGCAAGGAATGCTATATGGCACACCGGTCTTTCCTAGATCCAGATCACAAATACAGGTCCGAAAAACAAAAATTTAATGGTGAATGTGAATATAGACAACCTCCTGCTTTGCGCTCTGGGTTTGATGTGCTTGAAGAGGTAGATAATATCATTGTTACATTTGGGAAAACAAGTAAAAGTACAGTGCCTCGGGAAACCAATTGGAGGAAGAAGAGCATCTTTTTCGAACTGTCTTATTGGAGGACCCATCTTCATCGTCATAATCTAGATGTAATGCACATTGAGAAAAATTTTTGTGATAATTTGCTTGGAACCCTGTTGGGCATTAAAGGAAAGACAAAAGATACTCTTAAAGCTTGTCTTGACATGAAAGATATGAATATAAGACGAGAATTGCATCCGATAGAAGTTGGTGATGGCAAGTATAAACTGCCAGCTGCATCTTTTACAATGTCTAAGAATGAGAAAAAAGATTTTCTCAATGCCTTAAAGAATGAAAAAGTTCCGGATGGGTATTCTTCAAATATTTCCCGATGCGTCCATGTAAAAGAGGGCAAGATGTTAGGACTTAAGAGTCGTGACTGCCATATCCTAATGCACCAGCTACTTCCTATAGCTTTGAGAGGGGCACTGCATCTACAAGTATGCTCTGCTGTAATTGACTTGTGCCGTTTCTTTAAGGAATTATGGTATAAAAATTACATTGTACAAGACTTTGAACGACTAAATAAGAAAATAGCATTGATACTTTGTCGTCTTGAGATGATCTTCCCTCCATCCTTCTTCGATATAATGGTGCATTTGCCGATACATTTGGCCCAAGAGGCTATGATCGCTGGACCAGTACAATACCGCCAGATGTATCCATTTGAAAGGTTAGAAATTTTACGTTTGTATTCATTACAACTTATTGTAAAAAAATTCATGTAGCATAAGTTATGGTTTCCTTAGGTACATGTTCAAGATTAAAGGGTATATACGATGTAAAAGTCGTCCAGAAGGATCGATTGCTGAAGGGTTACTTGCGGAAGAGTGCTTGACATTTTGCTCTATGTACTTGGAAGGTAATCACCCTGTTTGGAACCAAAATTGGAAAAATGAAGATGGATATACTGAGGAAATGGTTGGAGGCATACCAATGTTTCAACAAAAAGGTCGATTTCTAGGTGCCCCTTTGGCTATTACTCTTGATGCCAAAGATAAGGAGATGGCACATCGATATATATTGTTCAACTGCAATGAATTAGAAGTCTATCGCATGTAAGTGGGCTTTATAATTATATTGGATTCAGTTCTGTATTAGTTAGATAATATATTGTGTGAACGATGTAAATCTAGCACATTCAAGAAGAGTTGTGAAATGAAGCTGGGAAGACATAAAAAGAAACCAACACCATGGGAAGTTGATAACGCTTTGAAAAAGGAGTTCCCGAAGTGGTTTACATCCCATGTAAGTCTGTATATGTATATTTCTTATATATCTGTGTGTGTGTGTGTGTGCACGCGCGCGCTCATAAGTCAATGCTTAATACTTGGTTTACAACTGCGTAGGTTAATAATTTGTGGGACGAGGTTTCAGAGGAAATACAAGCCCTTGCACGTGGTCCAAATGGTATAGGCAGGAGAGGTAGTGGCTACTTAATAAATGGGTACCGTTTTCATACAGAAAGTCTTGAACTGAAGCTAAAAACACAGAATAGTGGAGTCTACGTCTTAGCAGCGACACGCGGCTATTCTTCGTCTAGAGATGCAAATCCAGCTGAAGACGTTGTGGAGTATTTTGGTGTTTTAGAAGACATAATTCAACTGGATTACTTTGGAGTAGGAAATGTGGTATTGTTTAAATGTAAATGGTACGACAGTGTTAACAAAAGTACAGGGATTACTACCGATGCCTATGGGTTTACACTTGTCAATTCAAAGAAGTTTGCTTATAAGGATGAGCCATTTGTGTTGGCCTCTCAAGTAGAACAATTGTTCTATGTTGATGATCCAAGAGATCATGGTTGGCGTGTTGTCGTACGAACACGGCCAAGGGATTTTTGTGAAAATGCTGAAGCAGAAGCTGATACCGAGGAGTAGATATTGTTCCCAAGCGACCCTCACAGTGGACAAGATGTAGAACATCGTGTAGAAAATATGACTTGGGTGAGAAATGATGTTGAAGCAGAAATAATTCACGATCAAGTTACAAGAAGCTCAACAAGGAAGCAAATGAAGGGGAAATCTGTTAACTTATGTTCTAAAAGACGGAGATTGGATATTTTCATTGATGAGGATGACGTGCAAGACAAAGAGGATGAGATAGAGGAAGAGGAAGACGAAGACATGGAGATTGATGATAACTCAACAAGCAGTGACTGATTTTATTATACGAAAATATTTGGAACATAGTCTATGTGTCTACTTTTTTTTATTTTTCATACTTGTTTTTTTCTTTGTTGTTTGGATTAAGTTTAAGTTCAGGCTTAAATGATTTAATCCAACTTGATACTTATCCAGTCTTTTGCATGCCTGCTGTTTAGATTATGCAAATACTTTGATTTGTATCCTTAGAAATGTTTTCTTGTAACAATTGGTTGTACAGTATCCCTATGGTTTGTCGGCGCCGGAACCAACGTCGCGAGGTGGCTGGGTGCAGCAATAGGGGGATGCCACCCATAGAGACTTCACTTGGTGATGCAGATGACAGGCGTGATATCGAGATGAACACTGAGACCACGGATGTTGAAGAGGCTAATCCTGAGATTGTTGTACCAACTGAAGGATTAACCAACCAAGGGGGGTCCACTTCCGGTTAATTCATGACAATTATGTTGTTTATTGACCAAGGGCATCTCTTATTTGTTTTCTTCACTTACTTAAATGACACACAACATTTGCAATTCAAAAGTTCTGAGTGGCACTGGCAGTGGATTACTTATTTAATCTGCTTTATTTCTTTCATTGTTACCAATTGCTGTACGCATGCCTATACTGAAAGGAAAGAGGAAAAGGTAATGCACTGAATTGAGCTGGAAAAGTACTGAATGCTATATACGAAAAACAAATTCATACCACTACAAAACTTAACTATTTATCTAGAAAACAATATCAAAGACAACAGAAAAGTATATTGAATACTACAGTACTGTGTTCTAAGACAAAGGGATAGATCCCTACATTATACAATGATACATTAAAAAAAGGTGTTTTATTAGTTACTTGCTAGAAACTAGATCTACAGAGCAACAAGACTAGCCTGTGACTTTGGTGAGACATGGAAAAACTAAAATGACATAAGTTGCTATGAGTCTTATATAAAATGACATAAGTTACTATGGTTGGACACTTTAACATTGACAGAAATTGCAGTAGAAGAACTAGTCATAAACTGTACTGTCAAGGGTCCTTAACCATGAGCTATAGGTGAAGATTGATTAAAGAAGTTAGGGTAACTTCTTTAATCAGCAAAGTTGTCGCTTCTGACCTTTGTTTCACTATGATCAGTACCTATACCCCATTCGTGCATGGGATTAATGCACAGAATTATCACTTCAATCAGTGCAACCATGATTTATCCGTACGTGCACTTAGCTTTCTTCGTTGGTGCAAAACCATGGCTGTGTAAACTTTTTCCAACGAACCTTTTTCTGTGTTTCACTTCTCTTCCTTAACTGCAGTTCACTCACTTTTGGTGTTACTTAGTATGTAGTTTGGTACCATGGTAGTAACAATAGCTTGAAGAAGGGTTGCACCTAACAGCATCTGAAGTCTTAAAGTACGTAAGTTTGTCTAGTGTGTGTTGTTTCATTTACTAAGTCTTCGAAGAAACGTGGGCCAACAATGGGAAAGAAGACATGGGCAAGGGAAACACGTGTCCACGTTGGATATGATGATGATGGATGTTGGATCACTGGAGCAAATGACGAGCTTGGTTCTTTTGTTGGGTGTGTGGCGCGTGTGTCCAACCTTTTACCAATCGATTACCAAGACTGGAATACACTACCTCAGAAGTACAAGGATTCGGCTTGGCCAGAGATTGAGGTATAAGATTTTTTAAGCATGTTACAAGATTCTTAGATTCACTTGTTGTTGAGATTACATTTTCTTCTGAGACTGATCGAAACAAGAGTGAGCGAATCACTTTTAAGCTAGCCAGAGGACCTCTAAACGAACTTTTGATCTGCACAGCAAGGTTACATCGTTTTGCTTTATTGGTTAAGACACTGACCCTGTGATCTAATCAAAGGTGCAAGAGGCAAATTTAGAGTTGTACAAGAAACAGAAAATAGTAGAAGAGGTTCTTTTCGAGTTTTTATTGGATGATCTTCATGACAGAAGATCATAATTTTGGTAGCAATGCACAGAAAACAGAGAGAACAGAGATGAACATGGAGCTTACCCTTTTCATAAATCCCATCATCTAAACTTCTTGGTTGCAAGGCTGAGAAAACATAGAAATAAAGGAGTTAACAAGAGAGAAACATGATTTTGTTTTTTCAGTGGCTGATCTCTAGGCTTAGGTCTTGCTTTAATCATGCCAAGTCTTTCTTCGTATGGTAATTGGTGTTCTACTTTTTTCTTGCTTGCAGAAAAGATCCACCACATATCATCCGCTTGCAAAGGAGGCTATCATGACTAGCCTTAACAAGAAGTGGAGGGAGTGGAAATGTAAAGTGAAGAAGGAATATTTCAATCCAAATGACATTGCAGGATCCCAGAGGAAAATTGCCAAAGAGACTAGGATTGATAAGGACCAGTGGAACACCTTGGTTACTTATTGGCAGGATGATGGCGTGCAGGTATATTCTTGCCAACTTATACACCATCGTTATACCAATGGAACTGAGGCCAATAATTAGAGATAGAGAAAACCATCTATGCTAGCTTCATTAAACTGCTTCTTGTAACTAAACTACCTGAGTATATTAGTTAAGTAAGGTGTACTCAACCTTAGGTCATATGTTAGTTATATATGTACTAATTGTGATACTTATGCTCTAGAAAGAGGCAGAAGATAACAGCTTGCATGTGTTGGGGCAGAAGTATCCACACACCTTAGGCAGCAAATCAACTGCAAAGAAGAGGCGGGAACATGTAACATACTTCCATTCTCATATGACATATTTAATATCTATAACTACATTGACAAATTTGCTGCGTATATACCTTATATTGTGTTCGTTTTGTTAGTTTGAGAAGTTTAAGGTCACACCAACTAAAGCTACCATGTGGATAGAGTCTCGAAGACAAAATGAGAAAAATGGAGGCGGCTTCATTCCCCAGGTTCGTAGTAAAATTGTAAGTAATGCTATGTTGGTAATTTGTTGCATAGGTGTGAATCCTTTGGCTTAAGTCCTTTGTTGGTCATTTTTTCACCTTGTTCTAGGTTAGCATGCATAATGTGGAACAAGGACTGTGATGGTCAGTTTAGGAGGACACCTTGTGTTATATATGTTTACCCAACTGATTTATATGAACTTGTAGGCTAAAATCCAAAGACTCCAACAAGCTTCACCATCCGAAGATGGCACCAGTGAAGTTGATATCTTTTCTGAAGTTTTGGGCAAAGAGCGACATGGTAGAGTTAGGGCGATGGGGTGGATGGCGACTCGTGCGAACACATTGGCCTCTCGTCAACATGCAAACAATGAACAAGTGCAATAAATGGCTGAGGAAATCACTTCTCTAAAAACACAATTGCAAGAGATGGATGAAGTCAAGGCAAAAATGGCTAAATTGGAAGACGTTATTAATCAACTCATGCATCAAAGTCAAGGACAACCGTAGTTCTCTAGCTCTCGGGTAATTTTTTTGCAAAATCTAACTTGTAACTTCCTTTTAACTTGCTGATCAGTTGGTAGCTTATTTGGATGCTGTGCTCTAATGCAGCCTAAGTGTTAGATATGATAGCTATAACAAACTTTACATTATCTTGAGTTGGTTAAATGGTTGGTGAAGATGTTGTTTTCAAACCAAAAAAGACCACGTATTAACATTGATGGGCGCTTGTCGTTGGGGAATGGTTGCAGTCATTTTATTTTGTCGGTGAATGTCCATGTTTGGTTAGGTTTAATGTATGTAGTGTTTAGTGTTGAAGTATATATATGTCTGAAATCCATGACAGTAGATCATTCTTTTTGGACTCATGGTTATGGTAGGAGTACATATATGTCTGCCAATTGCTCGTACATTTGCTCGTACACAGCTTAGCCTTGTGAAGTTTGGTCTATGTAGGTGTAAAGTTTATAGTAATAACAGTTTCCTTTCCAGCTATATACTATAGTTTCTCTTGATATCAGGTCTTTTGTTTATCATTTAACATGTGTAACCTCTGTATCAGGTTATTGCCAAGGTGAATGGAAATGGATTATTCTCGATCTTGGTGGTTAATTTTGATCATGTGCATGGACGGTTGCCGGGTTGATTTGGAAATGTGCATGAGTATTTACTAGCTAGGTTTTGTACAAACTCATGAAAAAGTCTCAGACTTCGCTTTTTCTTTCTAGACAAACATGTGTTATTGTTTAGGATTTGAATAGATTGCGATTGTTTTGTGACCAATCAAGTCCTAATTTAGATTGAACTTGCATATAGTTTTCACTAGCTATATGGTATGAATATATGGTATGAAGAAAAGCAAGAAACAGAGCAGATATATATACAGGGAGTTGGCAATGTTGGTAGTGTCTACCATTTTGCTCTTCTTTTCTTTTAGTTGATAACTTATGGAGGCGGTACGTATTGCCGGCATAAGTGAATTATTTTTTTTAAAAAAATTTAAAACAAGGCTATGCCGGTGGTCGTACATGTTGCCATAAGTCCATACATTTAAAGAAAAAATTGCAAAAGGAAACCTATAATGGCGCATGAGACCATTGACATAGGTCCAATTATTCAGCAAATTAATAAAATAAAATGATACCTATGACGGCGGTCTGTTAACGCTGGCTTTCCTGTATTATTCAAATATATGAGAAATTAATATTTTACCTATGCCGGCGCCCTTAGGCGTCGGCATAGGTTCAAACCGCTGCCATTAGTAACATTAGAAGGCGGATGAGGGAGTAGTTTTAGAGGCGGTCGGCCGCTGGTATAGACCCCTTTTAGCGCCGGCATAAGTCTACCGAAACGCGAGTAAAGGCAGCGGTCGCTTAGCGCCGCGAAATCCTACGGCAGCGGTTTTTCCACTTCTCGCAGCGCTATGAGGCCGCCGGCGTAAACCGTTTTTCTTGTAGTAAGAGCTTAAAAACTCTTCGCACTGACCAAGGACACGAATATTTGTTCGATCACTTCAAGAAGTTTTGTGAGAAAAAAGGGATACGCAGGCAACTTACTATTCTCAATACTCCACAACAAAATGGTGTTGCGGAAAGAAGGAATAGAACATTGTTAGATATGGTTAGGTCTATGATGGCGCAAGCAAACCTCCCAATATCTTTTTGGGGGATGCTTTTTTGACTGCAGCCTATATACTTAATCGTGTGCCTTTGCAATCAGTCAAATCCACCCCATATGAGTTTTGGAATGGCCAAAAGTCAAATTTGGATAACTTGCGCCCATGGGGCTCAGCAGGTTATGTTCACAGTACTTCTCATAAGTATGGGAAACTAGGGCCTAGAGCTAAAAATAGTATCTTTTTTAGGTATTCTGAAAAATCTAAAGGCTATGTGATGTATGGTGAACATCCAAATGGTGGAAAGACTGAAATAGAGTCCTGTGATGTCAATTTCATAGAGAGTGATTTCTTAGCATTTGAGACACAAGTAAGAATCTTGTCCTCTATGAGTTAGAGGAGGTTGAAGCCACTTTAATATCTCCAAGCGAAGGTGGGGAATTAGTCCTCATCTTGTTGTCGCTGAAGATAGTACAAGTGACCTTCAACCTAGTGAGAGCATCCCAGACAATGGGAGCACACCACAAGGACCATCAGGTCAACAAGATTCTCAACTGCGTAGAGGTGCACGAGAAAGAGTTCAACGTCGTCGTTTTGAGATTGAAGGTGAAATTCTTATGTGCACCCCAACTGATGAAGATGAGCTCACTTCTGTGGAAGAAACCTTATCTTCATCTGCTAGTAATGAGTGGATGACTGCAATGAAAGATGAGTTGAGCTCAATGGAGAAGAATCAGGTCTGGAAGTTGGTTGACCTTCCGCTGGGGCGCAAGATTGTTGAAAACAAGTGGGTTTTAAAAGTCAAGCGCAAGGCAGATGGGTCAATTGATAAGTATAAGGCACGCCTTGTGGCGAAAGGCTAAACCCAACATCAAGGTGTGGACTATGAAGACACATTCTCTCTAGTGGTGATATTTGCTTCAATTTGCCTGATCCTAGCTATTGTCGCCCAGCAGGATTTAGAACTTTTTCATATGGACGTTAAGACTGCGTTTCTCAATGGAGAACTAGACGAAGAGATTTATATGGCTCAACCTGAGAGTTTTGAAGTTAAGGGACATGAGCGCAAAGTTTGACGGCTCAAACGTTCAATATATGGTCTCAAACAATTGTCTATGCAGTGGTACTTTAGGTTTCATCATGCCATTATCTCTATCGATTTTGAAATGATTGAACAAGACCGTTGCGTTTACGTAAAACGATCCAAGAAAAATATTATGAACCTTTCTTTGTATGTGGATGACATTCTTTTAGCTGGAAATGACATGAGTTCCATTGTCGCCACTAAGCAATGACTGTCCTCAACTTTTGAGATGAAGGACATGGGAGAAACTAATTATGTGCTCAGGATTAAAATCATACGTGATCGTCCAAAGAGACTTCTCGGTTTGTCTCAAGAGACATATATCAAGAAGGTCATTGAACGATTCTGCATGCATAACTCAAAACCCATAGACACTCTAATGGACAAGGTGTGTATTTTAACCATAGACCAATGCCCAAAGAATGATGAGGAAAAGAATCTGATGTCCAAAGTACCTTACGCGGCTGCAGTTGAGAGTCTGATGTATGCTATGTTGTGTACGCGTCCAGACATCTGCTTTGCCATTGGAATGGTGAGTCGTTATTAGAGTAATCCTGGACCCGCTCATTGGAATGCGGTGAAGATGATTCTTCGATACCTACGTGGAACCCCTGACTGAGAGGATACAACGATGCTGATTGGGGCGGTGATAGAGATGAGCGTAGATCCACTTCAGGTTATGAATTCATACCAGGAGGTGGAGCTATCTCTTGGTGCAGCAAGAAATAGACTTGCATCGCCCTATCCACGATAGAGTTGGAGTATGTTGCTTGTACAACAGTGGTCCAAGAAGCTATTTGTTTGAGTCATTCTTACAGGCTCTAGGGGTTACAGCTCATACAGACGAGTCTGTTACTATTCTCTGTGACAATACAGCTGCCCTAGATTTTGTAAAGGATCCCAAATATCATGGGAAGGCCAAACACATAGGTCTTCGTTATCACTTCATTAGAACTTTAGTTGCGCAAGGAGAGGTGACCATGAAGCACATACCTACTGGCAAAATGGTGGCTAATCCTTTGACTAAGCCTATTGCTAGAGATGTTTTTCTTTCTCACATTAGGAGTATGAGACTACGTAGGTTTTGATATGTTTATGGCATCTTATGTACTTGACATTATTTATTATATTTTCATTCCTTGATTTGATTTTATTTTGGAATGAATGTACTTTCATAGACATCCTTATTGAGAGTGTCACCAGGCTTGAATTGACCCACTCACATGGGTAATTCCCCTTGGCGCTAAGATAGCGAGCAAGATAAGACATAATTGTCTTAGGCACCAAAAGAGGCGAATAAGATGATACAGCTTGTAAAGCAAACATGTCGCCTTAGTTGGAGCTAAGATGAGACCTCTAAAGGTAGGTCGATCATAGAGTATCTTCACAACTCTATGTAACATGTTTACAGCCGAATGTGAGATTTCAGGCAGGTACTATGAGAGTGACTGGGCTGAAATACTCAGGTTAGGCGCTTGTACAACGACTAGATTCAGATTCTTATGGCGTATTTTTATTATACATTTATGTGACATGCCCTTGCGGATTACGCCGTAGCATGCAAATCATACTGCATGTGCTAAATGCAGACCGACAGTGGGAGTGATGAATGAATCCCTGCTTCGTCACTGTGTGAGCCACTTGGATCGATATTTTTTATCCTATATGGTACCCTTCTTACCTTAGACTATGTCATGAAGAGGATACTCAATGTCGCTACTTTAGCATGTACCCTTGGATCATGGATGATGCGGTCTCGCGGGACGTGTCTAGGAAAGCGGTTGGGTCTAATTGGAATGACATGAGGGCTTTGGGAAGAAAGTTCAATATTATACCATGTTGTGTGATTCATAGCCCGGGCGACTTTGTCGATTTTTTGTTTCGATATAAGTCATGAATACATAACATATGAGAGGTTTAACACTGCTCATTATGATGAATTTAAGGGTGTTTAATCTGGTATAGTTGAACTATCTGGGGTACATACGAGATTTTTTGGAGTGATGTATTGTGTTAGTTTTGTGATAACTTAATACAATCCTCCTCAACTGGATATCCTTTCTCGTAGGTCGCACGTTCCATTTCTTGTATGAGGAGATAAGTGGACAAGTAATAAGAAAGGACTGCACGATTTATTTGCCCTGTATGTGGGCGAGTGAGGGCTATTAATAAATTGGGTCAGTGGACCCATTATCCGCCCATAACAGATAATGTGTATTTGTTAGTTTGGATAAATACAGTTATTTAGAGGATATTTATCTCATAGGTATTTGAGATAAATACATCTTTATCTCCTAAGTGTTTGAGGTAAAGTCTGTCTCTAAATAGTATCTCTATATAAAGGTTAAAGATATCTCAAGAAATAATAAGTCACAGCAACGAGTGACAGATAATAAATCACAAGACAATTCCTCTCTCTATGCACTCTCTCTAGAGCAATCACCAAACTCTAGGATTTGATTCGTAGACGAAAAACTCGACTCTAGTAACCGTTTTCGTACCTGCAAAAAAGATCAAGCGTGTTCGAGGTTCGTAACAACAAGGATCCATCGTCAGAATATTCGGTATGTTTCCGAACTCACTACGTGATAGCGCATTAATTGTTATTCAACACCAGTTTTATAAAATGGAGAAAATAAAAGCGTTTGGCACGCAGTTCTCGTTTTTTTTCTTTTTTTTTTTCAGTTTTGAAAACCAGTTTTTAAAACAGTGTTGTTTTTTAAAACACTCATTTAAGAGTTTTGATTTTTATTTTGAGACCACCACCACCACAGCCACAGCCCACCGCCGCTAGCCACCGGCCACAGCCGGTGACCACTGCCAACCGGCCGGCAGCCACCGTCGGCGACCATCGCCAGCGGGCCACATCCGGCCATCGCCATGCCCCTCGACCGCCACCGCAAACCACCACCAAAGAAAAAACTCAAAATAAAAACTAGGTAATCAAACACTCAAAAGAAAAAAAAAATCAAAATAAAAATTGCGTAATCAAACACCAATTTGTTTTTGTAATAAAAAAATAAATAAATTTTGATTTTATTTTTCTAGAAACAAAAAATTAAAATTGAAAGTGATTTCAAACGCTACCTTAATTTCTTAAAAAGAATTTTAATTCCAACCAAGGGCTCTTTGAAGTAAACGGCCCATAACTAAGACCATAATACAATGTCACAACATTCCATCGATAATAATAAACTAATTTTTGTGGTTTGTTTGTCGTCAAAACTATGGTAGAAAAATGTTCATAATTGCAAATATCTTCGACGTTATTACCGTAGAGTTGCCTGACAGTTATTTTCTTTTCCCTTTTTTTTCGTGTTATTCTAGAAATTAAGATTCTCTCTAACTTAATAGAAAAATATCGTTAATTTATACACAATAAAAGACTGTCAATGTAAACGTTCACAATAACTATAAAAACTGTTTTGGTAAAAAAATGTCGTAAAACAGATAATCTTTATCCGTGCTCAGAGAATCGGATGCGGAAATCTTCTAAATGCTTATTCCCATTGACGCAATCATTCCGTAGGAATGCATTTGCAGCAGCACACTTCGGCCAACATTTTGACATTCTCATAGGTATTTCTTTTTTAGGATTTTGTTCCCGCTTTATTTAGCATTTTGGGTTCGAGGTAGATAAACTGACAGCATCTCCTTATTCGCTTTGTCCACTTTCTCATTATAGATATATAAGGAGTTAAAAGACCCTAGATATCCCCTTATCTCTTTTCTTTTTTTTTTATTCTTCTTCTTTTTAGGGCTAGTCAGTGACTCGCATGCATTCTAATTTCTTGATAACGCTTCAAAAAGTTGAGTTGCTAACTTTGTTAGCATGAAAGCCGTTACGAATGCTTTTGTTCTACTAATATCTCTCAAGCGTCGGTTTATCAAAGCTTTAACAATACTTGTGGAGTTAAAAATAGTAAATGTAGACCTCAAGTATTACTTTTCTACACTTATAATCAACAAGTATTTTACTGTATTCACGTCATTTAAAGCATGCCCTTTAATTACAATAAACGATACTCACACTTTTCTATTCAAACCTTCTCGGTATACAAGGAATGTCAATGGTAATACCCTCGTAATAATCACAAAAAGTATTAATTCTTCTGTGTAAAGAAGACACTTTTTTTTAAAATTTTTTATGCTAAATAGTGTGCTAAAAAGTTGATAGTTGTCACGCTGGTGAAACGAGGTATCAAATTAGGTGATTATTAGAAGAATAAATTCTAACTGTTATTCGGGTTGTAGGAACATAGTTACAGATCCTTTGCATAGCGATAATAAATAGTCGATAAATATTTTAGTAATTTATGTGTTAACAAACACTCTTAACCATAATTCCTAACATCAATTCTTTTAATATCATTAAATAAAAATCATTAAAAATTTTGTCATAATTAATTACTTCTGTATAAGAATTATAATTATATTCCTCCAACTCGTTTCTTGTTCGAATGAATGTACGGTGAAACTGAGTTTTGATTTTTGTGAGAGAAAAGTCCAAATATGGCTGCCATGGACCATGCTCAAGTCAAATACTTTCAACACCAAACTTGGTTGGAATCCAGCTCTAGAGCTGGAGACGCCATAGCCAGCACCAACAGTACGTACGTGGCTTGCATCTGCTGATTCTGTGCAGCTAGTCTCCATTGTAACTGTAATTGTAATAGCCAGGAGGGGGAGATTCCCATATCTAGTCGTCTCCCCCTCCTATAATTGGAAATACAATAGATTAGATTATAATACGAGCTGCGTACGCTAAATAATATTTTTTTAGTTTTAACTTTATTATGTATATAAATTTTATTAAAAAATAAATAAAATTAAACATCATATATACGTGTTTATTGTCCTATTCAGTAAAATAAATCTCAAATAACAGAAAAATAAGTTAATCATACCTGTCTAAAAATAAGTTAGTAAAATATTATTATCGGATCAAACTTGACCTTTAAATTTTTTTAACTATATATTCTGATGAATTTTAACTTGTGAAAATTAAACATATTTTTTAATAAGTAGTTACTTACCAATTAAGATTTTTATTTTGTATCATTTTTTAAAGATTTTCTTAGAATGTCACTTGTCACCATTGTAGTTAGGTAATTATGCAACACCAAAAAAATATTTTACAATTTTTAGCCTCATTTTGGATACTTGTTGTCGCCAGAATTACTTTCGGTGTAACACCAATAAATAAAAAAAGGTATTTTCATTATAAGTAGTATAGATTATATTAGATTATAACAAGATACTATAGAGCATATAATCCTTATCCATATACTGAATCAGATGCCGTGGAGGTTAATTTATAACAAGATGCTGTTGAACAGATAATCTTTATCCATACACTGAATAGTCCTTCTCAGATTTGACTTTATTATATATATATATATATATATATATATATATATATATGTATATATATCAGATTAAATTATAACAAGATGTTGTAGAGCAAATAATCCTTATCCATACACTCAATTGAACGTCGTGCAGTTAGAAATATTCTAAATGCTTATTCCCATATACGCAATCATTAAGTAGGAATGCATTTGAGAATGAGAATAATGTGGCATATTTCCTACATGCTTCAACTTCGACCACCCGTGGTTGATTTTGCAGCACCACACACAGTAAACATTTTGACATTCTCGTAGGTATTTCTTTTTAGGATTTTGTGTCCACTTTATTTAACATTTTAGTTTTTAGGCAGATAAACTGACAGCATTTACGTATATGCTTCAACCCGTTTGTTAGAATAGATAAGGAGTTAAAAGACCCCAGATATCCCTTTTTCCTTTTTCTTTTTAGGGCTCATCAGTAATTTGCATTGTAATTGTACTGTTTCAATCAAAAAGCAAAATAAAAGTTATCACGGTTTACATTTTTGTTACTTACAGATAGTACATGCTGCATTCTATAAGATGGTTTTTAAGATAAATTTTTTTTGCTGTCATTTAAGTTGTAAGAAGATATTTATAACCTCTCATAGAGTTACAATTATTCTTCATTAAGCTTGTTAGTTAGTGTCTTCTGTTTAGGAGATTCTGAAAAAGTACAATATAAAATTCTTGCCAAAAGTGTTTAAAAAAATGGCAGAAGGTGCATTTAGAGACCGTCGTCGGACAATAGTCGCGATACAAGGAATTGTAAGTATCTTCTTGGAAGGCAAAAATATTCATTTCAAGATTGTTTGACAATGCTTCCAAGAACTACAGGACAACAGTTCTAATCACGTTAAGTTGAAAGCTGCTACGACTGCTTTTATTCTCCTAACAGCACTTTTGTGAACGCACAAGCAACAAGTGATTCTACTGTAGTTTGAAGCACTCCCTTCAAATCAAAGAAAACGATATTCAGGCTCAAGGCAGATATGGCTGCCATGGTCCATGCGCAAGCCAAGATCTTTCAACACCAAACTTGGTTGGAGTCCAGCTCTGGGGGATGGAGACGCCATAGCCAGCACCAACAGTACGTACATGGCTTGCATCTGGCGATTCTGTGCAGCTGGTCTCCATTGTGGGGAGATTGCGATGTCTCTCGGTGGTAACCCACCGTCCAGGTTTGGCCCTTTTCCACTGACAAGGAGCTCGTATTTATCGGCCACGTTTGGGGTCACCCCGGAGGCCCACGGACGCGGCGCCCCTCGCTCGGCTATTCAATTTAATTTAATAAAATTTTCTGATCTCCGTTCTTCCATCTTTAGCTCCGAGCTTGTCTTTTTCTTTTTCACTTTTTAAGCAAAAGCTCGTAAAGCATCACTTTTTAATTAATAAATACTAATTAAAATCCTGTGCTACGCACGGAATTTGATATATGTTTATTAAATTGTTAGTTGAAAAAAGTGAGAGAATGAAGGTCGTGGGTGGGAGGTTAGAAGTCATGGAGTGGAATGATAATACTTTCTGGTCAGTTATACCTTAACGTCTATTTTATTGAATTTTGAAAATAAAAAAAAGTAACTTTCCAGCCTACCATCTATTAAGCCTGAAGAAAGTTATAAATTGAACATTATATATTTCTTTTTAACCTATTCTTTACACTAATTTTTAAAACATAAGACTCTCCCACCAAATGGGTATTACTTTCATTCCCTTGAGAAGCAAGATATCTATAATAGTAAGCAACTTCTATGAAATGGAAACTATCATCTCTCACCCACGTATCCTACTCCATCCGTCTTTTCAACTGCCTTTTGTTTCATCAGTCAGTCCTCTCTGTAAAAATTCCCGAGTTACACAAAAATGTGAATGACCCAGTAACTACACTATTTTCTTTAATAAAGAATGAAAGAATAAGCCACACACAGGAACAAAACATAATGACGTTAAGATGTTTTGTTCAATGCTAAATTATCTTCAAATAAAAAGGTTTGTGTCTTGAAAAAATAGTAAGCATGAATTATTTAGCACACCGATAAGAGTCCAACATGATGGAATCATCTTAAGCGTGTGAGAGCAATTGACGTTGGCAGTTGCAGATGGGTTGATCGAGGGAATTCGTTTGCAGGAAGATGTAATAGCGTGAATGAACAAAAAAGTTAAAGGTCAAAGAGAAAATGTCTATCTTTTTTTTTCTACACATTCTTATATAAGATATTCACGCCTAGTCCACCCTGTCCTCCGACTCCTGTGCCTACTCGGCTACTCCTTCCTCTCCTCTAACCCTGATTTTTACTTGATTGTACATGAACTTTATCATATTGGAACCAATAATTTTAGTCTTTAACAAATAAGGAATATAATTTACACTGTCATACCAAAAATGAGAACAAGGCTCGTAAAAAAATTGCCAAAATTCGAAAAAAGAAATGACAGAAGAAAAAGAGTATTCAATCGCAACTTTTTTTGCAATTACTAAAAAGTACATTTGTAAATTTATGCATCTAAGAACTCCTTGTTTATGTAAAGCGTCATCGTTATTGCGTTCTAACATGTATCCCAAATGGGTTTGCTCAATTCCATTTCCACAAATTCAGATTGGAACCAAAGATCTGCACCAGCAAGCCAAAGAAAAACACATTAACCAAGAAAGAATGAGAAAGACAACGATTTAGCAGATAATTAAACAAAGAAGACTACATACTACAGTTGAGGACTTGGCCAGAAATGTCAATGGCCTTGAAACCTTTCTAAGATATCATATTGCCGCCACAGGTTAAACTGAAATCAGCAACAAAGGCATTAGAATGTGCAATTGTTGGTTTAAAAATGTGAAGAATGCATGTACTTTTTTTCTTCCCCTTTCACCGCTAAATCTCAAAACCGTAGCAAATGAATCTCTAGTGACTGAAGCAGCACAACAACCAAAAACTAAGGAATGTAATCTTATCCACACTGCTTGCACTGATCTATGTATACAGAAAGGTTGCACTTTTGTTCACATGCACTATAACAAGCTTACTGTTGTAGGCATTTTTCCATACGCCTTTGATTGCTAAATGCAAAAATCTTAGCTACTTAACCTTAAGCGACAAAAGGAGCAAAACAACAGTAAATTAAGAATTATAGAGTAGTAAGTGAACTCAGGTCACTTTACATCATTGTAGGGACAGGTAGCAGTTCCTTTCAAGAGAATGCTCTAGCTCTTGCTTCCATTTTCACACTCTTGTTCACTTTGTGTAAACTCTATCTTGAACTAACCACTGCTTAAACCATCCAAAAGATATAGAGGATTGTTCTAACTTACTACACAACAGCCTCTAGACTCTAGGTTTTCTTTAATAATTAGCGTCACAATTAAATGTATCTTAAGAAAACGTAACAAGTGGAAAGCACAGAAGGAGATTAATTCTATCCTTGCTCACGAAAAGCTTTCACGTGTATGGTTATGCATGGTTCATCATGCATATTTTGTACGATACAATCTATACGCACACTAAAGGCTAACAATAATTCTTCACATATGGAAAATTATCACTAAACTGTCAATACTTAAGCAAAGGATAAAAGTACCTACGTCCTCAAATGATCACAACCCATTACTCATCTTGAAGAATAAAGCACCAAAAGAAAATATGAGTAAAAGCTATGTGTTCCAAACACATATTTTCTTATCTCTGATCTTAGCTTCTCCCTTTCCATGTGCACCCCCAAATTATCCAGACATTGTTGTGAATACACTCATGGTTCGAAACATATTATTCCTCTAGCTTTCACGTTTCTTTTCAAAATATTAGCTACGTGTTCCAAACAGTTGGGCCATGGCTGTTACTTAATACTCATAGAAGTTTTGATAAGAGAGAGTGTCCTGTGTACTCGTCAAGTCATGGACTCCAAACACTTGGACCATGATTTTACTGACCACAATGTCCAGATAATTTGGGGGTGCACATGGAAAGGGAGAATCTAAGATCAGAGATAAGAAAATATGCATGCCAAAATAAGATGCCAAAATATCATGAAATTAACGATGCCAAAATATGATCAAAACCCATTTAATTGCATCTTTGCAATATGAATAAAAGCCAAAGATAAGAAAGCTTTGGCTTTCTTATCTTTGGAAAAGAGTACACATGAAGTGATTAAAGAGAAGCTAAGATCATAGGACGTGAGATGTAAACGTGATAAGTGAGAATATATAGATTTTGGCTGGAGTCAAGCCTTCAGAAAATCGGCAATTCAATTGACACTATATTATTGACCTAAATATACCCAGAAGATTAAATAGAGACAAATCAACAAAAATCTATTACGCTTCAAATTGCTCCAACCTGAATTCTCGTGGCCACAATTTTTTGCTGGGTGGCAGAGGCCCTCTGCCTCTTGGTCTAAGACACCTTCGTCTCTTCCGACCAGGATCTCTGCTTCGTTGTCCTCTCCTCCCTCTACATCTCTCGCACTTTTTCCTCCCCTCTCGCCGGCTTCGAGGTCCTCTTCCTCTCCCTCTATGCCGCCGAGACCAAGCTAGCTGCCGACAAGCCAGGAAGATCGTCCACCGGTGTATTTGATTTGGCCGATGATTTCGATTGTGAATTGGGATTTTAGAACCGTGTGTAAATGGAGAGAAAAAAGGAGGAGCATAGGAAGATAAAGAAACTGTATTTAGACGCGAGGATAGAGAGTTTTCAGGAAGACATGGGGAAACTGGAAAGAGGCTTTTTCGGATAGTGGGCACTGGAAGTTTTCAAGAATTGAGTATCCAATTGGAGGTTGATACATTATTTTCTTTACTTAATAAAAATAAAAAATTCCAAAAAATAGCTTTGAGAGTTTGCTACTCATTCAACCTATCAATCGAATCATATCATATATAGTATAGATGTAAGAAAATAGTGAAATATGAACCCACCACCGTACTGAAATAACTCTACCTCCTTTGTATCAGAGAAACGTACGACTCTGGCTTGTCTTAAAGGACTGTCAGTGCACCACATGAAAGTTTCGACGTAATGCAAGTAACTTATGAACGATGCTTTGGGTGCTACATTAATAGCCGCATGGCCAATAGTTCGGCCCAAAAATGAAAAGTTATTATCAATCTCGAG
The DNA here is from genome assembly GCA_033070095.1 of Escallonia herrerae. NCBI lineage: Eukaryota > Viridiplantae > Streptophyta > Magnoliopsida > Escalloniales > Escalloniaceae > Escallonia > Escallonia herrerae. Next base: position 336,267 of record JAVXUP010000289.1, read on the forward strand.
TTTAGTTGAGAAATTGAAGAAGTGGAATGGTTTATGGACGCTCTGAAATTGTATTTATGATGGGCATTGGTAAAGAGAAAAAGATGGAAGGGCAGCAATTACAGCAAAAAACTAGAAGATAAAAAAAAAAAACAAGGGAAACTTTAGGGTTCGTTTGACAAAATTTTTTTTTTGGTTTTCAGTTTTTAAAGAGCAGTTTTTTAAAGAGCAGCTTAATTTTTTTTTTTTATAAAAACAAGTGGGTGTTTGATAACCCCTTTTTTTTTGAGGTTTTTTTTTTTGGTGTTTGGTAACCCTTTTTATTTTGACTTTTTTTTTTTGGTGGTTTGCGGTGGCGGTGGTGGGGCGTAGCGGTGGTCGACGGTGGCGGTGGTGGTGGCCGACGGCCGGAGGTGGCTGCCGGCAGTCACCGGCGGTGGTGGCCGGCGGCCGGAGGTGGCTGCCGGCAGTCTCCGGCGGTGGTCGCCGGCGGCCGGAGGTGGCTGCCGGCAGTCACCGGCGATGGTGGCCGGCGGCCGGAGGTAGCTGCCTGCCGTCTCCGGCGGTGGTCGCCGGCGGCCGGAGATGGCTGCCGACAGTCTCCGGCGGTGGCTGCCGGTGGTCGCCGACGGCCGGAGGTGGTTGTCGGCAGTCTCCGGTGGTGGTCGCCGGCGGCCGGAGGTGGCTGCCGGCGGCCGGCAGTCTCCGGCGGTGGTCGCCTGAGGTGGCTGCCGGCGGTGGGAGGGTGGTGGTGGTGGTCGAAAAAAAAAAACCAAAAGTGAAAAAAAAAACCAGTTTTTGGAGTTTTTTTTTTTACTCTGCAGTTTAAAAACTGATTTTTTAAATTGGAAAAAAAATGGTTACCAAACGCTCCTTTTTTTTTCAGTTTTTAAAACTGAAAAAAAAAAGAGGAAAAAAAAGAGTGTCAAACGGGGCCTTAGGAGCACAAAAAGCATAAAGGAAAAAGGCTTGGGAAGAAAAGTAAAACAAAAATCGTTGTCAAAAGGAGAATGAAAATGGCAAATAGGGAAAAGCAATAGTTCAGAAGCTTTCAAGGGATGTCTTGCTGTACACGACCAAATATCGTACGTGCTACACAGTTTTAAGTCCAGACACCAAGTTTTGTATGACCAAGCAGCTTACAGAATAGAAACAGTAGATGCTAACCACAATTCAGGCTTGTGAATACCCTCAAAAACTTGGAATCGTCTGTGGAAGCTTAGATTGGCCCATAAAATTCAAGTTTCCTTTGGCAGTCACTACTAAAGAGACTGCCAACCAAAGACAGGCTATCAAAATTAGCAATCGGCAGGGACAAAGAGTTCAGTTCTGCAATATGCATCTGGAATCCTGTGAGCACGTCTTTTTCAAATGTCTGGGTGTACGTGCTATTCGTTTGGGCTGTATATAGAACCAAATTAGGACAACCTCGACCTTATTTGAATGGCTCGTTGCTTGGATAAACAAAGGAAACGCACCCTCAAAATAGAGATCCTAAGCAGTCACTACCATCTCCATTACACTTTGGCAAATATGGTTACATAGAATTGGAATTGTATTCAAAGATGCCACTTTCGACCCAATGATCATTATAAGATACGCTCAAGCTCAATCCACATGGCGATCCTTCTTTATCTTTCCGCAAGTGCGAGCAAATTTGGGTACCTTAACAAGGAAAACCTCCCCTCCCAAATCAGCTTACAATAATCTTTCATAACAATGTGTGTCTACATTAGAGGAAAATGATGTGTTTCATCTATATAAGATCCTTCTCTTAGCAACCAAGACAAAGATAAGGCCTCGGATTTTGCATCTCCAAGCCTTTAGGATACCGTTGAGGTTCATGCGCTCTCGCATACACTTGCAAGATCCGTTCACCTCACAAGCTCTGGCTATTTTGGAAACAATTCAAAAAGCAAAACAAAACCATCTTTTGCATATAGTCATTTATGCTAGGGTGAATTGCACTAGACCCCCCCTGATATTTACACCTGGTTCTCACCCAAGACCCTGAGGTTTCAATTTAAACAATTAACAGCCCAGCGTTGAAGATTGGTTCCAATTGAACCCAAAATCATTTTTTGCTTAAAAAGAGGTGGATGGCCGTCCACCTTGAGGGCATGCTATGTACCCAATGTTTGGTGCTCTCTCTCTCTCTCTCTCTCTCTCTCTCTCTCTCTCTCTCTCTCTCTCTCTCACACACACACACACACACACCCTCACTCTAAACACACAGACCCACCCACGATGGTGCCCCCTCCTTCCCTACCCACCCCTGAAAAGCCCCTTTTCACCACCCCTAATCACCCCCACACCCCCCAGCATCCCCTCAATCACACAGTGCACACACACAAATATACACAATACACTGTTACACAAGAACACACTGATCACAAGCACAATTGGCCATATAAAGACACTTCACAACCGTAAACATGCCCACACATACACACCATAACACATGACACACACACACTCATGTTGCACACAGTCACACATTATATATACATGCACTCACACACTATATACACATGCACATACACACACAACCATGTGTGTGTGTCACAACCATGTATGGTTGTGTGTGTGTGTGTGTTACAATATGCCACACTCAAACCCACTTCGATGAAGATGAGGCTTGTGTCTGTTGTGTGTGTGTGTGTGTGTGTGTGTGTGTGTTTGAAATCTGCAAGGAAGACCAACACAAGAACCACCACAGCCCATCACCACCACCATTGACACACCCCACCTCCTTCAAATAACCAACCCCTCCCTTACCCTAGCGTGTGTTTTATGTGTGGTTTGTGCATATGTGACATAGACGTTGGGGGGGGGGGGTATGATGTGAAGGTGTTTGCGTTTATTCTATGTGTGTAGTGTGTGCATGGGGGTGTGTGAGTGTGCATGTGAACAATATGTGTGCGAGAGAGAGAGAGAGAAAAAGAACATGTATGGCCACACGCACTTGCGCACATATAGTGTGTGAATGCACTGTGTGATCAAGAGGGATGCTGGGGAGGTGCGTAGTTAGAGGGATGGTGTGGTGGTGGGGGGGCATGAGGGGAAAGAGTGGGCACCACCATATTTGGGTGGATCTGTGTTTCAGTGTGTGTGTGTGTGTGTGTGTGTGAGAGAGAGAGAGAGAGAGAGATCATTACCCAAATGCTCCTCAAGTTGGACGTCCATTTACCTCTTTTTAAACAGAAAAACGATTTCGGGTCTAATTAGAACCATTCCTTAATACTCGGATGTAAACCTCAGGAGATTTAGTGTAATTTACCCCTTACACTAGCCCTACTAGTTTGCTTGTACAGATAATAGGATTGAAGGAGATAGAACAATAACTACCCCAATCATGTATAATATCTGTCTTGCAACGATCTCTTCACTACTATTGAAACTATTTGATAACACAAAGCTGCTAACTGAAGTAACTGACCTACCACTTTTGCTTGCAGGGCTAGACTAGAAGTATTATAACATGGAACAATGAACCAGAAGCCTTTAGATCTAATCTAATCTAATAAATGAGGACAACGCTTAGCTCTCCTCTTTAGCTGTCTATAAAATATTGTAAGCATGTTTTCATTAACCATCTGTAAAATACTTTAGCCTCCTTTTGGATAGTCGAAAACTTATTTAATATAATGCATTTTTGCTCTTGAGGGGGGAGGGGGAGGGGGGGGGGGGGGGGCTACTCCAAGTACTAAAAATTAAGTCCAACTAAGTAAAATTACAAATATCACTTAAATATCTTCATCAAAGTTAGTAAGACTAAGGGTTCGTTTGACAAAAAAAAAAAAATTGGTTTTCAGTTTTTAAAGAGCAGCTTAATTTTTATTTTTTTTTACAAAAACAAGTGGGTGTTTGATAACCCTTTTTTTTGAGTTTTTTTTTTTTTTTGGGTGTTTATAAACCCTTTTTATTTTGGGTGGTTTGCGGTGGCGGTGGTGGTGGTAGGGCGTAGCGGTGGTCGACGGTGGTGGTGGCAGAGCGTAGCGGTGGTCGACGGTGGTGGTGGCTACTGCCGGAGGTGGCTGTCGGCGCCGGCAGCCGGAGGTGGCTGCTGGCGGTGGGAGGGTGTTGGTGGTGGTCTCCAAAAAAAAACCAAAAGTGAAAAAAAAAATCAGTTTCTGGAGTTTTTTTTTTACTCTACAGTTTAAAAACTGATTTTTTAAATTGGAGAAGGAAAAAAAAATAGTTACTAAACGCATTTTTTTTTTCCAGTTTCCAAAACTGAAAAAAAAAGCTGCGTCAAACGTGGCCTAAGTAGTATTCAAATCCTCAAGGACTATCGATATGAGTTTTAGTTATAACAGCAACACAATTTAACAACTCGTTTGTAAAGAATTATACAGTTAAAATCCATGTACAAGTAATAAGCCGTGCAATTATCCGAACAGAAAAAGAGAAAAGGCTAATCCAATCAGTAGGTCCTCGTCCGATTCACTGATACGGATAATTACATCTTAGATAATGACATATTACCACTCCAAAGATCAAAAGATTAAGATCATTAGACCAACATCAACAATTGAACCTCTAATTAGTTTTTTTTTACCCCTACAACTTTAATCATGGCCGGGGGTAAAATAACAATTTTAAAGCCAAAAAACAACAAAGGGGACACGTAGGTGCAGAGGCTATAGGTCTCTTTTCAAATCGACGACGACGACGCTGACGTTATCCGTACTATGCCTGGCCAGGGCCAATTTGGTCAACAGGATCGACGCATCCGAGCACGCCTTGTCGGCGCTTTTGTCCGTGGCCGTCACGCCCGTGACGTCACTCCCCGGCGACCGCGGTGGCGAATGCGGCCTCTGCGCACGCAGACACATGCGCGCCACGTTGCACGCTGTGTCGTTTGAGACCACGTCCCACAGCCCGTCGCTGGCCAGAATCAGGCACTCGTCCTCAGCCGCTCGCTCCGTCACGGTTACTTCCGGTACAGGTATCACGTACGGCTTCAGGTAATTATCCCCTGAAAGATTCAGAAAATTACAAATCAGTACAGGATCGGGAGATATGAGCTCCTTTGTGGCTATTTTGAGCTCAGATTCGAGATTCACCTAACGGTAAACTAGACCTTACCTATTGCTCTAGACATGGCTAAAACTCCGAGAACCCTAGCGCCGTCCCAGTAAATGACTCGGCCACCGGCATCTTCAATCCGGAGGAGTTCGTCCGGCCGATCAGGCTGTAATTGAATCAAAAACAAAAAGCTGAGTCATGTTCCAGCGAAAAAATAACAAAATGCTTCTTTGAAACTTAGATCTCGATCTACAAAGTGGACGAGTAAGTTGCCAAACTCGCCTTATGATCGGTGGAGAGAGGAATTGCGACGCCCTTGCGGCAAAGAACGGCGCGCGAGTCTCCGCAATTGGACACGACGATCTTGTCCGGAGTTACGACGGCGACGACCGCCGTGGATCCGACTGCGTCGCACTGAGGTGTTTGCAGCTCGCACCTGCAGTTGGAGCTTGGAAGGCCGGCGCTGTTGCTCCACTCTGTCACCTCTTTATCCATACGAGAGAAGCTCTTTGTCATCGCGTCCTTCCAAGAATCTTCCGCTTGACCGGATTCCATCTCGGACTTCACAATTTCGTGCATTCGGTCTTTGCACTTCATTGCAACCTACAAAAAACCACCCCAATCAAAGTTAAGCACAAATCCAACGTTCAAAAAGGTGTGAAAGCTTTCTCTCTGTCTTGTAATCTAAACATAGACACCAGCACATAAGAATTACATGTGAGCAGCCATGACCGTCGTAAACGCCAAAGAAGTGGACACCGCCGGAAGTGTCAGTATTTTCTGGACGCGAAAACGACGGATGAACGGCCACCGCATCTTCCATGTCTCTCCTCCTTCCACAAACCGAAGTCGTGCCAAATTTAGGGCACTCGTCAACCACCTCACTCCCCGTTCTCACACACGAAGACGAAGGTGCACACTCAATCAAAGGCTTTGCCTCCGATCCACCGCTCTCCACCAGCTGAATTTTATCAGCTCCGCCTTCAATTTCTCTCGGTGGCAAAACCGGAAGGATACCATCAACTTTCTGCCGTTTCCGGCCGTTCTCCGGTAGTAAAACAGCCATATCCGCCGCGGCAGCAACAAATTTGAGCTGATGAATCTCCATCCTCCGCCGCCTGGCCGATCGTGAACTCGACTCCACCGTCGCTGATGTCTCAGTCTCACCAACAACTCCGCAACACATCCCGGCCATCTTGCCGATCCCAACAACCAACTCACAAGTCACAACTAAAGAAAGTAGCCAAAGCCCCACAACTCAGCAGTGATCGAGGAAAGCTGGTTTCGCTTTAATTTGCAGAGGGGAACAGAATTCCGGTGAGAGGACGAAAGAAGGGATACGTAAGATCTCTAAGAAAGAAAACGAGGACCCATAAAAATGAAGTCTACGAGAGGGGGACGAGGGGGGAGACCACATTATACCTATTTGGGGCGGGCAAAGTAACGGGCAGATGCCCGTCACCGTTACGGGCAGCATCCGACATGTCCAGTTTGGTGTGACGTACGACTCTGAATGCAAGGGGATCGCGATCTGGACCGTCCGTTTATGATCATCTTTTGGTGGTAGCGTTGTTTGACCACCACGTGTAATGGTTTCTGTTGTTGGGTGTACGTGGACGAATGAGAGGGAGGCACGAATGAAGCGAAGCGGGGTCTCTTTTTCTGACAGGCATGTGGTCCTGGTCCTGGTCCTGGGACGACCCCCTCTCTCTTACTCGCTTTTCTAGTTTCACCCCTCTTCCTAACTTTGAAGGCTGCCATTCTCAGATATCAACACGCGGCAGCATCATGGAATACGAGATTTTTTGTTGGTTTTGCTCACCACAACTCTCGTTGTGTCGCTTGTGAACCACGCTTCTCGTTACTCCACATTCTCAACTTGTTTTTCTGGGGCCCAACAGAAGTCTGACTCCATTCGGGGCATTTTGTGTGACTGCGTCCGATAAGGTTATATGAAAAATAAAAATAATTTTATCGAGCATTTGTACCAGCAAGAGAGGGTATTACTTTCATCCAAGGCACTTGAAAAGAAAGATAAGCACCGCCGTAAGCACCGTAACACCCACCGCCTCTCTTCTCCTTCGAGGTGAAGGTAGAGGTGATTGGTGGTGCCACTCCCTCGTAGCATTTGCCTCGTATCAAATGCACCACCAGATTCGACTGGAAATCGGCAAAATTAAACTTGCAGTATAAACTCTTGTTTTGATTCACTCGCGTCCTCTGCGCTTACCAGCCTCTTGTACTCACAACCTCTTCCTTCACTGCCTCATCGAAAAACCCGCAAATCCATCTCCTGTTGACACATATGTTGTCTATGTACACCACCGTGGACTCTCTCGTCAAGCAAAATTGGTGGTGGACTTGTTGATGTGGTGGTGGTTAAGGTACGATCTGCATGTAAATGGGGTGGTTAAGGTGCAATCTTTCAGTGATGGTGGTGCGACATGTTAATTGGGTGTAGCGTGTGGTGTTGTTGTGGGTGTGGGTTATGATGGTGGTGTTGTGGCGGTTAAAGTGGTGATTTGGTAGAATAGTAAATTTATCTAGCTTGTAATTGAATGTCCATTCCAAACACATTATATGTTTAGATTCTTGTCCTCTACTATCGGAAAAAAAAAAAATCTTCCTTTATCCCGTCATTTTGGCCTATTCTATTCGGCGCACCAAACACAGCCTAGATTACTACTAGCTTGATGCTAGTTGATCTTGCTTTTTGATGCATGGCTTGGTGCTGTAAAGGTTAATTCCTTTTGCCGCCCTCACATATTGACTAGGTTTTAGTTCTGCCAGTGAATTTTTTGAAGTGATAACTGTACTAGTATTATGGATTCCTATTAGATAGGGATGTCGTTTGACTATGCATTTCTTGGCACATGTTACGACCGTATTTTGGACTTTATTACTGATTCTTGGGTGATAATATATATATATATATATATATATATATATATATATATATATATATATATATATATATCACACAGACATATATATGTTTATACTTTCTAACCCAAAAAACAAATTATTTTTGGGATAAGAATAAACTTTTCTCACAATATCGAATGTAGTTCACGTAACCATCAGCCTCCTTTTATTCAAAGCGACTCTTTTCATATAAAAATTTGGCAAATTAGTAAACTTGTAGCAACATTTAAGTTCAAGCGTTCATAGACCTAACAAACTAATGGCATTTATTCTTCATTTTTTATAATATATTGTTACGAATAAAAATTGAATAAGCACCATTTTATCCGTTTTTCTTCTAATTTCTTTTAGAAATTTGTGTTTACATAAGTCAAATTCATTCCTTGAAGAGATATCTAGTGTCTTGATCATCATGTAACATCGTCCGATGAACACTTACTAAAGATATATTGTACTGTAAAAGAGCATGATTATTATTATAACATAAGAGTTTAACTCAAAATGCAATTATATGTTGAATCAATGAGTACTTTGAAAAAATTTAAGGCATTTTCAGTTGAAAGATGTTTAGTAACCATTTATTCTAAAAGCTTAATGGCTCCTTGTGCAACAAGAATTGAAATAATTAATGTCATGGTACCAAGCTTTTAGGGGATCTGTCCAATGTTATCATGCTTAATACGCTCCCTCTCACATGTAAGCCTCGATTTCACTTAATCTAATAATGTTATCACGATGTAAATAAATAATAGTATATAAACTGCGATGTGCGTGTTAGGTAATCATTTGTTTTAAAAGTTTATACTGTTAAATAATGAATTTAATCATATATATACCATGATTCAATAAAAGAAGATAGATAAAACGCGAACGAGCAGTTAGAATTCCCGTGATGGATGAAATTTAATCTCAAATGCCAAAGCTTTTCAGTACGATGGACAAAGTTTTTATGAAAAAAAAACCCACAATTTCTCAATGTCTCTCACCAAGCAAAATAAAAATTATCATTTGCAAAAAGAATCTCCAAACATTAAAAGAAAGAAAGAAAGAAAGAAAGAAAGAGTGAGATCCACGCGCGCAAAGAAGATTGCATATGGGCGGTGAAGTGGGTTCGGTTCAGCTTTTGTTATTATGCAATGATGAAGCGTTCTACGTAAGAGAGGCAGAGTTCGACACGTGTGGGACCACATGTCAACGTTATTTTGACGATTGCGAATATCTGAAGCCTGGGCAGCCCCATCCGTCGACACGTGGCGAACGCTGACGTGGTGCTGAGGGTGAGATCCTCGTTGATCGCGCTCCTAACACCTTTCGAGCATCTTGGCTTTAGGGATTTAAATATGGCCGTCCATTTATTAAATTCTTACCCATTTTGGGAAATCCCCAAACTTACATTGCGCACGGCCCGTAAAAGGAAAAGTTCTTTGCATTTAGCTCCTTCGGTCATCAACGTGTCCGGATTCTGATTAATGTGCTTTCCTCTTGGGTGAAGAATTAATGAACAGTGGGTCCTCCTAAGGATTGTCCCAATGCACTCTTTAGCTCTAAGTGTCTCTTTTCTAATATAAAAAAAATTAATAAGGATAATATCATCTATGTCCTTGAGATTTGGGAATAATTACAAGTAAGGATAATAGTTTGAACAAATTATACTTGTGTCCATCGATCAAATGGAACCCTAAAAATCTTAACGATTTTAACAAAATAACTTTATTACCCTTATGTTAGAAAGTTATTTTTTTAAATGCCATTGTCTCTTTTTAGAAAAGAAAAATCCTATTTCTTTTTACTCTCTCTTCCCCTACCCTTTCCCCACCCACTTCGCCACCACCCCACACCCCTGCCCTTTGCGGCCCCCCGACCTACCCTCCCCCGGTCACCCCGTCTGCCTCTGCCCTTCACCGTAGCTACAATCACTGACCCTTTCCCCAGCCACTGCACCCACCCTCCCCCGTCACCCGCCCACCCCATCATGCCCATAACCCCCTTCCCCGGCGCAGCACCCCGCCTGCCTCCCCCTTCCCCTGCACAACCCGTCTTCCTCCCTCATTACCGGCGCTGCACCCCATCTTTCTCCCTCGTCACTGGGGCTGCATCATATCTTCCTCCCTCATCACTGGCGTTCTATCTTCTTCCCGACCTGAAACAACCACTATCTCTCTCCTTCCCATCCAGTCTTCCTTCCTCCCTCGCCAAAGGCTTACCGGCGTGGTGGGGCAAGTCTGCCGGATGGTGGGGCGAAGGGGACTGCCGGCGGCGTGGGTTTGCCAAGGCGCTTGCCGGAGGCTTCTCGGCAGTTTGGGTTTGCCAAGGGGCTTGCCGGCGTGGTGGGGTAAATCTGTTGAATGGTGGGGCGACGGGGGCTGCCGGCGGTGACTTCAGATCTAGGGTTTAAATTGTGGAGAGAGAAAATTAGGATATCAAACCCTAATTTCAAAAAATTAGGGTTTGATATCCTGATTTAAAAATTATAAAAATTATTCACGATATACTGTACAGGGGTAGTATTGCTATTTTCAAAATACGTAATGATCAAAATACGGTTGGATAAAAGTGTTACTTTTTTTTAACATTTTTAGTCACGTATGTTACATTTTGAAACTTAATATCCTTGACTGTAATTACCCCTAATCTCAGAGACAGTATAATTAGCCCAAATCAATAAATTCCCTAGAGTTGGTTTAGTAACAAAAAGAAGTCACTTACGCAGTTACGTCTAAGGAAGAATTTTATATGTGTATTAAAAGAATATATATGTTGTGAGTTGTCACATTTTAAGGGTCTTATACAAGATGTACGTGCTGACGAGAGATTAGTTGTGCTATGAGTTTTGAATGACTTTATTACAATGAAAAAAGAAATTTACATATATGTACGTGCTCATCTTTTGTCTTGAGTAATTGAAATAATGTTAGTTTAACTAACTTTTGACATGGAAACTTAAAATTATTATTCGACTCCTCTCTCTCTCTCTCTCTCTCTCTCTCTCTCTCTCTCTATTGTTATTAGGAGATGAGGAAGATGAGGGTTACATAAATTCTTACTGTGTTCTGAAGAAAAAATAGGTTAATTTCATAAGTAACTAACCAGAAGAAAGTTGTGTCAACCATGCGAGTCTAACTCTCCCAGAGTTTGGTGATCAGTATGTGTACATAAGGTAATCTTATTCTAATAATCACTTTTTTTTATAACTTATGAAATATAAGTGTGATATACACTCTAAACAAGCGTTACAGAAATCACACGTAAAAAGCTTTTTGTGTAATAGCATGGCAATCATTATGACAAATATGTAACAGTCACGTAGGGGCCAAACCATGAATACGGAAAGTGGTGAGGGAGATACCGAATTAGCGGGGAGTAGGAGGAGATGCGCAAGAAAAAAGCAAATATCTTACACGTGTAGTGTCAGTTATCACTTTATCATTTTATGCGAAAAAAGTGGAACGAGGTAGGACTCTCAGTGTGGGACCCGCTGGCGTACTAGCTGGAGTAGATGCGAAGCTCCAAAGCCATTGAGAAGGTGGCACGTTGAGAGGTCTGTGCTGGCAAGCAAACGACCTGCAGGCCCCCCGACCCCCCCCCCCCCCCCCGTTTGACGTGACTGGACAACATGCAATGCCACGTGACTCGGAGAAAAGGCAAACTCTTTGCTTATATAAATAAATACTCACCGACCTCACCTAATCTCCAACAATAATCTCCAAATCACGGTTACCTTCCGATTAAGTAACTGTCTGCTCTAAAAATATCATCGATAAGAGAATTACGAGTTTAAATCAAAATCGTGATAGCATATTGTATATAATTATCTATTTTAAAAGTTTAAATTATTAAAAATTTATTATCAATTACACTATCATGATTAATGCTTTTTGCATAGCATGCTAGAATTCTCAAGATATTGTTTCATTGTACAACGAAGGTATTCTGAACCTAAGTTTCAGTTATGTTTCTAGGTATAATGAGAATTTCTTACATGCATCTCGTAATCGACCATTAAGAGTTCACAGTATACGACATCTCAGATCTTTATATGTGTAACAATCGCTTACTGCTCAGAAATATACCTAAGTAAGAGTGAGACAAAATGTTGGAATCTTTGTACGCTTAATTCTTTATTAACTTCTCTGAAATATATTGTATCTAACTAAGAGCGAAACAAGAAATATATTGTATCCCACCTCTTCATATTTAAAAACAACCTCACTTACTACTTAGGAATATATCTACATAAGAGTGAAACAAAAGAAATTCTCATCCATGACATATCTAGTTCATGTCTACCCTGTGCTATAAACAATTTCACACTCTCTAGTTTATTTCTTCCCAAACTCTCCATATAGGAAGATAGAGTGATAAGCCCGCTATGCAAATTTTTAATTCAAATCGTAAAATTTAGATATTTTTTATAGACGTTTTGGCATTTATTTTCTTTATTTATAATTTAAAAAATGGTAAGACGCTGATACATGTGTTTATAATTGTTATTTTCAGATTATGTAAGTATCAACGTCTGATACATCAATAAAACTCACATAAGATAATCCATAAAGAGTTTGATTTTTCAAGTTGAACATAAATCCAATGATCAAACTTGAAAACCAAAATTTGAACATTCAAAACCAAGAATCGAGTCCAAAATCAAATCAACGAACTAACTTTATTTTTTCAATAAGAACGATTCTAATACGAAACTGTCAGGTAATGATTACACCTTAAAAAGAAACAGGGGATTTCTCAATGCAAAGTGACTTTCTCCAAGCTTACAAATAGTCTAATCATGTCTCCAAGAGACACATTGGCACCTTGAAAAATTGCTTGATATTTTCCGTTTGTGTGATTGAGTAAGGTGATCTGTGTTGGGTCTTACTGGGTTTTCTTTACCGTTCTGTTTCCTTTATGAGATTTATGAATTTTTAATGGACACAAGTAAAACGACCTTAAAAAAGAGGCGTCCAAGAATTTCGATTTGGCTTCACGAACGAGTTTCTTTGCATCTGTATTTATCGTAATACTGTAAAAATATATAAAAGTATGTAATGTTTGTTCAAATTTATTTTTAAGGAAGCACAAATAATTAAGAGGATAGAAGTTACTCTTGTTTGTAGGTCCATCAAATATCGCTTGGTCTCGGGCTAATAATTGGGAGTAGCCAAGCCCTCCATTCTCGGGATGACAAAAAAATTCGAACCCGCGGATTTCCGCCCACCCCTGGTAGGAGTGGATTATTTTGACATTGACCGGGGCGTGGGGCGGGTATGATTTTTTTTTTTAAAATCCGCAACGGGTTAGGGCGGGTATGGTATTTAGTCCAAACCGCCCCGCTCCACCCCCGCTATATTAACCCTATTCATCCTTTAATCATAGCCGTCCATCCCACACACATAGGATGCCCTTATCAGCCCCCATTCCCCAAAACCCTATTTTTCAATCAATCTCACTCTCTGCTGACAACAAAGGAGTTGCACCGCCGTTGCGCATCATCTTCTCTCCATCTCCTTCACACCATCGGCGAGACGGCGACTAACCTGCGAGGATGCGACTGTCGACTGACCTAACGACAATGTGGTGACTGACCTACACCGTTGCGATTGACGTTACGTGGCGATTGACCTGAGCCGTGGCGATTCACGTTACGACACTGTGACGATTGACCTGCACCGTCGCGACGGACGTAACGACACTTTCGGTGACTGACCTACGAGGCTGCGACAGACCTAACAGCACCGTCGGTGACTGACTCAACAGCGAGCCATCAGCAAGCCGTGATCTAGAAGAAGTGATCTGCTGCCAATTTCACTGCCATGATCTACTACCCAATTTCGCATCGCTGTGGGGCGGGGCGGGGACAGGTTTTTAAAAGCATTTTAGGGTCAGATATGGATTTGAGATTGTATAACCCGATGTGGGGCGGGGGCAGGGTGGAGTGGGATTTCAAGGGTAGCGGGGCGGGGCGGAGTAGGATTTCAAGGGTAGCGGGGCGGGTGCGGATCTTATAAGATCCACATCCGATCCGCCCCATTGCCATCCCTACTCCATTCCAAGATATGACGTGACCCCAAGAGACTCCTATGCTTATTGGCAACACCATAGGAAATGAATTGGAAACTTGGTGTATATTACTTGATCTGTGACGGACGGGTATTTGACCTACCCAGATTTTGTTCACTTTAACTGGGTTATGGGAAGGATTTGGTAGTTGAATCTAAAAGTTGTAAGGGTTTGAGTTAGATTTCGTTTTAAGTATAACCGCCCCGATATTTGGCCTGACTCGTTGCTCAATACCCGCCTCATGCATATAGAATTATTCTTTAGTTATAACTATAGCCCTAATAGAATGCTAGATTAAATCTCATATCTTAACCTTGTTCATATGAATAATATCTCCACAACACCAGCCAATTCATTTCCCTTAGTCATGTTTTTTTGTGCCTCACCCTTTAACTTGACCAATTCCATTCCTTTAGTTCTCCAGTAAACCCCGACCACATCAAACTTGCCAAAATGTTTTCCTTTATTTGTCATAGTCGACCTTCTCTGCCTTTTCTCTAAAACCAAGCTCCACTAAAAAGTCAATATGGCCACCTCACCGTGCTTCCATAGGCGTGGATCGACAGCCGCTCCGGCAAGTAATTTGTAATTTTGATATAGGCAGATTTGATATAGGAAAATGTTTTCCTTTATTCGCGCGACGCTTCTCACCATATTTCGATCGGAGACGGCGACCTTAAGCTAAGTCTCCGATTGGTCAATATAGGCAGATTTGCTCGATCTTCTTCTTTTCCACCATTTGCTAACAGTGATCAGAATTTCACCGGCGCTGGTCAAAATTCTCACTGGCGTCTTGAACGTATTTTCTGGAAATCCTTCAGTTTTATGCTTTCGATTCTTATCTTTTTCCTACCGTGTAGTGGTAGAGGTTGGTTCGGTGAGGTACCAAAGGGCCGGGCCCAGCACAGGCCCTTTGGGTCTGGTAGGAAAACGGGTTAGCCCGGCCCAGCTAAAGGATATCAGGGCTCGATCCTAGTCCAAGCCCTTGGCCCAATATTTAGGGCTAGGCTTGGGCCAGGACCACGCCCTTATTGAAAAAAAAAAGACATTTTTTTAAAATTCTTTTTATTTTCAATAAAATTAAATTTAAGATAAATTTGTTCATATGACTTCTTTAATCAGGGCTTGGAATCAGCTGGTTGTAAACAAGCAAATGAAGTTACCCAATTCTTTAATATATATCTATATATATATATATATATATATATATATATGAGAAAAAATATCTATATTACTTGAAAATAACCATTCTCATGTGAATTATTTACTTTAAATAAATTTAATTCTTTGAAAATAATTCACGGTGAAAATGTAAACTATATTTTGAAAAATAATTTATTCTAAAAACTTGAGAAAAACAAAAGAAAAACAAATTACATAATCATCTGGATGATCTTCAACGCTTGAACTATTGCTTTTCCTATCACTAACTGGTTTATCTTACTCCTAGTATTTTGCATCAAGATAATCCTTTCAACATATACATAACTCGAGTGATTTGGGGTTAAAATGACTCATATAATCCAACACCCTCCCGCTCGCTGAAAAACACAATTTTGAAACAATGATGAAAGGTTGCACCGGTAGTAAATCCCGGGCAGTTTGGGATAAAGTTATATAAATTTTTTCATTTTGTTTTCAAAAAGTTAACATATCAAATTTCATCAGCTTATACATTGGTAATGAAGACTAATGATCAGGATATGCATATGAACCAATTTTATTAAAAGAGAAAAAAAAAAAAGACAAACCTGTAGAACTAGAAGTACCTTATACTCTTGTTTGTTTTGCCACTAGATGTTCAAGGCCCCTAAGAAATGACCCATAATATATATATTCGACTGCTTGACGGTATAGCACGTTCGCGCATGTCAGCGGAATTTGATATAAGTTATTATGATCTTCAAATGACTTACCTCACTTTCTTCGTAAGCTCAGCTGTCTCAGCTACCGGGTAGCACATTTTTCAGATATTTTTACTATTGAGACATGCGCGCCATGCAACTTGAACCTAGGATCCAAACAAGTAGCGACAACAAAAACAAAAGGCAGTTCCTCCCAATATTTATTAAATTTAATGTCCATCTATTCTATTATACACTGAAAAAGTCCTATATATCTCAATTTCTCTAAAATGTTTGCAATTTTTATAATTTTTACTACAGCGATAGGGGATGTAGGATAATACGTATCAGACAATAAAATGGTGGACGTATAAAATATTTTCAAAAAGTCAACTAGGTGTGCAGGCATCTGTCGTTTGATAGGAATTGACATCCCTAATGGAAACATGGTTAGTAGCCAGTGAATATACACTTGTTTGTATAACATAACATGTATAAGTATTTTATATGTAGAGTTCCACCGATGGACGACATCTGTAAGTAATCTCCTACAAGACAAACTATATTGAACTCATTAAGGCTTTAAATTGCTATATTCTTGGACCCGAACAATTTATATATGTCGCCATACCCTTCATTTTGTGAAGAATATCTCTTGCAGCAGCTAAACTATCTTGAAGCATTAAATTAATTATAAAGCAAATCCAAGGAACGTGGAAGAAGTGACCATCAAGTATATTTTTAATATATGATATGTGGGCTAATAGCGCACATGATATTAAATTAGTTTTTTGAGGGGGAGGTTCTCTGATAACTTGCTATTGGGTTCCTTGCTCGTCGCCTTGGTGTTGCACTACTGCTTTGGCCTGGCACACCCCACTTAAAAAAAGAAAGAAAAGAAAGCATAAGTCTAAGGTTCGTCTTTAAGACTTGAACAATAACTATATTATTAGAAGCCTTATCAAAACTAATACTCACAATCTTCTCTTTTAATATAAACGTGTTACATACTCGGATTGTAATGTCAGCAACATGAAATGCATCATGTGAATAGAAAAATAGTTAAAAAACAATGATTCTCTTGCTCATAACCCAATCAGAATCAATGTAATGTACCGTCACACAAGCATAATTAACCAGAGTAAAAGGAAATTTTCAAATATCAGATGTAAGACTAACTCTACAATCAAATTTATCAAAATAATTAATCAATCGTCTTTAGCAGCATTATACTGTTTTAAGTGCATTAGACCTAGTTGTGTTTCTATGAATATTTTTATAAAAAGGATGCACTGTAAGTATTCATATATCCAGAGTACTTATCATTATCAGCAAATTAAAAGCTTGTTCATCGTGAACAATAATTTCAGCAAGATCATCTCTTTGGTCTCGCTGATTATAAATAAATAACTTATGGTCAAAAGATAACTGTGTTTGGGTAGAATCAACATGCCCTGATTAGGTGCACATATCAGGTAATGCCTATTAAGATGTTCATTACCATTACTAGACGAAAATAATTCTCCACAATACTTGCATTGAGTTTTTGGAACGCCATTAACTGTAATCTCGTCAAAATAATTCCAACACTAAGCTTTCTTCTTTTCCCCCTTTTGGACTTCTAGCGGATAGAGAATAATTTCTCGGTCCTACATCATGATGACCACTCACAGGGATAAACTTCTGTCCTGGAGTAGTAGTATCGCCAACCGAGCTGCGGTCTTGACTAAAACACATGTAATTTTGTGAAGGTGTATATTTAAAATTTGAATTTTTTTAGTTAAACTGAATAGAATTTTGGGTATCTATGCCCATTAGTGGTGGATCTTGAAATTGTGGTGCTTGTGGTGGTGGTGGATGTTTTTGGATATATGATTTTGATAATCTTGAGCAAGACATATTTTATGCTAAAATTGTTTGACAAGAATGATAAATAAAACTGGTAAGAGTAAGAAAAGAACAAAAGTACTAAATAGTTAAATAATATTGGAGAGGGTTAGTACTTAATAACAAATAAAAATTATAACGACCCGGTCCACGGCCCCACCACAGGGCGTTGCCTCCCTCAAAAGGGCTAGCCAAGTAGGTACTTATGAGTTCCTTGGCAAGGTCTTATAAGGCCAATCGCAAACTCTCCCACAACCGATGTGGGATATTACAATCTCCCCACCTTATTCCTTAGCGTCCTCACTAAGGCTCGATCACACATAGCCCAGAATCTTCCTCTCTAGCCAATGTGGGATATACCCAGCTCACCATTCGTTGCCCCAACCATCCTCTTGATGTGGGATATACCCGGGCTTGCCTTCGTTTCCCCAACCATCGGCAACCCGACTGGATAGCCCAGTCTGAGTTTTCGAGAGTCAGCTCTGATACCATCTGTAATGACCCGGTCCATGGCCCCACCACAGGGCAATGCCTCCCTCAAAAGGGCTAGCCAAGTAGGTACTTATGAGTTCCTTAGTAAGGTCTTATAAGGGTCATCTCATACTACTCCACATCCGATGTGGGATATTACAATCTCCCCTCCTTATACCTTAGCGTCCTCGCTAAGGCTCAATCACACATAGCCCAGAATCTTCCTCTCTAGCCAATGTGGGATATACCGGGCTCATCCTACGTTGCCCCAACCATCCTCTTGATGTGGGATATACCCAGGCTTGCCTTCGTTTCCCCAACCATCGGCAACCCGACTGGATAGCCCAGCCTGAGTTTTCGAGAGTCGGCTCTGATACCATCTGTAACGACCCGGTCCACGGCCCCACCACAGGGCAATGCCTCCCTCAAAAGGGCTAGCCAAGTAGGTACTTATGAGTTCCTTGGCAAGGTCTTATAAGAGTCATCTCATACTATTCCACATCCGATGTGGGATATTACAAAATGGTAGAAAAGCTTGTATAATTCAGATAAGAGAGATTAAGAAAATTGGTGTGAAAAATGTGAAGAAGAGGAGGTGAATTTATAGATTTTTCAAAGTTTACAAAAGACCAAAATTTTCCTAAAAACCAACTGTTTATAGTTGTTTGGGAGGGTAAAAATGTAAAAGTGCATAAAAGAGTTGTTGGAATATGGTGGAACAAAAATACCGTCCAAACTACTAGTTATATATCTGTTGGGGGTGGGGGGGGAGCAGGAGGGAGGAAGGGGGATAAAAGTAGAATTTTCAGAAAATAAAGCCGTTGGGGGAAATTTGGAAATATTTTGAATTTTTGGGCTGGGCCAGATCTGGGCTTTTGAAACGGTCTAGAAAAATAGGCCGTGCCTGGCCTTTTTGGGGTTGGGCCTGGATCAGGCTGTGGATCCGGCCGTGCCTCGACTATTTAAGGGCCGGGCCGTGTGTTTTTGGAGAAAATTGTGGCTTGGCCTTGGCTTAAGGCCATCATTGTTCACGCAATTGTTTTTGGGCTGAGTTGGGCTGGCCCTTGAGCGGCCTAACCCGTTTGACACCTTTAGGTTTGGGGTTGGTTGGGGTGTCATTAGTAGTCACATGAGGCCTCAGTGTAGAGGGGCTTAGCCTTAGTTATGGTTTGCTATTGGGAATTCGTGGGGTCTTGGGATGGTGGAGTAGGGAAAATAAGGTCTGGGGAGGGGGGTTGAGTTCTGTTGGGTTAGAAAGGGGAGGATTCAGGGCCTTAAGAGGGCAAATCTGAATCTGTGTTGAGTGGTTCCTCCACCTTGTCTTGAGGCAATTTTGTTTGGATTTGGTAAGTGATAGTAAAAGGATGAAGAATCGGTTTTGAAGATCTCTGGTTGTATATTGCGCCTTCTTAGACGGCTGTGCTCACCTTTAGTCATGTGGTTCTCGGTTGTCTGTTATACTTTTACCCTCTCGTGCTTTGTATATTTTGTTAACCCTACAGTTATTTAACCGTAGATTATATTTGGTTTTGATGATAACCAACATTGATGTTTATGTTGTCTAACATGGATTGAGTTGATGAAGCAATAGGAACAATCTCATACTCATGCAAACGGACTATTAGACGAGCAACACAGTTAAAGACTCTCAACGGAATGCATCAAAGAAGGACTTTGTCGATTGAATTTTACAATGCTTTTATTTCCTTCTTTGTAAACTAGAAATAGAGAGATGATCGTTACGATGACTGTATACCTAGAACTTGCCCATAGGTTTCCCTTGCATGCATAAAAGTTTTTCATTCTTTGAACACAAGGAAACTGCATTTTCTGGAATGCAGTCGACTGCATGTTGGGTAGTGAGGTATTACAGTTGACTGCATTCCAATTCAGTCGACTGCAATACTTCCAGTAGCCTATTACAGTCGACAGTATTGGAATGCAGTCGACTGCAAGTTGGAAATTTGAATTTCCAACGGCTACTTTTGGGATTACAGTCGACTGCAATGGCACATTACAGTCAACTGTATTTACCGTTTGGCGCATTTAATGCTCCACCTAACTCCAAACAGTCATATTCATTCCCACCTCTATAAATACTCATCTTGGACATAGTTTTGATGAATCAATTGCATTCAAAGCCCTCTTATCTTGCATATTCTCAAAGATCAAAGCAATTGTTCCATCTCTCTTGGTTTTCATTGTTTTCTCATCCATTTCAAGAGAGTATTTATTGTGAGCTTACATTTGAGAGATATACACTTTCATAAAGTCATCATATACTCATCTCTCTTGTTCTAGAGCTTAAACTTGTACACATCTACTTCTTGAGAGTGAATCTTTGTACATAATTCTTCATATAAAGTTTCTTGTATCAAAGCTTGGGATTGTCAAGCTTTGGAGCTTTGGGATTGTCAAAACTTGTTCTTGATGTGGGCATAGCAACAAGGGATTGTAAGCAGTTCGATCTTGATCCGTAAGAAAGATCATACTAGTGAATTCTAGGGCCTTTCAAGGGACTTCCTTGAAGGGGTGGACGTAGGTTTGAGGGTATTTCAAGCCGAACCATTTAAATCTCCTTGTCAAGTATCTCTAAACCCTTCTCTCTTTACATTATCGTTTTATACTTGTGTTGAGATTGGTTAGTTTGCTTACTTGAAATATTGTGTTTGAGATTTGTTGTTTGTGACTTTTCAAGTGTTATTCATAATTTCTCTGAATTTGAAGTAATTCTTGTTATTTACCCTCTAGGGTTATCTTTTCGGTTTCATATTCTTATTATTTCTGTTCCGTTCTCTTGGTTTCCTGAACCTGTAGACTTTGCATGTTACTTTAAGATGAATCAAGTTATAGGATATGCTATGCTTTGGCTTGTAATGTGTATAAATTTATTAGATTTCTCGCTACTTTTTAACCTTTGTGTTTATGTATACTGAGTCACAGGAATGTCATGACCTAATATATGCGAGCTCTAGAACAGAGTGAATTTGTAACTTTATATTGTCAATGCGATTCTCCTATTCGATTCAAAAAAAAAAAAAAAACACCTCCTTTTCAAACCATAAATAGACGTCCCACTCCTTCAGCCATCCACCAAACCCTAGCCACACCAAGCTGTTGCACTGCCGATCATCCACCGGCGCCACACACTTCTTAATCTCTTTTCCCCACCCAATTGACGACGAACCTGCTTTGGACCTGCATGCTTTGAAGCTTCGGCTTCATACGTTTTCAATTTGAACACATTTTATTAGGTGGTGAATTATTTGTTTTAAACATTAATTTGAGTTTGCTGGTCTAAATTGTTCTCTTTTTATAACTCTCGAGGGACTTGAACCAAATTTCTTTGTATATGGTCTTTATTTTACTAGTTTTGAACGTTAATTTAACTTATCTTTTAATCTATGTACATGTAATATGCTCCTTTGGAGTTGGACCATCAATCCATTTTCTTTTAAACACTTAACACGAGTAGCTATATCAACAAGACAACAACTTAGGTCCCATAGGGTGGGACTGGTCGGGGTGGGAGTGGGTATTTTTATAGTTCATCGGATTGGAGATGATATTCCCATCTCATGACCCAATGGCAACGGGGGGTCAGAGTCGGAGTCATGGATTTGAGCTGTGGGGGCGTATACAGATCTCATGAAACCCACATTCGACCGCCCCATCGCCATCCTAAAACTTGGATCTAAACCAGCCTCTAGCATGCTCTTGACAGCTCTAGGAAGAGCGATACAGTAAACTGTCCAAGCCAGTAACATAAAGAGGGACTCCATTGCCCTCGAGAACAGGCAAGAGAACCATCACCACAACTTGGTATTAGACACATCACAATCCCTAACTGAACCTTGGTTAAGCATTATTTAGAAGGGTCGTAAGAGCGTTGTCAGTACAGTTTTTCCTCATCATCAAGACCTTGCTTAACTGAAGAGATCAATTAACAAACACAAGGAACATGCTAATTACATGTAAAGCTCCAGTATTGTAAGGCAGAACTCATTGATCTGGGAAACCGTTGACCGTCATCCCTCCATCAACAGCAATAACCTGCCCAGTGATGTAAGAAGCAGCAGGTAGGCAAAGGAATGCCACCAGAGAGGAAACCTCCTTTGCTTCTCCAGGGCGCTTAAGAGGAGTTCTAGATACCACTCTCTCCAAGAACTCTTTGTCATCGAGTAACTGCAAAATATGGCCATCAGAGAGGGAGAAGGAATGTTAATCTAGTGATCTGAACATGTGTAAAGATAGTCCATGTCCAAGAGCTTGGAAAAATGCCACAATACTATATTCTCATCCAAATTCAAGTTTGTGGCCGAATGCTCTGAAAGTGGTACAAACCACAATATTTCTCTAAGAAAACTCAGTATAAAATTCCTATTGGTACAGCATCATGTGCTTCAATGAGGCACCAGCTGAACTCTGTTAAATTAGCTGAAATCTACCCGAACAAATACATCATAGTAAGTGTATGATTCATCCTTGCTGTTCGTTTCGCACAACTACGAGGGTCCCGATAAAAAACCAAAATTTTAATGACATGATGGCAGGTATGTATATACCAGTGCAATATGAATAAAATGTCCTAATATTAGTCCCTACAGCTTTCCACGGATATAAAAGGCGAGAACTTTCTGAGTATAGTATCTGGCAAGTAAATGTACCAAACCAAATACTTAAAGAGGCTAAGTGAGATTCAGAATAAAACATACCAAAAAAGAAAAAGAAATCGAATTTAAGGGTGGTTCCTTACGTGAGGCTCCCGCTCTTACAGGATCTGAGAGGCAACTTTGTGAAGAGGTATTCGAATATCGATCCTATGAGCCAGGTCACAGTAGAGGAACCTTGGCACTCCGCCAAGGCTCACAATCACCAACGGATTCCAAAATGAAAACAAACACACAGAACAAGTTCTCAGAAAGCGAGCAAGATAAGAGGATATTACATGTTCAACGAGCGAGGTCCTGATGTACCATGGTGCAACACAGTTGGTCCTGATGTTATCTTTTGCCCACTCACAAGCCAAATTTTTCGTCAGCTGATTTATTGCCCCTGCAATTGGAAAAGGGGAATCCAAAGCCTATAAGTCTAATTCTAACTGCTAGTATTGCTGCAACAAAAGAGAATGCTTTGGGAGTAACTTACCTTTAGTGGCTCCATAAACAGATCCAGACCTTAAGTGAACCAGGCCTGCAACAGAGGAAATAAACACAAGGCTTCCAGTTCCCGACGCCTTTAAAAGAGGGTATGCAAGTTGAGATAGATGGTAAGCAGATTCCAAGTTGGTAACCATGAGCATCGAATATTCTTCAGCAGTATACTCGGTCGTTGGCTTCCTGATGTTTGTCCCAACATTGTTTACCTGTGCCCAGAACAACATGCAGGGTCAGCTTCATATATCTAGGGTAACAAGAAATGCAAGTGCTTCTTATATGGCAGCATGTAAACATTACGAACTCGGTGTCAGGTATTGTCTAAAACAGAGGCAGGTGATTATCAAAGAAACTCTGAAAAATCAAATGCACTAAGAAGTTGTTAAATTGAAGGACCGCAGCTTGAGCATACCTGATATTATCGTAACAACGTTATTTTCACGTAGGACACACCTTTTACTTAGACATGAAATAAAACATCTAATGATTAACAAATTTCCATGACTACTAGTGTCAATAGTGGAGGTGCAACTATTAAGCAGGAAGTTAGCATCATGTTTGAGACAGTGGTGGCTCAAAGAAGTTTTTTCATTGAAAGTTGATATGAAGCCAAAATTACTATATGCTAGTTACATAGCAAAAAAGCGACTATAAATATGGTTTACTCCCTTGATAGGCTAAAAAGACTATCAAAACAAATCTGGTTTAATATATATATATATATATATATATATATATATATATATATATATATATATATATATATATATATATATAGGATCTGACTGGTAGCAATATTTTACTCAATGTTCTCTAGTACACCTCATCGTTCTACGGTAAACGTTCTATAACAATATTGAAGACATGGATCATTGCTATATAAAACACGAAAAGTTTTCCTCATCTGTTGATGTAATTGAAGGGATTATACAACATGCCAACAGCATTATCTATCTACTTCTAAAAGTTCATTTGGCAGTCAGTCCCTTGCCGACTTAAGATGCACTTGTTGCTTCATTTTTAAGTAGAAGGAGCCAATTATGATCAAATAGTGGCCTCCGACTTGGATTCCAGAATCTTCGGATAACACATTCACAAACAACAATTTCAGGAGCCAAAAAAGTGTGAACAAGAATTTTAATATCTTTTGGGGTAGTTCATTCATGTGCAAATGCCTGCTGGGGTCATCATAGCATCAGTTCCCCAATCCTTTTGAGGGTCTTCAGTCAATGGCTTTAACGTGTCATTTCCTCTAGGTCAAGGGGTCCATATAACCCGTCCCTCCCTCCCCCTCTCTCTCATGCTTGCACGCGCACTCACACAGAGACAGAGAGTATGCCTATGTTGGTGCATTAATTTGACATTCCGTACAGGTATAACAGTTCTTTTGCTATGCTAACTCTCTTTTCGTTCCACACCTTAAATCCCTTATGTCTTTTCTCTGCTCGAGACTTCATACAGATAAGTTTCTATACAAGAAGCTCTCCAACGTATGAATATACCAAACAACTTAGAAGCTGCAGAGTAAAGAGCATTTAGAGATCAAATTAACTTTAGCTTCTTTTATTTTTCGAGAAAATGTAACCTGAAAAAAGGTCTGCTGCTAGAGTGTACTTTGGGATCATTTCGCTTTTTGTTCATGCAACTTTCGCTCTGGCACACAGATCAACCTCCCTCGTCTTATTATGTTGACCATGATTAGGAGCGCCTCACATCCATCCCTAGCTATACCCTATGGCCTTCTACTCACTCGCATTTTTCGCGCTCTTGATATACCTCTTCACGGCGAGTACATTGAGGTGAATCGGCATCAGGTTCTCGACTCTTCTACCCTTCGTAGGAAGGGCCTTTTAGATCGACATGGCCGACTTCTGCCCGAGCCTGACATGGATGCTGTCATGGATGATGATGATGAGGATGAGGATGATGATGATGATGATGATGATGGTACTCATGGACATGCCGATGACGGGACTGATCGTGATCCACCTCCGTTGGTCATGCCAAGTACTCATGAGGCAGGCACTTCTTCTAGTTCTTCTGCTACCGGATTTGAGGCGATCCTTCATTGAATTCACGTAGTTCATCCTGTTGGAGACAAATGGTTACTCACTTTATTTCTACTAAAAAATCAGGAGGCTGCGATGGAGAGATCTTCTAGAGAACACGACACTTAAAATTTTCTACATCTTGCACCTTACAAAAGAACTAGACAGACATAGTTTTTCATAACAATTCTAAGTAACTCCTAGACGCGCGGTTAAGCTAACACTAACCCACTACTTCAACTACATATTAGCTGCTAATTCTACTAACACCTAGCACTTGTAACTTACACTAACATACACCACTAACAAACCAAATTAATGACCCAGTAACATATTACTAATCACCACCGCAAAATAAATCAACACAACCCCGTCCCCCTTTAACCTTGCTTTATGACTCCAAATTCTCCATCATAGATGATGTGATATAACCTTGCTTTATGACTCCAAATTCTCCATCATAGATGATGTGATAAGTGCCAACAATGATCTTTATTTTGAATCTCATCATCAACAACAATCCTTTTTGCCATCCCTCTTGAGGTGTATTGCATGTTGGTGATCTTCATATTGCACCTCTGACATTCCTTCATCGCTTGTGTGGATACTTGATTTTGACCATTTTCCTTGGATATTTTTTGTAACTTGTCCGAATCAAAATATGCCTCCATGTTCATGCAACGAGTTCTCTACAGCAAGGTGAGAATAATGTGCTTGACTTTTCATGCAATTTCTTTCCTTCATAAGCGTAAAATAGTTGTCAAGATAACTTTTGCCAACATAATTCATGTATCATTCTCATTAACATGTTCGTGTAGCACCTTTTTAAATTCCTTCACTATGCAAAAATCATCATTTTCTTCTTCTATTCTTGGTAATCCATGTAATGAAAATAAGTCGAGCAAACTTTCTTTTTCTGAAACAAAATTGCTCACCGTACCTGGGTTATTCGCCTTTTGGCCTCCACTAACTCTAATCTCTTTCTCAATGCTCTCATCTTCCAAGGTCTTTACCACGAATTCAATTACTTTTACTCGGAGCATTTTCACCACTATATGTGTTCTGCTTCTCCTCTCTAATTTTCGCAATTTCTTAAATTGCTTCATTTTTTTATCTCCTTCATATTCCAAATTACTCGGAGCATTTTTTTATCTCCTTCATATGGCAAATTACTCTTCGTTTCCTTGGCTCTGTAAGCATGGAACTTCTCTTTGTTCTCTGCAGGAATTTCTTCCTCCAAAATATCACAATCTTTGTCTGTGACTCATCTTCTTCTCAGCTTAGTAACAATACTCGGTGAGTAAAATTTCACGTCTATGGATGGAAGCAATGGCCTCGATTATTATTTGCCAACCATAACTTGGAGATCTTGAATCTCCAATGCGCATTCAAATCACTTGACAGATGGCCTTGTACAACAGTCAAAGTGCCTTTTCTTCTTCTTTTTTTTGTCGAACTCTCTTTGACAAGCTACTATGTAGCTCCTCACCGACCACATCTCACAAACTCACACGGTTGGAGATATCATGAAAGGACACTCCTCATTCTCACATTATTCGAGAACATCAATTTCACACTCCAAATATTCATTTTGGATAATTTTTCAAATCAGTGGGGACTCTAACAAACTTAACGCTGCAACGTCCACTAGGATCTTTGCGACTTTGATACCACTTTGTAGGAGGCAAATGGTTACTCACTTGATTTTCTACACTCACAAATCAGGAGGAGGCAATTGAGAGATCTTGAAGAGAACACACAATGAAGCTTAAAATTTCATCTCTACATCTTGCACCTTACAAAATGACTAGACATACATGGCTTTCTATAATGCTTCTAAGTAATTCCTAGACATACAATTAAGTTACCACTAACCCACTACTTCAACAACATATTAGCCACTACTTTCACTCACACAAAACTTGTAACTTACACTAACATACACCACTAACACGCCAAATTAGTGACCCACTACCATATTAGTAACAACTACCCCGAAATAATAAACAAGAACAAGTTCACCTTTCAACACATCCACCCTGCTCAGCGTATGCATACGGCTTACATAATAGCAGCTGAAATTTGGGGTTCATCCACTCCTCACTCAATAGAACCCAGCTCAAGCCTTGAAACTTAGCTGTTCTGAGGCAGCCATTTATGAGCGCCTGACAAAGTATGTACCAAATAAATGGCCATTATACATGGCTAAGGGTGTCTCTTAAGTATTGGATTATAACATGACTTCAACAACTTAAAGCATGAACTTTTTCCCCTACAATCTTCGACCCTACTATTTCACTTCCATGGTTTTGTTATTTTTGGGGATTAGTTGCTCGATACCCGAGAGCACAGCTTACCTGTCATCTACAATTTATACTTCACAGCAAGTGGGAGTTCTAACAGTAGAGTAACAAACTTCTAGCAGTTAAAAGAGTCTGAATGAAAATTATAAGATGAAACAATGCTGACAAGGCACTGCATGCTTCATATATAGTTCTATAAAATGCTGGACTAGTAAATAGAAAATTGTACAGAATTTTTTTAAGTGTTTGCAACATAGTCTCTGCTCTTGGAATACCAGCACAAAAGCCAAGAAACGATATTCTGTTCAAGTCTTTTCCAAAATAGTCATGTAGTCATGGCTCTTGGGATACCACAGTAGAAAGATATGAAACAATAATTTTTTAAATCGTTTCCACCATGGTCTTGGCTCTTAGGTATTGGGAAACTACTATAAGAGCTAAGCAACAGAATTCATGATTACTGAAAACTTAATAAGTTACCTAGATTCATATATGAAAACAACAAAACAAATGCCAAAATGGTACTTGCATTACTTACCTTAAACAGAAAAATCTGTTAAACAACTTCAATCTACCCGGAATATCGGTGTTTCAGTGTCCAGCATTAGCTGAAAATACTACTAATACGAAATGACTAGATAATAACATGAAGAAGTTGTTGTTCTTGAGCAGTTTCTAGCTACGTCAACCAAGCAACATAATAGCAACACTTGTCCAAGTAAAGACCTTTCATTATTAGGATCCTCCTAGGATCGTAAACTGTTCAATTGTTAGTACCATATGGGCTATGGCTTAAATGGTGCATCCGAGCACTGGTATTAAACCGCTCTGATCCACCAAACATGTAAAGATTTTTTACACCAATCCCTTAAAGTTTAGACCTTTTGTGTTTGATCCGCTTTCAAGTTCTCAAATTTATTTTCTGAACTGTTTCCTTAAAAATAAAATAAGTTTAAAATTTTGTTTGAACACTTTTTTACAAATGAACTTGTCTAGACACATACCGTTTTTTGAAATTTGAAAATGCCTACCAGTATCAGAAAAATTGAAATTGACATTTTTCATTTTGCAACACTTTTGCCAGGTCAGTGGTCATCTCAAAGTTTGGAGATGAATATGTGACAATAGCAGGCAATGATTATGATTTGATGCATTAGCTTGTACTCGTTTTTTTGTGTTGGGAAAAAAATCACCCAATTTTGTGCACGATAAAACATGATCAAAATTTGGCGTGAAGCCAATTTTGATGTATTGATTGCTACAATGTTAACCAAGGTTTATCCTGCTAAAAAGTCAATGGGTTCTCCATTACACGCAGCACTCCCATTGCAAGGTGTTTGGCAACCAGAGGTACTTTGTAACTACTTAAACAATCATGTTTTCAGTATCAATGTAATAGCAATGCTAGCTGACGAACGACAACTTTATTCTGATCTGTCTTTTGGATTGCAATTTATCCAAACTTAGCCATGGTGGACCGAACAATGCATTTTATATTGAACAAACCGACGCTCGAATTTATGCAATTAGCAGTTAGGTACACCAGGGTAGCAAGTCATTTAACTGCCACCAAAAGAATCACAAAGCACACCCTCAGTTTCAGTTGTTTCCCCTTTTGATTTTTCAAACTTCTAGGTAGAATAGAACATAGAAGCATCAAATTGAACTCAGATTGTGATTACATATCACAAGCCCTGCTTGACCAGTCAAACTAGGGGAAAAAAATGGCTAAATTCAACTAAATGTTCAAATTCCACTGTAGGAATAAGGTGTAGTGGAAAATTTAGAACCTTTGATACGTCACATTCCATAAACACCAAAAAGTCTAAACTGATGAAGGGATTAAAAAATACACACACAGACACAGACACACACATACACAACGAAAATGTGGGCTGGACTGGGGTTTCTTGGGGTACTTACAAGGATGTTGAGTTTGCCACTGAAAGCAGATGAGACCTTTTGGACAAGCTGCTCTCTTTGGGCTCGAGACGACGCGTCACAGACCGAACCGGTGACTGTGAAGCCTTTGGCGGCCCATTCTTGCAGTTTCTGGTTGAGCTCCTCTTCGTTGCGCGAGCAGGTGTGCACCGCCGCCCCCAGTTCGGCTAGCTCCTCCACCACGGCGTACCTAAGACACACCCACAGTCAAGCAATCGATCAAAATCGACAATTTTTCTTTAAATCCTCCCATTTCATTGGATTGTTTATCTCTAGTTTTCTGCGAAATCCTATAAGTCGAGTAAATGTAGACATGATTATTCGTACGCTTGTATAACTAGCTAAACTATAATTGTGCCATTCATGATTGGTACTTGAGTTTGATTCGACATTTATTCGTCCTAAAAGTCAAAAGCAAAAACCAAATGAAACGAAGGGAACGGCATTTTTCAAGAAATTGATGAAGTAAGAGAGAAAAAGGCGAGAGACCCGATTCCACGGGTGCCGCCGGTGACAACGGCGGTAGTTCCGGCGAGTGACCATCTGGAGTTTCCAGTGCTGCTCTCCACCTCAGCCATGGTAGCGCTGATCAGGGTGTGCAAAGTCTTTTAAAACGGTCTGGTTTGAATAACCCAAAGTGCAGGATGTGGATCCTCTGCTGTAGCTAGGGCTACGGCAGAGATGCTGTAAGGAAAATCGTGGCCATCCATTTCGATCCAGTGGCTGTTAAAAAACCACGTCACAATAGCAGATAAAAGATACCCAAAACATGAGAATCTAATGCCACGTTTGACACAACTTTTTTTTCCAGCTTTGGAAACTGGAAAAAAAAAGTGCGTTTGGTAACCATTTTTTTTCCTTCTCCAATTTAAAAAACTAGTTTTTAAACTGCAAAGTAAAAAAAAAACTCCAGAAACTGGTTTTTTTTTTCACTTTTGGTTTTTTTTTTTGGAGACCACCACCAACACCCTCCCACCGCCGGCAGCCACCTCCGGCCGCCGGCCACCACTGCCGGCCGCCGACAGCCACCTCCGGCGGCCGGCGACCACTGCCGGCTACTGTCGGCAGCCACCTCCGGCCGCCGGCAGCCACCGGCGACTGTCGGCGCCACCTCTGCAGGCGGCCACCTCCGGCAGCCACCAGCCACCGCCGGCCACCACCACTGTCGACCACCGCCACGCCCCACCACCACCACCACCACCGCCACCGCAAACCACCCAAAAAAAAAAAGTCAAAATAAAAAGGGTTACCAAACACCAAAAAAAAAAAGGTTATCAAACACCCACTTGTTTTTGTAAAAAAAATAAAAATTAAGCTGCTCTTTAAAAACTGAAAACCAAAAAAAATATTTTGTCAAACGAACCCTAAGTAACGGCGTCATAAGAGGCTGCTACTTCTTTCCTTTCTTCTCTCTCTCTCTCGTCTCTCACTCCTCCCCCTTTGCTTTTAATCTGCCATGGGAGCACCTTCAATCTGCAACAATGACTTCGATTTGGATCAGAATCGTCCTCAAAAGCAAAGAAAAGTTACGATCTCTGTGTGCAAGAACCGACCAAAGATGTTGATATGAAAAGCACCTTCAATCTGCACTACATTTCAAGTTACGATCTCCATGTGCGGGCAACGACCAAAAATCACAATCAAAAGCAACTTCAATATGCATTTAATCTATTATTTTATACTCATAAACAAGAGATTTGAAGTTTGTCCACATTCCAAAATTAAGAATTTAAGGCAAAATCATTTTTGGTGGTTCACCATTGTACATGAATGGCTGATTTGGTAAGTTCCAGTCGTCGGAATGGATGACTACTGTTGCAGCTTGTATCTTTTTTACCGCCTCTTGGCGTCCAATGATGGCAACTACTGAAAGATTTCTCAACTGAGCCATTGAGGATCAAAGTAAGGAGAGAGAGAATAAAGAGAGGTGGTAACAGTACGAGTTCTGCTCCGTCATTACAAAGCAGCACATCTTATGTTCCTGCCGACGTGGTTTTTAACACCCGCTAGATTGAGATGGACGGCCATGATTTCTCCTACAGCACCCCTGCTGTAGCCCTAGCTACAGCAGGAGATCCTTATCTTAAAGTGCATAGCCACACGTCGTTTTTTGGTTTATCTGCTACTACTAGTCTACCTAATAATCCACAAATCACATGAAGCCATCTATTTTGTCAGTTTTGTTTTAGACCATTGGCCCTAAATAGCTAGGGTATCGATTAATTGTCGCTACATGTTACTGTTATTTTTGTAAATGTCTTATTAGACCAATTGGTGAAGGAAATTTTCACCAATCTACACTCTTTGTGTTTATAGCTTAAGTTATGAGAGTTTTTTTCTTAATTAATACTGTTTTAAAACTTAATTACCAATATACTTCATTTTAAAACTTATTTACCCGCATACCCTACTTTTGAAAATCGTTATTTGAAACCACGATTTCAAAGTAGAAATCGCTGTTTCAAATAGTGATTTCTACTTTATTTTTACTTTGAAGCAGAAATCGCTGTTTGAAACCACGATTTCAAGGTAGAAAATAGCGATTTCTACCTTAAAATCATGGTTTCAAATAGCGATTTCTAAAAGTGTAGTATATGGATAAATAAATTTCAAAAAAGAGTAAATTAATAATTAAGTTTTAAACATGTATTAATTAGGAAAAAAACTTGAACTTGGATTTGGGGCAACTTAAATGTCACATTCAACATTAAAGAGCAGTTTTTTTTTGTCCCCCACAGATCTCTTTACACGCATGCCTTTCATGGCTATTTAAGGCTATGTTTGACAACAAAAAAAAAAATTAGTTTTCAGTTTTTAAAGAGCAGTTTAATTTTATTTTTTTTACAAAAATAAGTTGGTGTTTGATAACCTTTTTTTTTTTTTTTGGTGTTTGGTAACCCTTTTTATTTTGACTTTTTTTTGGGTGGTTTGCGGTGGCGGTGGTGGGGCGTAGCGGTGGTCGACGGTGGTTGCCAGCAGTGGCTGCCGGGGGTGGTTGCCGTCATGTGGTGGCTGCGGGCAGCCGGAGGTGGCTGTCGGTGGTGGGCGGTGGCTGCCGGTGGTGGGTGCGTTGTGGTAGAGGTCTCAAAAAAAAATTTAAGTTCTCTTTTTTTTTTCACTCTACAATTTAAAAAGTGGTTTTTTAAATTGAAAAAAAAAATGGTTACCAAACGCTCATTTTTTTTTTCCAATTTTAAAAACTGAAAAAAAAGAGCAAAAAAAAAAAAAGAGTGTCAAACATAAGCTTAATTTTCGTTGGGAGGAATTAACATTTTAATTAAATTTGGAATAGGAAACTACGATGGCTTATTGTAATTGTGATTCTCCCGAAATTGATGTCACTACTAAATGTTATTATTCCGTGAACCAGAAGACGGCCATGCTATTTCAGGCATTCAACCCAACAAAGAAAAGGTCCCCAATCGAGGTCCTACTGTGAAGGATTTTAGACCAATTTGTTGCACTGTGGTCTATAAGTGCATATTTCAAATTCTGCGTGCTAGAATTTCTAAATGTTCGCCCAAACCTCATAAGCAATAGGTAATCAAATTTTATTGCTAATAGGCAAATTACTCACAACATATTCTATTCATGCAAGCGATAGTAAGAAATTGACATAGACAGGGTCATACCTCTGAAGGTGTCCTTAAAATGATATTCAAAAGGCTTATGACTCTGTTGGTTCGGATTTTTTGAGATGCACTATGGAAGTGCGCCTGACGTGTACGAAGGGATAATTGCATTTTGATTAAGTTATTGATATAAGGAAAAATGTCAAACTTTATGCTGGTAGAATACGATTTAGCTCTCTTTGTGCTCAATAGTATGAAAGCTTATTAGTGTTCAATTCTCGTCCTGCCTAAGAAGATAACAAATCAGATTGAAGCCAAGGATAAAGCTTTCATCTGGCATGGAAAGATGTCAAGTGTAAAGGAAAAGGGCCAAGGTGGATTGGAAGGATTTGTGTTTGCCTGAAATTAAAAGAGGATTAGGCCTCAAAAGAATTGAGGACTGGAACAGGACTGCAATTTGTAAGCATCTTTGGAATTTTGTACATAAGAAGGACTACCCGTGGCTTAAATGGTGTCATGCTTACAGTATAAATCACCATCATTTCTAGCCTTTTGAACCTCATCTAAATCTATCTTGGACCTGGTATAAACTGGCGAAAATAAGAACAGCTGCCCAAAATCTAATTACCTACAAGATTGGAGATGGAGAGGATACTTGGCTATGGTTAGATGTATGGATGCCTGGAGGTTCTCTGATGACTAGATTTGGATATAGGGCCATGGTCTACCAATGGATAGCAAGGTGGCTGATGCAGTTAATGGTGATCGATTTGTGTTACCTAATGCTCGATCCCCAACACTCAAAATTTGGCATGAGGAGATGGCTGCATTGCTACTGCCTCAGCCTGAAACTAAGGATAAAAGAGTTTAAAATTCACACAGTATCAGATGCTCTGAGGACTACTGTTGATAAAGTTTCTTGGTGGAAACTTATTTGGTTTGCTGAAAATATACTTAAAGAGTGGTCTGATCTTGTGAATGTTGTGTAAAGGAGGATTGAGGAGTAAGGACAAGTTAAAGAACTAGACTTGTGTTGCAGATGACACTTGCTCCTTTTGTCATTCCCATCAGGAAACTCTGGACCATTTATTTATTTATTATAAACTACTCTTATGCCAAAGAGATGTGGTGCAAGGCTCTTCGAAGTTTATGTATACAGATTCCTATGCAAACTTGGGACCAATTTTACCAACTGGCTGTAAGAAAACTCCAAGGCAAAAGATTTCATGCTAGGTTGAGTATAAACTGGTCTTTGCTGCTTTAAGTCATTTGGAATGAAAGGAACTATAGGATCTTCACTCAAGATCAGAAGACTGTGGAGGGATGTCTACAGGTGATTCAAGAACTGGTGCATCGTGTAGTTTTTAGCTGGAAAATATGTGTTGGCCATCGCAGCAACCTAATGCTTTGCGCAGCTTGGGAAATATCTGAGCGAATACTTCATGTATAGTTCGTATTTTGATTGTATAGATTGTTTCGTTTTGATGGATATGTAGATTGAGTTTCATGGAATGAAAGGACCCCAAATTAGGAATATGTTTTTAGAATTGGGTAACCAGACAAATTAGGAATTAGAATAATGCGAGTCGAAAATAGAATGCTGAGATTCTATTTTAAAGTAGATATGTCCAAGACTTCCTTCCTTGAAAGAAGTCCCACCCTAGGTCCCCGCAAATAGTTCGCACTGTATACAAGATTTTACAAGCAAATTGCAATGATCGTGTAAGATTAATATCTTCTTTTTTGTTTATGCTCGACATATTATTTCTATTGATCGGATGTATATCAACTTATCAAATATATTTACATAATAAAAAATATTTTAAGTGTTAAGCAAATCATTTATATTGAAATATATCTACCCGTCGACTTAGTTAATAAAAGTAAAGGCTTTAAGTTTGAACTCTTTGACTTCCTCTTTTTCGCTTGCAATTTGATTGGGCCTTCCGGCCCAAAAGACTATCAAGATTGGGCCGGGCCATCCATCTTTCCTAGGAATTTAGCCCATTTCTGAAATTTGTTGGGCTTTGAAGTAGCAGCGTAACCTGCCATCGAACCTTTCCTCACCCGAAGGCTATTGTGTGTGTGCTAATATCCTCAAAATTTTAAAAGAAAATTAGAATCTCTTTCATTAAAAAAATTCACACATAGGCTTCCATTGAATTATAGGATTAAGCTCGAAATTGGAATTAAATTAAAATTGGGCACTAAGAACTGTATCCCTAATGTTTGGCATTGAAAGCGGAATTGAGCTCGATGTTGGAGTTGAATTTTAAAGTCGGGCGACTTCTGGTCCAGTTCTACGGAACTTAATTTGTATGTTGACGCACTCTTGATTTTTAGATCTTTAGCAGAAGATCA
Source organism: Escallonia herrerae (assembly GCA_033070095.1). Lineage (NCBI taxonomy): Eukaryota > Viridiplantae > Streptophyta > Magnoliopsida > Escalloniales > Escalloniaceae > Escallonia > Escallonia herrerae. The sequence goes on from JAVXUP010000289.1 coordinate 371,839, forward strand.
TGATACCAAACTAACAGGCTCCACAAACCACCATCGGACCATTGCTGAACCGCCTAAGAAATCCCGCCGGACCACCGAGCATCTTGCCAGAGCCTTCCCAAAATATCCTCAGAATCTTGTTTCAAATACGGGAAACTTATCATAGTCACCGAAAATAAATCCAATAAGTAAACTTTAGAATAAGATTGTAATTCCTTTATTAGAATTCCAAATCTCGTGGAATTAGATCCTAGTACAATTCCAAAATGTCAACTTCATTTTCCTTCACCAATCAGATCATTATTAATTTCTTCAAGAGCCTTTTACAATAAGCAACATGTAAATCTACAAAGATTTTTGTTTCGGCATTCACTAAAAATATCTTAACGCGCTGTCTACGCTTTCAATTGTAACACTCAATGAGACATTATACTATAATAATGCATATCAAAGCATTCGGCACCGTTAGAATTCAACGAAAGCGAATTAGCTAGCTGCCTGAACACAGAAAGTCCACTAGGATTTCTTCCTGCATCTTAGTCAGTCTAATACTGTTATCAACAAGATTTGAAATCTATGGAGATCACATTTTGTCAATTCTCATCAGCTTTTATCAATCTTGTGAAGAGTCGCCATGTGAGCTCATCATCTGGAAATCTATGTCCACAAAAACATTGAGCACACACAAACAAGTGCGTAACCGTATTTTTAACGCAATATCATTGATCGAGTACTTATCGTCCGCCGCCACAGGAAGGGACAAAGTAATAAAAAACCTAGCATGTGAACACTGCCCATGCAATGTGCTCATTTTGTCTTGGGCGAAACTAATCACGACGCGCTACGCCTAGACTTTAGGTTACAACTATAGATCACACTTTGGTCTACCATGGTAAGTAACACAATTTTTTAAATGGTTTTTTTTTTGAATATTTCTATGCAAGTTTTCTCCCTCGGTCTGTGAATTAATTCTAGACTGCTTCAGTAACACAGATACTGACATTACATTCCATGTTCTCCTCTGGCTCTGTCACTGCACCCTTAAAACCTCACAAGACGCCATCACACCCCTCCAGTTGTTAATCTGATCCCCCTCCCCCTTCCCCAAGGAAAAGTAGAAAGAAAGAAATAAAACTTAGCTCTTTACGACCTAGTTGTGTTGAAGGCTTAATGTTATCCAAAGGATCCAGGCACTTCGTATAGACCAAAACAATGTCATTTTCCCTGCATGCAGTACTTTGCCTGCTGCACTTCTGAACTCTCTCTGAAAACCCTCCTGATTTCTGTCTCTTACAATCCACCTCTGGTCTCTAGAGTTACCTTAAAAGTATAAAAAAAGCAATCTTTAATGAACATCCCGGCCCGGAATGGAATGAATTTCGTTTGGTCACATTAATTCTCTCCACATTTAGTTACATTCCCAGTTTCTCTGCAATACCCATTAAGCCAAAAGCCATGTTACATCAATTCTTTTGTCTGAAGAAATTTACATGTTCCATTTCTTTAAGCCAAAAACAACACTGCTTGACACATGGCCGTGAATTGTGCAGGAACCTTCGGTACCAACGGGTGGCTATGGCGCTATGCATCATTTGTGTATAGCCTCTTGCTCTAGTGTTCAAGACTTTCTACTATAGGTAATAGCTAGCTAGTGTGGATGTTTTTGGTTACGTAGCAAGAATTATTAACGCACATAATTAGAAACAAAGGACGCGTAAATAGTGCCAGTGATGTGGTGAGTGTCACTTGTAGTTACATATACTCTATTCATTTGATTCTTTGGGGTGGTTGGCCATTTTTGGATGTTTTAGAGGACAGAAAATGAAGGGTGAAAGGAATACAATTACCTTGGTTAAGGTTGCTGGTAGTAATAAAGGTGGTGATGGCAATGGTACAGGTAAAAAGGGAAATCCAGGTTATGGTATGTGGCCTGTACTGTTAGTCCTTTGTGGGGACGTTGCTGAGCTGAAGTGATCTAGTGTGCCAGTTACTGTCAGCTCTTTTACTCCTTATATCCCCCGCATATTGCATCTCTCTCTCTCTCTCTCTCTCTCTCTCTCTCTCTGTCTGTCTCTCTCTCTAACAGAGATTATCAGATGATTGTTTTTTGTTAAGTGATAATTGACAAATCTTAATTAGCGACGGAATTTGTCAGGGCTAATAGAAAAGAGAAGGAAATCATGTATAGGGAATGCTGTTGCTGTCCATTGTTGTACAATATATGCTTAAGTTTAACCTGATCTCGATACAATTTTGTTTCTTAGACGGTAACTTCCATGGAGAGTCAAGAAAGTCAGCAATAAATATCCATTTCCACCACACTTCCTGGTCTAATCTTAATCAATTTCTGAACATGCACTCCAACTTATTATATACCATGTTCATGTCTTACATATACTGATCAAAGGGTGGCCCCATTTTGCTGGATTTAGCTTATAAAACTGCAAAGTTGTTCTTCAAATTAAAAAAGAACAAATGAAAAACATGCTTCAGAATTCAAGAGCAAATAGCAAATGTGTATTGAAGTATGATCACGGGGCTAGATCTAAAGGAAAGTGAATATTGTTTACCCTCTGTTTCTACATCTTTCACCTAGCACATTCAAAGATCAAAAACCGCAGATGCACTTCAAATAAGTTGGATTAAATTAGTACACTAGGCTTGTGCCTTTTACCATAAAGCTAAGATGATTAAACCTCTCTAGTTTTTAATCTAAGGGTTGACACTGTCTACTACTTCACCGTTGGCGGATTATGCACCAAGCCTAAGTTCAAGATCTATCTCTTCCGTGGAACCGGTCTTGAGCCCAAGTACCTTTGATGGGTATTTGAATGGATATCTGTCGTCTGAGCAAACCGGCAATGGATGAACCGAGGTCTTGTGCCTCTTACAATTATGGGAAACCTCATCACTATCTTCCCCACTCGGTCGATACCCGGAAACAGCCAAGTTTAGACCCACAGACAAATTGGTCTCAACAGAATCATCATCCCAAAGTCTTAAAGATTCTTCTTCCCTCGTAGTTTTTGTGCATGCAGGCTTTGAGTCTGACCATGATGATGGAGAAGAGAGAGGAGGCACACAGGCATGGCCAACGAAATTCTCCAGAGTGGATATGGTTGAAAGTGAAACCCTAGATGGCGAGGGAGGTGAGGAAACCAAGCTAGGGTTTGGGTTTGGTTTTGGGTTAGGGTCTTGATGATGCAAAATGACTTGATCAAGCTGTGGACTAAGAGATACAAGCTGTTTCAGCCTAGCTCTATCTCTCCTATGGACATTCATGTGACCACCAAGGGCTTGAGCAGACCTAAATTCTCTTTTACAGAAACTACAAGAATAAGATCTTGGGGGCCATACGAATCCCCCCAGCGGCCCGGCTGCATCTTCAGCAAAAGCTTGCTCTTCCCATGAGTTTGAGTTCTGAACATCACTCTTGCTCTTGATCCACATCAGATAGTGTGAATACTGCTCCATCTTGAGAAAAAAAGCAAGTTACAAAGATTAGCTTTGTGAATGAAGTTTCGGTTTGAGGAGGGAGAGATACATATAGTTGGAAGGAGAAGGGTTCTAATAATTAAAAATTGGACGCATGAAAGCTACTATAGAGAATCTAATAAGGTAGGGGAAAGTTCATCTTGAAAAGGTCACAAGGGTGGTTTTTAGGCAAGAAAATAAGTACATGATGGTTGCTCTGATTTGGCTCTTTCAATGTAGTTACTCCTGTGTTTTTAGCTGGTCTGGTACACAGTCAGTGTTATCAATAGTAGTCGTCCTTTGGCAACTTCCTTCTTAGGGGTCCCAAATTGGTCAGTCCATGTAACTGTCATATTTGCAATATGAAGCTCATGCAGGATAAAGCTAATGATCCAATGGCTACAGTTCAATGATAAAGTCAATGCACCACATTTGCGTACAATATTGAAATAGCCAAGAAAGAAAGGGTTTAATACATAACTATACATAATGGACGTGAATTAAATATTATATGGCAATTCCAAATTAAAGATTTATTAAACATGTTGCGCGTATGGTTATTATTGAGAGATTATGTAGTGCAAAATGTTTCTTCTTTGAGAAATAAATTGTTAATAATACTTGAAGAAATATCTTTATTAATTTAAACTTGCATTTATAACTTCTAGAGTCTATCATTTTGTGTTTGTATTATTAGGCGTATGAGTTCATAATCATTCTAGCTAGTCTTTCCTTCAATATCACGTCAATTCAAAAGTCAAATAAAGCATTAATCTCTCTCTCTCTCTCTCTCTCTCTCTCTCTCTCTCTCTCTTCTCTTCCCCTGTGTGTTTGTGTGTGTATACCTATCTCTTAATCATTCTTGGATGGAAGTATTTGGTGGGTGGGATTCATATATCCAAGACCAGTAAAACTCTCTAATCATACCCCATTTAAGCAAGAATAAGAAAGTGGTGACCTAACTTCAGCATTGTTTCATTCTCTAACAGGCATTTGAGCTCCCTTCCTGACATTTTGATTTGAGAGATGCTCAAAATAGGGTCAAATACATCAGCTTGTTATGGTAAATTTTATCTCAAAAGTAACTTTGTAAAATGTAGTAAAACTTCCCAGAAAGCAACAAAAAAGGTAAAAAAAAAGAAAAGAAAAGAATGTGATACAACATAAGTATGCACAAACAAACCATGATCTAATGAACATTGAAAGTCCATTAAAGAGAAACATGGTGTATATGCAAGAAGATCCAGATCCCCTTTTACAGTGCCTGCACTCAGACGCTCACAAAGACAATGAGTTTCTAGTGATGAGAGCCCCTCATCATCAATGGTGACGCCAATGAAAACTCCCGACCATGCAAAATGTGATGACCATGGGCAGATAAATATCTGCAATATACCAATCGCGTTACAAGTTCTCAATTGGTTGGATTCTGTCAGTGACTCTTCACGTAAAAATTAGTTCAAGATAAGATGATGAAAGCAAAACCTTAACAAGACTTGCACTCTGCAACCGGAAATCCAGTAGATCTCGAGTACAAAAAATGGACCATTTGGATTATGCTCATCGAGTTGGACACAATTCTCCTCAAGTTGAGGTGCAAGTTGGAGCAGAATCTAAGCCCTCACAAGCTTGGCCGACCCCATGTGTTTTCCTACTCACACACTGCTGGTACATGCAACAGAAAACAGATGTGGATCTACCTTATCTTGGTGTCGACAAAATGCTACGCGCCTTTTTCCCCTATATTTGGATAGCATGTTTGTTGTTCAAAATTTTGTTTTAGGCCACAATTGTGTTTATCTCCAAACCTTCTTTTATGAATGCCAAATTAATTCTATTATCACTGTTAATAAATTGGGTCAATGGACCCATTATCCGTCCACTAACAGATAATGTGTATTTGTTAGTCTGGATAATTACAGTTAATTAGAGGATATTTATCTCCTAAGTGTTTGAGATAAATACATCTTTATCTCCTAAGAGTCTGAGGTAAAGTCAGTCTCTAATTGTATCCCTATATAAAGGCTAGAGATATCCCAATAAATCAGAATTCATAGCAATAATCCCTCTCTCTATAGCACTCTCTCTAGAGCAATCACCAAGCTCTAGGATTTGGTTCGTGGACGAAGAACTCGACTCTAGTAGCTGTTTTCGTACTTGCGAAAAAGATCAAGCGCGTTGGAGGTTCGTAACAACAAGGATCCTACGTCAGAATTTTCGGAGACTTCGTACGGTATGTTTTCGAACCCATTACGTGTTACGTGGTAGTACAATGATTGTTGTAATCGTTTCAACATTGGTATCAGAGCATGATTACTTGTTGATTCGCCTTTAACATGCTAGATTAAATTATGTGCATGTTGCGATTTTTTCCGGATACATGAACGAGACCCATTACAAAAAATTCGAAATTTATTGAGCATGTTTTCTAAAAAATAAATTATATAGTTTTTTTCTCCTATGGTTGAGGATGAACTCCATAAAATTTTGTGATTTTTGGATGCATGGTTTATGAGAAATCACGATTTTATTTTTCAAGAAAATTGTGGTTTTTTCGAGTTTTGGGACTCAAATTCGGAGCATGATATTCTGTTTTTATCATGATCGGTTGGTACATAATTAATCTATGTCGTATAGGCTTTCCAACGATATATTGTACGCATTATTTGGCTTAAAAACGAGAAAGATATGGCCTTAAACAGTTGGCATCGCGACATGGCGGCGCGGAAAAAAATTAGGGTTTAATGAAGAAGATGAACAGTGTTACACGCGAGTCATGCGCCCAAGCCAAGCCGCAGACGCACTCCACGCGCCAAGAAGCGCTGCACGCGCGAGTCACGCGCCGAGTCAGTCGACCACGCGCCGCAAGCTCGCAAGCCGCGCCGTGAGGAGCTGCGCAACGCGCCCACGCGCTCTCACGCCCCAGCAATGCAGCATCCACGAGCCCACGCGCTCCACGCGCGCGTGCCTACCACGCGCCTGCTCCAAGAACCTGCTGCGCTGTCCCACGCGCACGGCGGCGCGTGGAGGCGCGTGCAGACTGGTTTTTGGCCGGTGTTCGTCACCGCCGGCGAGTGGAGCCTTGTCGTGCCTTCTGAAAATTTTCAATGGTGTTGAATTACCTTTATACCCTCTGTGTGTGTTCTGTTTAATTTTTAAACGACTTTTTCATGGAAAATTAACTTTAAAATTTTGTTTTATACACATAATTTTTATTTAATTTCAGAGGGTATATTAGGATTAAATTTACTGTTTGTCATCTTTTAAGAATTTATCTCTCGGTTTTTGGTCATTTGTGAGTATTTTTGTGGTTTCCAAAAATACGAATAATGCGTAAATATTATTTTTTGCACTTCGTGAATAGCAATAAATATTTTTGGAGAGTTATATGACATAGATAAATTATGTCTAATTTGTTACATGCTTGCCTTGATTTGTGTTATGGTTTAAATATACTTTTGAGATATATTTGTTGGGTTTTTGGTAAATTCACACTTTTAAACCATTTATATTTTCAAGGCCTTTGTCGCCCGTTTTCCTTGGGAGGAGAATGTGGCCTATTCATCCATTTTATTACCCTTTAACTTCTTATTTGAGCATGCTAGTTTTAGGTTAAATGGATGGATATTAGATTGGCATTCTAAAGAAACTTATGTTTAATGTGTTTACTCTTGTTTTAAGAAAATTCTTTTGAGAATAATGTGTTGTGCGGCATCTCCATTTGTTTTATTGGAGTAGTTTGTAGTAGGATTCTCAAAGATGTTGTATTATATTATTTCCCTGTATTTTTCCCGAAAGCCTTGTACGGGGATGTAATTTCGCACGCACATTATTCAAACCAGAATTTTCTTAGCATAAGTTATTAGAATGCCAATAGGGCTCAATGGAGTCCTTGCAAATTTAATTGCATGGTGCAATTTTATATTGTTCTAAATTATCATGTGGATGATTTATTATATTGTGGCTTATATGATGATGAAATTTATTGCGAAAAATTACTTGAAAAATATTTTTCCCAACTCACATACATGGGAGATGATTACGAGCTTAGCAGATTTTCGATTTCATGATGTGAGGAAGGATTATGTTTTTCATTTGAATTTTTTGAAATAAATAGAAGGATGTATAATTAATGTCTTTTCCTTGCGCAATCTAATGTAGTGAATATAATGGCCACCAAAAATGTCATAGCTGATCTCGTTAAGGGTGAGAAACTTAACGGAGATAATTATGACGTTTGGCACAAAAAGATGAAATTCATGCTGAACGAACAAGAGCTCGAGGAGCACTTGACCAAGGAGATGGTCGCGCCAACTGAGGCGCAACCCCTAAGAGACCACACTGCCTACCAGAAATGGAATCAGAAAGATCGTAGTGCGCGCTACACCTTGTTGAGCAGCTTGCAAAATGATCTAATTGGGCAGTATGATGAACTTCCAACTTGCAAAGCTTTATGGGATCAGCTCAAGTTCTCTTTTGGTGGAACCTCAACTACGCGGCTTCGTAGCCTTGTGATTAAGTTTGAGGAGTACACAAAAGACCCTAAGCATACCATGAGTGAACATCTAAGGATGATGTCCAATATGATTGGTAAGCTAAGGGATGCTGGCCATGCGCTCACAGATGAGCAGCAAGTCAGAGCTGTCATAAGGTCCCTTCCTGCCTCATGGGCCAATATGAAACAGATATTGACCCACAGTGAAAACATCAAGAACTTTTCTGATGTTTCACAGCATGTCATCCTTGAGGACGAGACTCGAGATGCTGACAAGACCCTTGCTTATGTCGCCCAAGGGGGATCGCGCAATGCAAATGGCAAGCGCAGAAGACAAAGTAAGAAAGGTGAGGCTAGCACTTCTGCGCCAAAGGAAGGGAAAATGAAGAAACGCAAGAGAGGAAAACGTGGTGGGAAAAAGGATCTGTCTAAAGTTAAATGCTTCAACTGTCAACAGAAAGGACACTTCGCTCGTGATTGCACTGAGCCGAAGAAGGTACTTTCAGAATCTCTCTCTCAGTTATATGTTTCCTCACATGTGATGGTTGCTCATTCCCAACCTGTGTGGTTTGTGGATACAGGTGCAACAAAACATGTAGCACGTGATCGAGAGGGGTTCGTAGATTATCACCGGATTCCAGCGGGTAGCAAACATATCTTCATGGGAAACAATAGCTCCGAAGAGGTGCTAGGGGTTGGTTCTTACCAGCTCAAGTTGCGCACTGGGGCACATTGATTCTTGAGGATGTGCGATATGCACCCACTGTTCGGCTTAATCTACTTTCAGTTACTGCTTTATTAGACAGTGGTTTTTCCTTTATTTTTAAGGGTAATAAGTTGGACATCTTTTTGGATGATGTTTTGTTCGGACATGGTTTTCGCATGGATAGTCTTTTTTAATTGGATTTAATTGATTCTCAGTCTTCTTATTCTTATGTGGTGAATGATAATATTGTGAATGATTCTACCACCTGGCATGCAAGACTGGGCCACATAGGCCAAGAAAGAATGACTCGTTTGGCTAGAGAAGGCCTTTTAGGCCCACTCGCAAAAGTCAATCTACAAACTTGTGAGGCTTGTTTGGCCGGTAAAGCATGCAGGAAGCCTTTTGGAAAGGCTGTGAGAGCAACTCAACCACTTGAGCTAGTTCACTCTGATATATGCGGACCTATGAGTGTAAAGGCACGCCATGGCGCCTCTTATTTCCTTACACTGATAGACGATTATACGCGATATGGTTATGTGTATCTGATATCTCACCGCTATGAAGCTTTGGACTGTTTCAAACGCTTTGTAGCAGAGGTTGAGAATCAGAAAGAGAAGAATTTAAAAACTCTTCGCACTGACCGGGGACGCGAATATTTGTCAGATCACTTCAAGAAGTTTTGTGAGGAAAAGGGGATACGCAGGCAACTTACTATTCCTAATACTCCACAACAAAATATTGTTGCGGAAAGAAGGAATAGAACATTGTTAGACATGGTTAGGTCTATGATGGCGCAAGCAAACCTTCTGATATCTTTTTTGGGGGATGCCCTTTTGACTGCAGCCTATATACTTAATCGTGTGCCTTCACAATCAGTCAAGTCCACCCCATATGAGTTTTGGAATGACCAAAAGCCAAATTTGGATAACTTGCGCCCATGGGGCTCAGCAGGTTATGTTCACAGTACTTCTCATAAGTATGGGAAACTAGGGCCTAGAGCTAAAAAGAGTATCTTCTTGAGGTATTCTGAAAACTCTAAAGGCTATGTAATGTATGGTGAACATCCAAATGGTGGAAAGACTGAAATAGAGTCTCGTGATGTCGATTTCATAGAGAATGATTTTCCTAGCATTGGAGACGCAAGTAAGAATCTTGACCTCTATGAGTTAGAGGAAGTTGAAGCCACTTTACCATCTCCAAGCGAAGGTGGGGGATTAGTTCCTCATCCTGTTGTCGCTGAAGATAGTATAAGTGATCTTCAACCCAGTGGGAGCATCCTAGACAGTGGGAGCACACCATAAGGACCATTAGGTCAACAAGATTCTCAACTGCGCAGAGGTGCACGAGGAAGAGTTCCACGTCGTCGTTTTGAGATTGACGGTGAAATTCTTATGTGCACTCCAACTGATGAAGATGAGCCCACTTCTATGGAAGAAGCCTTATCTTCACCTGCTAGTAATGAGTGGATGGCTGCAATGAAAGATGAGTTGAGCTCAATGGAGAAGAATCAGGTCTGGGAGTTGGTTGACCTTCCGCCAGGGCGCAAGACTGTTGGAAACAAGTGGGTTTTAAAAGTCAAGCGCAAGGCAGACGGGTCAATTGACAAGTATAAGGCACGTCTTGTGGCAAAAGGCTATACCCAACTGCGGGGTGTGGACTATGAAGACACTTTCTCCCCAGTGGTGAGATTTGCTTCAATTCGCCTGATCCTAGCTATTGTCGCCCAGCAGGATTTAGAACTTTTTCATATGGATGTTAAGACTGCGTTTCTCAATGGAGAACTAGACGAAGAGATTTATATGGCTCAACCTGAGGGTTTTGAAGTCAAGGGACATGAGCGCAAAGTTTGCCGGCTCAAACGTTCTATATATGGTCTCAAACAATCGTCTAGGCAGTGGTACTTTAGGTTTCATCATGCCATTACCTCTATAGGTTTTGAAATGATTGAACAAGACCATTGCGTTTACGTAAAACGATCCAAGAAAAATATTCTGATCCTTTCTTTGTATGTGGATGACATTCTTTTAGCTGGGAATGACATGAGTTCCATTGTCGCCACTAAGCAGTGGCTGTCCTCAACTTTTGAGATGAAGGACATGGGAGAAGCTAATTATGTGCTCGGGGTTAAAATCATACGTGATCGTCCAAAGAGACTTCTCGGTTTGTCTCAAGAGACATATATCAAGAAGGTCATTGAACGATTCCGTATGCATAACTCAAAACCCATAGACACTCCAATGGACAAGGCGTGTACTTTAACAACAGACCAATGCCCAAAGAATGATGAGGAAAAGAATCGGATGTCCAAAGTGCCTTACGCGGCTGCAGTTGGGAGTCTGATGTACGCTATGTTGTGTACGCGTCCAGACATCTGCTTTGCCGTTGGAATGGTGAGTCGTTATCAGAGTAATCCTGGACCCGCTCATTGGAATGCGGTGAAGAGGATCCTTCGATACTTGCGTGGAACCGCTGATCTCGTCCTGTGTTATCATGGTGGAGACTTGAGACTGAGAGGATACAGCGATGCTGATTGGGGCGCTGATAGAGATGAGCGCATATCCACTTCAGGTGGAGCTATCTCTTGGTACAGCAAGAAAAAGTCTTGCATCGCCCTATCCACGATAGAGTCGGAGTATGTTGCTTGTTCAGCAGCAGTCCAGGAAACTGTTTGGTTGAGGTCATTCTTACAGGCTCTAGGGGTTACAGCTCATGCAGATGAGTCTGTCACTGTTCACTGTGTCAATACAGCTACCCTAGATTTTGTAACGGACCCCAAATATCAAACACATAGGCCTTCGTTATCACTTCATTAGAACTTTAGTTGCGCAAGGAGAGGTGACCATGAAGCATATACCTACTGGCAGAATGGTGGCTGATCCTTTGACCAAGCCTATTGCTAGAGATGTTTTCCTTTCTCACATTAGGAGTATGGGACTACGTAGGTTTTGATATGTTTATGGCATCTTATGTACTTGACATTATTTATTACATTAAATTTTCATTCCTTGATTTGAGTTTATTTTGGAATGAATGGATAATCTTTGTGATTACATATACATCCTTGTTGAGAGTGTCACCAGGCTCGAATTGACCCACTCACACGGGTAATTCACCTTGGCGCTAAGATAGCGAGCAAGATGAGACATAATTGTCTTAAGCGCCAAGTGGGCGAATAAGATGATACAGCTTATAAAGCAAACATGTCGCCTTAGTTGGAGCTAAGATGAGACCTAATAAATGTAGGTCGATCATAGAGTATCTCCACAACTCTATGTAGCCTGTTTACAGCCGAATGTGAGATTTCAGGCAGGCACTATGAGAGTGACTGGGCTGAAAAACTCAGGTTAGGCGCTTGTACAGCGACTAGACTTAGATTCGTATGGCGTATTTATTATACATTTATGTGACACGCCCTTGAGGGTTACGCCATAGCATGCAAATCATACTGCATGTGCTAAATGCAGACCGACAGTGGGAGTGACGAATGAATCCCTGCTTCGTCACTGTGTGAGCCACTTGGATCAAAATTTTTGATCATATATGGTACCCTTTTCACCTTAGACTATGTCATGAAGAGGATACTCAATGTCGCTACTTTAGCATGTACCCTTGGATCATGGATGATGCGGTCTCGCGGGGCATGTCTAGGAAAGCGGTTGGGTCTAATTGGAATGACATGAGGGCTTTGGGAAGAAAGTTCAATATTACATCATGTTGTGTGATTCATAGCCCGGGCGACTTTGTCGATTTTCGTTTCGATATGAGTCATGAATACATAACATATGAGAGGTTTAACACTGCTCATTATGAGGGATTTGAGAGTGTTTAATCTGGTGTAGTTGAACTATCTGGGGTACATACGAGATTTATTGGAGTGATGTATTGTGTTAGTTTGGTGATAACTTAATACAATACTCCTCAACTGGACATCCTTTCTCGTAGGTCGCACGTTCCATTTCCTGTATGAGGAGATGAGTGGACGAGAGGGACTGTACGATTTATTTGCCCTGTGTGTGGGCGAGTGGGAGCTGTTAATAAATTGGGTCAATGGACCCATTATCCGCCCACTAACAGATAATGTGTATTTGTTAGTCTGGATAATTACAGTTAATTAGAGGATATTTATCTCCTAAGTGTTTGAGATAAATACATCTTTATCTCCTAAGAGTTGAGGTAAAGTCAGTCTCTAATTGTATCTCTATATAAAGGCTAGAGATATCCCAATAAATCAGAAGTCATAGCAATAATCCCTCTCTCTATAGCACTCTCTCTAGAGCAATCACCAAGCTCTAGGATTTGGTTCGTGGACGAAGAACTCGACTCTAGTAGCCGTTTTCGTACCTGCGAAAAAGATCAAGCGTGTTGGAGGCTCGTAACAACAAGGATCCTACGTCGGAATTTTCGGAGACTTCATACGGTATGTTTTCGAACCCATTACGTGTTACGTGGTAGCACAATGATTGTTGTAATCGTTTCAACAATCACAAATTCAGACAAGTCTTGCTGGCGAAGCACATTTGCCTTTTGTCAATACCTGCTTTGAGAATAGGACTACCTATCTCTGAAGCCAGAATATCTGTTTACGTTTGTAGGTACTGAGGGCAAAAAAACTTGGGATAGGCACCCCGCTGTTGCAGCTTCTCTTTACCAAAAGAAAGTGCAAGAATTACTGACCTTATAAAGTATTTAGATCGGTAGGTACCGGGAATTTGATACCGCTACATTTTAAATCGTACTTTTTGGTATTATATGCATTGAAAACATTACACAAGTTTTGGGGTCTACTTATCTACCACTTAAACAATAATACTAGCAATAAGAGAATCAATAAAACTACTTGCTACAGATGATTCCTTCTCACCCATGTCTAGAGCCCTAAATTCCAAAATCTTAAATAATTTTGAGAAGGGACATGAAGTAGCCTTCCTCCAATAATTTATAGAACCATTGACTCTCGGGGAGACTAAGCCCTCTGATGTACTATGAGTTAGTATACTGAACTATAAACAATACTAGTAAGATTTGTCTTATATTATTGGTAGATTCTACGTATGATGTCTTCATCCTCAACTTGTGAAAAATGGAGGAGTAAACAACGGGGCTTTCAGTTTTCTAAGGCTTGATTAGAAGACAACAATGAAATGACCAACGAAAGCTTTTGAAAGAGAATTATTGACTGGTTACAATAAAGAAATCTCAAGAGATCTTGTAAGTATTCTGGCCGACTGAGAGGCCTAACAAAGTCTTGCATGGTTTCACATGTGATATGACACTTGGACAGTCGAAGAAACTTTAGTTTAAAATCAGAGAAATTGTATGAGCAGGTAGTGTTACGTTGGACAAGTAACCTCTCAACTATTTAGGTCGTTAGGCAAAGGGTGAAGAGTATTCAAGAAAGTGCAGATTCAGATTTGACCAAACAGAAAACCAAACTATAGATATTAAACTCATGATGAAAGCTTTTGTAATTTGTCACAATAGGCAGAAATACCTTTATTGATACGCTTTCGACAGAGCTTTACGCTAGTATTTGAATAACTTAACCTACGAGTAACTAAGTATTGTAAAAAAAAAATACTTAAACACGTTTTAAAAATTGAACATGATTACAATTAGAATTTGATTTTAAGGATATCAATACCAACGTGCTAAATATCTGCTTAAAATTTTCGTTACTGTTTAGCAAAATCCTAAAATAATTTTGGCCTTGCTCAATTAATGTTCCTAACCTCTCTTGACTTTGCTGAATTTATTTAGTCTAACTTAACATATGCATAATCAATTTCGAAAATATTAACTATCCCCTCCCCACCCCAGGGGGGGTGGGGTGTGTGGAGTCCGAATATAGGGGTTTTCAAGATTAATTAACACATAATTAAAAACAAATTGTTCAAACAACAAGTATTCAATTTGGTCAATTTACCAACTAAGTTATACTTAGTGAGAAAAACAATTATTAGGTCATCTACCCAAAGCCATGCATTTATCATATTTTATCTAAACTTTCTCATAATAAGTATAAAGACTACTATATTAAGTAAGGAATTAGAGTTTAAAGATACTTGACAAATGAGAGTTAAATGATTCGGTTTGAATTAACCACAAGTCTGGGTCCACATTTTCAAGAAAATCTTTTGCAAGAGCCCCTGCTAGTATGGTCTTGGGTCATCTAATCACTGTACCATTTTCTTGGTGCTATGTACATACTAAAAACCACGCATTGACAACCACAACGCTCTAGAGCTTGGCAATCCCATGCTTTGGCATAAGTTGGTTGAGATAAAATTTCTTGTGCAATTCAAGCTCTCTCTTAGAAGAATATGTGTACTGATCTAAGTAGCGGAGAGATAAGAGGATTGACAACTTGTGAATACTAACTCTCAATTCATAATTTGCTCACAAATCTTTAATGATATGAAATCAACAGGAAAGTGAGTAAGCTTTCTTGTATACTTTCTTGTTGATTTCTCTCTCTAAAAATATTCTCTCTCCCTTCTCTCTAAAATCAAGCCCCACAAAAATCTCCATGGCGGCCACACCGTGCTTCCACGTGCATGGGGCAGCAGTTACTCTGGCTATTAGTCTGAAAGTTCTTTATTTCTGTTTCATGTGGTGGTGTCCTTTAAATTTGTAGCGTGATTAGTGGTTGGCCGGCGACATAAGTGGTGGGAGGACGGTGGCGAGGCACGTCTCACCATAATTTGATCGGAGATGGCGACCTCAAGGTAAGTCTCCAATCTTATTCGATTAGGCAGGTCTAACTTGATCTGCTAGATCGTCTTCTTTTCCATCATTTGCAGGAGGTGATCGAAATATCATTGGCGGTGAAGAAAATCTCACTGGCATTTTTGACCGTCATTTCTGAATGATCTTTCAAATTTACTCATTCCATTGTTATATGTTTCCTACAATACACTAGTGGAGGTTGGGTATGTGGTTGGTTGTGGTGTTATTATTAGTAACAGGAAGGATTGGTGTAGAGGGGCTTAAACCTCGATTATGGGGTTGTTCTTGAGAATCTGTGGGTCTTGGGAGTGGGGGTGCATGAGATAAGGTCTCAGGGGATGGCGTGGGGGTGAGTTCTTTTGGGAAGAAATGGGGGGGATTCAGAGCCCTGGGAAGGGGGAGGGGAGAGATCTTTCTTGTGGGGTTTTCGAGGCAATCTTTTCTGTGCAAGGGGTGGGGTTTTAGGGCTTTTTATGATTTTTAGTATCCTGTGTATCTACTTTGGTATGTTGTGGGTGAGTAATGGTTCCTCTACCCTGTATTGTGATAATTTGGTTCGGATTTGATACGTGTTAGTGAAAGGATAAGCATTGCGGCATCGAAGATCCTAAGTTGTGTGTTGTGTCTTCTTAAGCGGTGTGCTCACCTTTGGATCATGCGGTTCCTGACTGTTTGCTATATTGTTACCACCTTGTGTTTTGTAGATTGTTCTTATTCTTGTTTCATTTTTTTTAGGTTAATGAGAAATGACATTAATGTAACATCCATTACATATGGTGTCCATGTCATGACATCAATCAAACTTAGATTAAAACATAAACAACATTACACACATACCAGAGGCCCAAAAAAAAAAACAGATAATATTTCAAAAGACTGAGTTACAAAAGGTTTCACTGATCCAGTCTTGATCTACCTATATATGGGCGTTTGCACCAAAACTTGACAAAAGTAGTGCTTCTTTAAGTAGACCAGATGACACTTTATCTATACAAAAGGAGTAAAAATCTAGTATGATATTGTAAAAGTCGAACATGACAGGGGTCATCGTGTCCAAAATGTCGTTAGCATAAGATATCTATGAATAAATAAATTTAGAACTTGTAAGTAAAGCAATATGCAAGTAAAGTAATATGTATAATGTTTTTCCGAAGCACCCATTTTGCTGTCATCAAAAGTCTCTTGCTATAAGCAGTGTATAAATCTGTTGAAGAAAAAGAGAAAGCAGCTTGAATCACAGCGACTCATATTATTTGTAAGGCAACAAGACCAAGACCATGCTCTGCTTTAATTCAATTGCAATGTGTATAGTTTTATTAGGCTTTTCATTCTTTCAACTTTTATGGTTATGTATACTGAGTCACGAATACATCGTGACGTATAATTAATATTTGTAAGCTAGCTCTAGAACAAAACGAGTGTGTAACTTTAAACTATCAATTCAATTATATCCTATTTTACTAAAAAAAAGACATCAACAAGAAGGAAGAAAAGTAATTAAAATATTGGGCATAAAGATGAATGAAGGCTTATAATGTGGTTTTCATGAAGTTAAAAGTGAAAAAGTTATATAATGTCGAAGAGAAATGAGGCCATTATGAGTTTGGTTGAGCAATAATTGCACAATTTTGTAGACTTTCAATGTATCAAAAAAAACTTTAGTACCGGGATGGTAACAGTTATGCATTCTTACTGAACTTTTAATTGACCGACAGATCTTTCGATTTAAAAACAAAAACAAAGTAAATCAAAGTCCTCTGAAAATCTTTCGGTAAAACTTTTGGTTGACAGAAGGCTTTACTTTCCTTCAAAACAGTCTTTCATAAAATAGCCTTAACTTCCTCTAAAAACCTGGACATTCAGCTAACTGAAAAATTCTTGATGAAAAATTTAGTTTTAAAAGCATGGTCAATATAATATGAGGTAGCTTCAAAGTTGACTCATTTGGTAGGACACACTTGTTTGAGAAGATATGATCACATGCAATGCAATGCACATGATTTCCTAGAGTCATTCTACAACAAAGTTATCGATCTAAGTATCAAATCACGATAAGATACATAAATGTAAAGACGAATTATAAATGAAATCAACTCAGCCTATGCATACGGTTGCTCTTTGGCACTGGACTTCAATAGGCTTTCTTAGTCCAAAATGTATTAACATAGTTAGGGGTGACTATGCTTCTCTGTAGGTTTCATCAAGACGTGAAGATGGTGTGGACATCCTAAGACCCACCGGGCCTTGCTTAAACCACCTTCGAACTCATGATGTTCCTGTCCCCAAAAGCTAAACATGTACGCTTGGTGAAACCTACAGATAAGCATAGTCACCCTTAACTAAGTTAGTACTGTGGTTGTACATTTGTACTAGTTTTTGTAATTTTTTGTCAATACCACTTTCATATATGAACAATAAATGCAAACGAAAAATTGGCAATAAAGCTACCCTTACAAAGCGAAAATCTTAATTTCAAATTTCAAAAAGCAAGTAATAACAAACGTCCATTATATGTACTTTTGATAGGGCCCAAGATCGTTAATTAATATCGAAAAGCAAGTAATAATAACAACGAAATCGTAAAGAACACAAGATAGGATTTGACAATTGCCAATGTTCACGTGGAAGCAGGGCATGACAGTTTAACTAGATGAAAGATACTGCACAAATATGTCATTCATAAGCTGTAGCCAAAGTCGCCTAGGATTGAACGCGATTACTACACAAAAACCTGACCCTACCGCACCTTACATAGAGTGCGGCGTCTACAAAATACAACTTGAAAACCAAAATATGCTGGAAAATTGAACATTTTTGCATCAGAATCATCGGCATGAGTACCAAATAAACCACACCTCAGCAAATCTTACACTCTATTCACCAATAAGCAAACTGAATTAGCTGCCTTAGCCCAAAACCTCCCGAGACTAACTGACATTAGACAGCATGCAATGTGCTCTCTCCAGTAAGTCATGACTTTTGCAACTCCATTTTGCTCTTGGAGTTTTCTTTACCATACGATTAGTCAAGTGAAATCCAACCTACAAAATAATCTGATATGTGGACAACCAAATTTCCGTTCTTTTTCTTCAACCCAAGACATTTGCCTTTGATACGCCCTATCTCATGACAAAAACGACACTCCTCTTTTTGTTTTATCAAAATTTAGGCTTAGATGTCCTTACGATTTGTCTTTACGTTTTTCAGAACCCTTTTTGTGAAACAAACTCTGTGATTTGAGACTAATCAATTTGTTTTGCAACTCCTTAGAGTTCAACGGGGACTTAACATCCTCCCAAGAGAGAGAATCTCGACCATACAACATAAAGATTGACAAATTTTTCATACGAATCAGGTATTTTTCAATACCAATATTTTTCAAATTGGAAATGACTTTACTGAGTTCATTCAAATGCCCCCGAATGGGCATACCTTGATTCATCTTCAAGGTATACGGTCGTTGTTTCAACTACAACCGATAGACGAGAAATTTCGTCATTGAAAGAGACTCCAATTTCAACCATAACGTCGTGCCTGTATCTTCATCTGCTACCTCTCGCAAAACCACGTCTGAATAACACTGCACTTTATTCTTGATCTCAGCTTTTCTCTGCCTCGGTAACATTATCTGCATACTCCCCATCTAGGGCACTATCGATTCCTTTGGGCCGCATCAAAGCACGCATCTTCATGCGCCATATATATATTGGAACTATTCTCTCCATCAAAAGGAACTACTTGGAATTTGGTTGAAAAAGAGATCATCGGCAAAGCAACAGCTCCAGATACCAGTTTAACATGGTTCGGCAATTGCCTATGCACAGGGGGAAGCACCACACGGTAGTTTCACTACACGAAAGATGAAGGGCAGAGATTTGGCTCAAAAGCCTTAACCACAAGTCACATGAGAATGAATGAGAATACCACACCAAATCTAATCCTATCACAATTCACGACAAATATATTGTACCGGCATTTGCCTAGTAGAACTAGAAAACTAAAATGGGTCACAACTACAAGAGGGGCGCGCCAAAAGTTGAACGGAGGCCTTCCCCAAGAGCTATGGCACTTTGCCACTGGGCACAATACATAAAAAAAAAAACATTGTCGTACAACAGGAGTTCAAGGCTGCATGTAATTCGAGAATTGCAAGTCAAATGTTGAAAAAAGAACAAAGTTTCCCTTCTAGCATGACACTTGCGAAGTCCTCGAGGAATGAAGGATGCAATTGATTCCATCAGCTTCCTCTTGTATCTAAGAAACTAGAAAGGTTCTCCCAGCCTTTTTGATTATCTAGTCTAAGACTTCTATTAGTACTACTGTATGCTTCATGTGTAGACCATTTTGTGGTGAACTGTGACGCATGAAGCTGAGCATCATGCAATAAGCTATGACAGCCTCAGCAATCATCACCATATGAACTTGTTTGCCACAGGCATTATTAGGACTTAGGAGTCGAACAAATTATTATCCACGTGATCAGATATTCAATTCATACAACAGAGCTGAAAAGATTATTATTCAAGAAAAAAGCTTAAATATGTTATCTAAATCCACAGAGCGAGTTATAAAATTTCAAAAATGCCCCCTTAGGCATTAATATCCTCATTTGCTCTCCCAATTTAAAGTGAATTAATGTTGATGGTAAGCCGCGGCAACAATGAAACTTTAATACTGTATTGCTGGTGTGGTATACATGCTAGTATTGAAATTGAGTAATCTTGTCACAATTTTGATCACTTGTGTTAGCTATAAGAGGTAACCACGACTTATTATACAGAAACTTCTAAACTTCAGTTTGCTACACTGAAAATTGTTCTTTTCCGAAGATTGGCAAAGCAGAACCTTTAAGTACCTAATTTGTACTCAGCCGCACACTAATTCAAGTGATCTTACACCTTTTGCTGAAACAAGATTTTTCTATGCAGGTCACTTCTATGAACATGCCATTCTGGCCGTGATACCTCAACTCATAGGACAAACAAACCAAGGTTTGAAGAGGCCTAGTGAACCTTGTATCATCGTCCAAACAACTTCATTTGCCTGCTTGAAAGGTCACAAAACAGCAAATAACTATAATTGCCGAAGAGCAAGGGCATTGTTACAACTGTAAGATTGTTCGAATGTGATTTGGAGGCCCAGAGACAACATAGCGAGAGCCTTGTGCATTCTACCACCCAATTTTCTTTTATTTGCACATAAATTGGAAAGTAGCGTCAGACAGAGAGAGCTCCTCGACAAATGAAGGTAAAAAGTCATGCCTTTTATTTGCAAAAAAATTGGAAAATAGTGCCAGGCGGAGATAGCTCCTCAACAAATGAAGGCAAGAAATGATGCCTTTTATCAGTTATGGTGATAGCTCCCCAACAAATCGTACAGTACTTGCAACAAATAACTTCACAATTCAAATGAAAATTATAGCTATTACCAATGGAGCATTTTGCTTGTCTTTGTTAATGTACAGTACCTTGCGAAAAAGAAAGTATTACTTGCAAAGCAACGTCTCTCTTGTTTCATTACCGGTTGTTGGATTTACCCTGATAACATAACATTGGTTATGGAATGAAAAAGCACATTTCAGAAGGAAAATATATTACAAAAGCACATTACCCGTCAGCAACTTTACAAAGGTATTCTCGTTGATCCTCTCTCAGAGGCACGTCTGTGAAGTCTGACCATTTACAATGAAAATCACTGAAAGCGGTTAATGTAGGTCGACCACCAGTACACATCAAAGCAGAGAAACAGTCAAGAACCTTAAGGTAGTGGAATCATTACTACATGTTTGCACGACATTTAACCTTTCAAAGAAACTACGAAGCTGTAGCTAAAAAGTTGGCTTCCTTCAGAAATGAGGATGAAAGTTAAAAAGGCCCTTAATATAACTTCACAAGGCACGAAGAGTAAAGCCAAGTACAGTAGAAGACAGCAGCTTCATTTCATCCCAGGTACAGCTACAAAGGGGAATAAATAGTAATATCGTACTTCTACGTTGAAACATGAGTTAAAATCGGAAAAAATCATTTTTATAACTTGGAGCAGCATCGTACAGCTATAGATTCTAACTGCATAGTGAAGGGGCTTGGTAGTAAAAATCTAGTCATTCATGGTTACAAGAAAATCTAGGTCTGCTTATCAAAACTTAAATCTGGTAATTACCATATTATATGGGATTAGGATTCCTCGAAAGAAAGGTGAGCGCTGGGCAGGAGAGTGGACGATGGGGATGGGAGGTGGAAGGCACATCCTCTTCGTAACTTTGTTTCACTTTTCATCTCTGGATGCTTGTGTTCATTCCAATGTCCTATCTAGTTATTAGCAATTGGACGTTGAGTAATAAGTAAAGCTAGGTTATTTACACAGTGATGAAAGCAACAAATGAAACTGAAAAAATAGTGATCGACTGTTGTTTGAACATACCTGCACCTGTTATGATTGACCCCATGAATGATGTGTTGCCCGTAGCAAGTGCTCCTTCCAAGTTAGCATTGCTCAAATTTACCTGCAGAAAGAGGTAACCGCATGCAAAGGATGTCATGTGAAATGGTACTGTCAAGGTACAATAAGTGCCTGAGCATTGACATGGATAGCAACCATCCTATTAGTTTGGACCACGTTCCTAGGTTAAAGGCAGCACGGCAACTTAATTTATAGGTTCATCTACTGGAAGGAAGAGGGGGGGGGGGGGGGGGGGTCTTGTCATGTTTTATTTGACCTGTCCATACCATATCATGATGGTATGTGTGCAAGCAGTTAAATGTGGCACACTGCAACAATGCTAAAATGTATCATTCTCACTGTCAATGATCTTACTCCAAACCACAAATATGATGAGGGTTTATAAACAAAGTAGAATGTAGTATACACAGGTTAAATATTTGGCGTTCGCAGCCCAATTTAGTTATGCAAAACAACTGTAAAATGGTGTTAGGTTGGGACTGAGTATCCCTGCCCATTAGCTAATTCAGCTATATAGTCAATTGATCTCAAACTTACACTGAGCACCATGAACTAGCAAGAGGTCAATAGGCTGGTCAGAAAAGAATCCACTGCTGGGTAAATTGTAATATGTTTGTTTCAAAGAGACCAAAAGAAACTACACTAGGAGATGCATCCTCGTTGAGAATCAGATGAAGAGAGTAAAGAGGATAGATTTCGTTTCATTTTTGCTTGTTTTTGACGAGTAACGTTTACTAGAAGTGGCCAAAGTGGGGCAAAGCACATAATGCCAAAAAAAAAAACCCATCCCAATCTACAACCTACACTGAGCAACAAAGAGTAGCAATGCTGCTGTTCCAAGAGAAAATCTTCTATAAACTCCAAAAGGAGTCTTCAGACCAAGGGATATTCTTACTGAGCCAGAAAAAATGTACTCCAAAAGCTGCCCCAATCTGTAGGTAGACATTACAATTCTTTCAAAGCACCTCCGATTCCTCTCTTTCCAATGACCGAAAATAGACAAAACGGAGCAAGGGCCAAGGTTTTCTCCTTAAAACTCGAAATTGACCGCATTTCACTTATTACACACCCAACTTTAGTCTTCCAATAGTTACACTAAAACTCTATTCCCTTCTAATGGCACGAATGGCCCCAAGTAAGTATTTCATTTTTCTTGGAACTATGCTAGTACATACGGCATGAAGCAGCTTGATACAGATTTCTAGATAATCACACAGAAATACAGAATGGCCACAGAACCTATCGGATTACTGAAGTGCAATAAATTAAAAGGTATATATGAGAAGGGAGATAAGCACAAAATCAATGTAAACATCAAATAGTAGCCCTGAGTATAACCTTTGTGACGTTGGCCAAAGAGAAGTCTGCACCTCTAAGATCAGAATCTGAAAGATCAGCCCCTGAAGCATAAGATAAACAGCAAAATTAATTTAATGATCTTCTGCAAAATCTATAGAAGATTATAGATAAGGAATTATAGCAGTGCAAGAGATCAACGTTTAGATGAAAGCTGCGGTAGCGAACTCTAAGTTTGACTATTAGAGATGTCAGCTGCACCCCAGGGTTGAGCTAAAAGGTCCGATGTATCTAAAAGCATAACGTGGATGCAATGCATTAGAAGCTCAACTAAAATATAAAGTTGTTACAATGTGGTTCATTTGGAAGCGGGGGCCTAGACATTTAAACTAATTCTACTACAATCTTCTGATAGAACAGTATGCAGTGGTCAGGTGACCATATGTTTCAAGAGTCGGGGGCTACTTTAAGAAAGTCTAGATCCACTGGATCAAACAACTATTCACTCCCCCTGATTTATGCAGTAGGTATTGATTCGACAAAATCTGACTTTGAGGCTTAATATGTTCAGCAACCAACCATGGCATACATTAAGCAGACTAGTAAGTCATATTCTATGGGAGAGGCTTGTATGTGTCAAAGGGTCAAACTTTATCAGTCCATCAGAGCAAGCATAGTAAGCTGCAGTTTCTAGATGCCCTTTCTAGAAACTGCAGCTTCATCAGGGAGTAGCATGATTCATGCATAGCTTGATATCGTTTCAAAATTGGTAACGTGAAGCACAAACAACTTCAAAGGGCAAAGTGGTGCCCAAGGAGCGGCACACAGACACTATTCACACTGTGTCTTTTTTTTCCTGTTGATCTCCTAAACACATGTTGGCCATGTGGAAATTGCCATAACACACCCTGATATGCAGAGACTTTTTTTAGAGGGAAAAAATGAGAGCTCTTCATTTGCTTGGATGTTTTTATGGAATTTAGTAGTTGTTCATTTTTATAAAGATAGCAAAGTTTTTGATTCAATACAAAAGATAGCAATGACCAAAACCTGTTAAATCGGCATCAAAGAAGCTAGCTCCTAGTAACTTAGCACCTCTGAAATTGGCTTGTCTCAGTATTGACTGAAAAAACAAAAGTACGTTCGTTCTCCATCAGGTCGTAGCAGTAACAAAAAAAGAAAATGCGGATGTTGTATGTAGAAAAGTTCAGCTATTTACCGTTTTGAAGTCTTGCTTGAGCAAACTCTTGCCACTGAAGTCCTTACCAGTGAGATCCTGTCCCCTTGTCACTTCAGAACCATAAGGCCTTCCACCCTTTCCATATCATGAATAAGACCTATCAATTTTTAAGGGTAAACCGAAAAGTAGCTTACTGGCACTCTCCCTGATTTGCATGATTGTATATTGTTCAGATGACGGGCATAAAACAATTGCAAAGGAAGTGTCAGCAGCAGCCATTTACAGAGTGTCAGTAAAACTACCCAACTGAAAATGGCACATCGTGGGAAATTTGGCTATTTCTAGAACCACTAGATGCTGCTCTTTCCAAATCTTTATCCAAAAAATATAAGTTCCAAATTTAAATTTTTGTTCTAGTTCATGCATTTCAAAAACGGCGGTTTTCAGTGTTTTGAAATACTTGGCTTGCAGTTTATCACGACATTTGCAGGGGATCTTGCGACAGATGTTGGGTAATGATAACATTGTACACGCTCAAGAAAAGTGGAAAGGGTTAATTACCTTATACGCAAGCGCGGGATCGGCGGCGAAGAAGAGGGAAGCGGATAGAAGAGCAACAAAGCTTGCCTTGGCCGCCGATTCCCCGATAGATAACAGAAGATTCTCGGTCACCTGAAAAGACGGAACGATTTGGCCAAAAGGGCGGACAGGATCGCAGGAGAAATTTAGAAACGCTAGAGTGAGCAATGTACCTGTGGAGCACGGTGGCTGTGGAGGCACGGAGAAGAGGAATGGTGGGTTTTTGAGGGGAAGCGAGGATTAGGAGGGATGGTGGTTGCATTTGGAGGGAGTTTGCAGTGCAAAGAGGCGCTGAGAATAGCCATTTCTGCAAATTGTGACAGGGAAATGATGTTGCGGATAATAAGATGGTGAAATGTTTTTATTGTGGCCCGCCTCTTGCGGAGTGGCTTGGCTTGTAGAAGGCTCTGGGTTGGGTTCCACCGATTTTCGAACACACAACGGCGACGAAGATGTGTTGTGTCCACCGATTCAGGAAGTTCTTCTAATCGAAAGTTATGATACGATTCAGATTTTTAAATGTATAACACAAGAAGTACACCGATTCAAGAAATGTTGCGACTACTAATTGTAGACGTTTCCTAAATTTGAATTTTGGTCGTAAGAATCCCATGTGTATTGATTTGGAACCACCATTTTTTTTGTCTATGTTGTACTTTGATCGGCTCCATTTTAAATAGTGTTGTTACTTTGTGGTACATGTTACATTAGTTATTCGTTCCTTCTTTTTGGGTTTCACTGATCATCATTCTTAACTAGCTTGGTCCACTTAAACCTCGTGACATTTTTGTAGTTTATGTGTTGCTTGTGAATATTATGCATCAAATTAGAAGCCGCAGCCGTACTTACCCATATTCCCGGACCATACAAGCCTGTTACATGAAATGCACCAAAACCAAAGCAAGCCACCCCCGCGAGAAATAAATGAATTCCAAAGATCTTGGGCAAATCCAAAGAAGGTTTTCCTGTACACTTGTCACAAACTATTTCGAGATCCCAATACACCCAATGCCAGATAGCTGCCAAGAAGCACAAGCCGAAAAATACAATATGTGCCCCTGCTACACCTTCGTAACTCCAAATACCCGGATTCGTTATAGTCTCTCCTGACATGATTCAGTTTTCGGAGTTCCATGTTTATTATTCCGATATTTTGATTCCCAGACCACCTTTTAAGAATAGCTTCGTGGCCATCTAAGATTTGTATGTAATTGTTTACTCTTACCAAGTACGTTATTTTCCGCGGTGGTTGTAGTTGAAAATGAAAAGAGAAGACAATGGAGATGTTGTCAAGTAGGTTTTGGCAGACCACTGTGGTCAATAAAAATGGTTGTCGTGCATTCAGCGGAATATAAGATTTGTATGTAATGTTTACTCTTACCAAGTACATAATATTCCGCGGTTGGTTGTTGTAGTTGAAAATGAGAAGAGAAGACAATGGAGATGAAAGAGAAGAGATAAGATGTTGTCAAGTAGGTTTTGCCAGACCACGGTGGTCAATAAAAATTGTTGTCGTGCATTTTTTTTAGAGACGGCGGCGAGGTTGGTGCTCGGTGAAAATGAAAGAGAAAGGAGAGGAAGAATGAAGGTAAAGAAAGATAATGATCAAAAGAGAGAAAATATATTAATCGCAGAAAAGCGATAAGTTGAGTTTTTAAAATTTTGTTAAAGATTTGAATTTAAATGTTTCACGAACCATGGTTTACTGACGTTAAGATTTGTTTTTGTTGAACCCACCAGGTGATTACCTTATCTGTTGGCAAAAAATTAGTAGTAGTTGTTCCCAACCTATTCTGATCGCACCCAAAGGACCCATTAGGGGTTCCGCTTTACACATTGAACCGGTCAAAGTGTGCACGTTTATGTCACGTGCATTTTTTGCTTCGCACGCCTTAGTCACCAATTTTTTACGTTAGCATGACTCACGGTACCAGGTTCGTCATGCCGCGACAACCCAAGCACCTTTTCACCAAAAACATCGACCGATGGCACAACCGGAGCTACGAGGTCAAGTGCATGGGCCTTGGCCAACCCCATGGGGTCGGCCTCGGCCTCCATGGGGGGTTGGCCTTGGCCTTCCCCCCGGTTGTTCACTCTTCGCGCAAAGTCCCTTTCGCGCTTTGTTCGCTTCATACACTTCGTATGTGACTTTGGCACCTTGTTCGTCACGTGGGTATGATTCACGTCGACATGCTCATCGCAATGCAACTTTCGGAGTTGTCATTGCCCATCAAAACACCTTCCATCAGCACACCCGAAGTTCACCCAAAGGGGGAGTGGCCCTGGCTTCCCTTCATGGGAGTTGGCCATTGGCCTTGGCCACCCCCTAGGGTCGGCCTCGGCCTTCCCAAGGGGTCAGCCTCAGCCTCCCCAGGGGTGGTGGCCTTGACCTTCACCCAATTTTGGCCTATGGCCTCCGCTCCCGCATGCACTTGTTTTCTCAAGTCTTTGTACCTTCGCAATGTTTACGGACATTCGTGCATGAACCTCATGACGTCCGTCGTGCATCAACCTCGTGATGTCCATCGTGCATCAACTCGCGACGTCCGTCGTCCATCAGCCTCGCAACGTCCATCGTGCATCAACCTCGCAACGTCCGTCGTGCATCACCCCACGACGTTCGCCGTCCATCAACCTCGTGACGTCCGTCATCCGTGACCGCATACCGCTCACGCGATGCCCATTGCCCAAAGTCCCGTACTACCACTGAATGACCCGTCGCCGACGACAGCGTACCATCACTCCCAACTTTGTCATTACTGCATGTTGCATTCATTATCTTGTTATGACAGGTACACTCAGCTCGCATACAGTCTTCAGGACACCCGAGCGACCTCGTGCACCGGCTCCGTGACGTTCGTCGCCGCGCCCATGCGCCATTCTCATGACATGTGTCCCAGCACTAAGTATTGTCTCCACGACATTCGTCACCACGCATGTGCGCCATTCTCATGATATGTGCCCCCTGCACCAAGTATTGCTCCGTAACGTTCGTCGCCGTGCCCCGTGCACCATCGTCATGATACGTGCCTCCGACACCAAGTATGGCTTCGCGATGTTCGTCGCCGCACCACTTCCATAACATGTGCCCCGGCACCAAGTATTGTCTCCGCGATGTTCATCGCCGCGCCCATGCACCATTCTCATGACATGTGCCCTGGTACCAAGTATTGTCTCCGCGACATTCGTCGCCACGCCCATGCGCCATTCTCATTACATGTGCCCGGCACCAAGTATTGTCTCCGCGACGTTCGTCGCCTCGCCCATGCGCCATTCTCATCACATGTGCCCCGGCACCAAGTATTGTCTCCACGACGTTCGTCGCTGCGCCCATGCAACATTCTCATGGCATGTGCCCCGGCACCAAGTATTGTTCCACGACGTTCATCGCCGCGCCCGTGTGCCATTCTCATGATACGTGCCCCCGGCACTAAGTGTTGTCTCCACAACGCTCCTCGCCGTGCCCGTGTGCCACTTCCATGACATGTGCCCCCGACACCATACGCACTCTGTCGCGCCCATACGCTGCACCATCTCCATGACATGTGCCCCCGGGCTCCCTGTCCACTACAGTGCCCTCGGCACCATACGCACTTTGTCGCACCCATGCGTCGCGCCACTAACACAGACTTGCCCCCGGCACCTTACTCACTCCGCCACGCCCATGCATCGCTCTGCTGATACGGCTTTGCCCCAATGATCTCTGTCACAATGTCGTGCCCCCGGGCACCATACACACTTCACCACGCCCATGCGCCAACTTTCCATGACATGTGCCCCCGGCACTAGGTATGGTCTCACGAAAGTCATCGCCGCGCCCATGTGCCATAATCATGTTACAGGCCTCCGGGCATCACACTTATTCACCACACCATGCGCCCTTGCCATGGACGTGGAACATGCTTCGACCCACTCTCCGGAGTGTGCAGCATTCCGGGGGGCTCTGTTCGTAATGCTCTGGCATGAGGACCCCTAGCAGCTGGATGGACTCGTTACCACAAAGTCATCGCCGCCACGGGATGGGCTCGTTACCACAAAGCCATCGCCGTTACTATCACGGGGGGCTCCGTTCATAGTGCTCTGGCACGAGGATCATCGCCGCCACGGGATGGGCTCGTTACCACAAAGCCATCGCCGTCACAATCTCGGGTGGGGCTCCGTTCGTAGTGCTCCTGCACGAAGACCCCTCGCAGCGGGATGGACTCGTTACCACAAAGTCATCACCGCCACGGGATGGGCTCGTTACCAAAAATCCATCGCCGTCACAATCACGGGGGGGCTCTGTTCGTAGTGTTCCAGCACGAGGACCCCTCGCAGAGAGATGGAATCATTACCACAAAGTCATCGCCGCCACGGGATGGGCTCATTACCACAAAGCCATCACCGTCTTTATTCCGGGGGGCTCCGTTCGTAATGCTCCGGCACGAGGACCCTTCGCAGCGGGATAGGTGACTCCTCCGGAACACTGTCTCCTCCAGGGTGCTTGCGTGACTGGCCTACATGCTCCAGCACTAGGGGCTTGCGTCGGCAACCCTATGGACTATGACCCCCCGGGTCACTCCGAGACAGGAGCATGTCTTCGGAGGGCATCGCACCTAGTCCGCCTAGCAGTTGGGCGTCGGGTCTTCCCCACTGCTTTCAGGCCTGTGGGACTCTACAAGGGCTTGGATTGGAGGCTAGATCAAGGGGATTCTCTGGCCACACCGGCGCTGTGGGAGCCAGTCTTTCCAGACAGACAGAGCGACGCTGTGCGGGGCAAGCCGAGTGAATATGCGATTCGACAGTCCCTGGAGCACCGGCAGCTGTGGACCCCTTGGTGACGTGTCACTCCCGGGGAGTGCCACGTGTCGTGTGATGACATCATATAAATAGAGGTCTTGAGAATTTATTTGGACGATTGGACATTTTCAGAACACTTTCACTTTCTCACACTACAAGAAAACAGGCTTTTAGCGACGGGGAAATCCGTCGCTAAAAGCTCAAAATCCGTCGCTAAAAGAATTAGCAACGGATTCACCGTCGCTAAAAATTTCTCGTATAAAAGCCCGTCGCTAATAGTTTACCGACAGAATCCTATCAATCCGTCGCTAAATATGTCATTTTTTTCGACGGATTTATTTTTAATTAGCGACGGATATTCCGTCGCTAATTATATTTTTAAAATTTTAATTTATTTTCTTTTTTGTCAAATTAGCGACGGATAAAATATTTTAGCGACGGAATATTCCGTCGCTAAATAACTGATTGTTGGAATACTTTTAGCGACGAAATTAATCCGTCGCTAAAAGTCAAGTTTTTTTTGAATTTTTTTTTATTTTTCAATTACCCAGACCTGTAATACAATTTTCAATTCTCAACAACAACGCGCAATAATCAATATAGAAAGAAATATATATATATATATATATATATATATATATATATATATATATATCAATCATAAAAAGACTCATATGTACAAGCCGGGAACCGGATACAGCCGGTTAGGAGAGGGGAGAAGAGTACAAGCCGGGCGCGGGGGGGGGGGGAAGCTAGGAACGGGCACGGGAAGGGGCTCATCAGGGGTTGCCGAGTCCCAGATCTGGATCCTGCTGATCCGGGGCCGGCTCGGCCTGCCCAACAGTGCCCTGCTCCCTGATCATCCTCACCACACTGTAGCAATGCGCTGGATCTCCTCGTCGTCCAACTGAAGACGAGGAGCCGGTGTCTGTGGAGGGGCAACAGGGGGTGAGGACGCTCCTATCAATGCACGAGCAGTCGTGCTAGGCAGGTCGCGTATGCGGCCTTTCGGCCGATTCATGACCTCCGGCGTATCCAGCCATCGCTTCAACCCCCCAGTACTCGCAGCCGTACTAGTGGACGCTGATGGCTGTCCGAACTGCTGCTCGGACCCCCTTAGCTGTTTCGTACGAGGCCTGTAAAAATAGTGGTTTAACGATATGTTAGGGCATTAATTAACGAAACGGACATTGATGATAGAAAGAAAAAACATTAACAACTTAAATAAATTGACTCACATCGATCCACCGGGCAATATCTGAAATATAGTCGCCCGCCCGGTGCGCCTCGTCCTTGTCCTTCTTCCGCACGTGCGTCTGATTATAGGTCAGAGCTATGACCTCATCCTGCTCCAGATCCGGTTGCTCGACCGCGTTCATGTGTCGGACGATGTCGTGTGGCACCAACCCCCCCCCCCCCCCGTGTGCGTCGGATCTCTGTTCTGTCTGTTCTCGGCCCCGCTTTTACTCTTGGCGTCCCAGCCTGGATCCGCAGCCCACCGATCTATCATCTGCCCCCATACACGGTGAGATATCCAATGTAGGGGATATCTCGTCATGTCCCAGCCTGGATCTCGTCATGGTGGAGCCATTAGCGGTAATTCTTGCCGATGTAGGCAAAGAAAGCCTGCTGCCCCAGTACCTGCTGCTGAGGAGTGTCAATTAGGGGGTTCTATTGATTCAATTTAGGGTTTGGTTGATTTGGGGCATTCAATTAGGGGGTTCAATTATTTTAATTTAGGGTTCGATTGGATCAAGGGCATTCAATTAGTTTAATTTAGGGTTCGATTCGATTAGGGCATTCAATTTAGGGTTTAATTACTTCAATTTAGGGTTTGGTTGATTTAGGACATTCAATTTAGGGTGCCTGTTACAGCCTCTCTCCCTCCACCCCATGTATCCTCACAGCCTGCCCACTCCTTTTACCCACTGCACACACTCAGCACTTTACACTGCACCACCTACATATGTAAGTACACAACACACTATACGCACACACTGCACTCAGAAAATGCACTTGCAGTCACGGCTGCCATCACTGCGACTCCATAACCACCTCCTCACGCCCAGCCCAAAACACACCAACCTGCAGACCCTCTCTCTCGGCAGGGCAGTATCAAATCAACACCTCAATTATTTTAATTTTTTTTAATATTCAACCATAGTTTTCGAGATAACCAGTCAAAACACCACATAATAAAACAAAGTAGCATGATCTAATCCAAAAAAGTACAACAGTGGGTGCTAAATATTGACATATGTACCATGCCAAACCAAAGAAAATCGACAGTGGGTGACTTACCTTCTAAGTGCGGCTGACGAGTAGTGGTTGTCGGCGGCAGTGGACGGCGGCTGTGTTGGTGGCGAGGCGACAGTGGAGGGCGGCGCTGGCGCGGCGACAATGGAGGTATATATCGGTCTACCGGCGTCGAGGGGAGGATGTCGTGTCGCCGGAGGTGGGGCACCGTGGAGGTGAGAACGGCGGTGAACCGTGGAGGTGAGAACGGTGATGAACCGTGGAGGTGAAGTCGCCGGCAAAAACGGGGGTGAAGCTGATTTTCGAATAGAGAAACGGGGAGAGAGAAGAAACAGATCTGGTTAATTTTAAGGATAGCTTTTAGCGACGGAATGACCCCGTCGCTAAAAGTCCGTCGGTGAACGTCGTACTTTACCGACATAATTATTAGCGACGGGGACATTCCGTCGCTTAAAATTTTTTATTAAACCCTCCAAAAATAAAAATAAAAATAAAAATCTTTTAGCGACGGAAGTTCCGTCGCTAAAAGACAGCCGGAAAAAGCCCGTTGCAAAAAACCTTTTTCGACGGAATTTTTCCGACGGATAATTATGTCGGTAAATTACAATTTAGCGACGGAATCGAGTCCGTCAGCAATATTCCGTCGCAAAATACCTTTTTTCTTGTAGTGTCACATTAGAATCCTAGAGAGAGAAACATACATGACCTTGACTTTGGACCTAAGCATCGGACTGTGATTGTCGTCGTGTATTCACCGTGCACCATTGCCCTCGCAGTACTGCCAACCTCAAGCTCTGTCTGGGAAGCCCTTGGTCTCTGCTCTTGTTGTGTCTCACATCAACATACTTGGCATGACTCGGATTGTATTCCTTGTGGCACCTCCACGTCGACTGCGAACCCACTTTCTTTGGCATCAGTAGTTTAACACAACTTAAATCTATAACGTAGTGCTAGATAACCACTATATATTAGGAATGTTAGACATAAGGCTGGTGCAATAGGAGGTTAAGAGAGGCAAGTAAATTATTGTAATACATATCCATTATGTCCAGATTATCGAGACTAGTGATTTTAGACCACCTGATATAGTGTATGTTTCGGTGAATAAAAAACTAAGACTTTGGTACAATGAATTTACAGGTTTCTCGGTAGAAGAAAATTTTGATTATGAGTGTTTTCTAAATGCCTCATAATCGTGTCATTGCCCTTACTAAGGAGGTAAGGTTGGAACCGTGAGTTTACTTTTTCCTAAATGAATGAAAATCTAGGATGATCGTAGAATGTTTACATGAACGACAAATAACAAAACTTATTGGAAGCGTCAAAATCCGACTTTCTTTCTCTTTTTTTGTCACCTTATTTATTAGTAAAAGGTTTAGCTTGGCTTAGCAAAGAACGAACTATAAACAAACACAACATAACGTTAGTTTCGAATTCTCGATTTGTTCTGGAAAACCATATCTGAACATAAAATTAAGATATCAAAACAATTCTACAAGTTACTAGCTAGAATTCCGTACTATGCAAATACGGAGACAAAACTAAAAAGCTATATTCTTCCGGGCCTTAGAATATTTCGGAAC
Source organism: Escallonia herrerae (assembly GCA_033070095.1). Classification (NCBI taxonomy): domain Eukaryota; kingdom Viridiplantae; phylum Streptophyta; class Magnoliopsida; order Escalloniales; family Escalloniaceae; genus Escallonia; species Escallonia herrerae. The sequence goes on from JAVXUP010000289.1 coordinate 405,351, forward strand.
GCAAACCTGAAAAATAGAAGTAAAAGGACAAAAATATGCATGCACAATGGTATATCGATCCTAAAATTTAGGCCCTTTTTCCACCAGAAAAAGGAAAGCTATTTTTTATTTAGGCCTTTTTGTCTTATCCAAACCATAAGCGTCGAGTGTGAAGCATGACCCAAATCCATGTGAAAGCCCAATGGCGTCCATAATACAAGAAGCCCTCCTTACTGGGCTGACAACTGTAATTCCAGTAAAGTGATATTTTATTTTATTTATACATTTATTAAGGTAGAGTAGCCTTATGATGAAACATTTTTTGAACTTTTAATTATACTCTTTTGCAATACATAGACTGAATTCAGGAAAAGAAAGTCACAATCATTATTGAAATTTCTTAACATTTAATAAATAAGTCGCTTCAACCCACTACAATTTAAAACAACTCTTCATTCCGATCATTCCAACCCACTCAGCTCAACCTTATTGTATTCGGCCATCAATTTCTACTACTCATTCGCTCCCGGTCTCTATCTTCCTAGTGAACTCATATTTTTTTTATTGATCTTTATTATTTGTATAGATCAGATTTACCTATGTTTTCTTTAATAATTTCACATGCTGCCAACTATTCCAGTTATGAATTAAGCCTAAGTTTTTAATCGGTATGAATTATAATTTTATGTTGAACGACCTATTAGATCTTGACTTGGATGATCCCGTGGACCATTAGGTTGCGTATCATTTGGGCTTTTGAATTTTTTGTTTTCACTTATTTTCATACTGTGTGTTTTTGTTGAAAACAAAAACACCGACTTGTTCTTTTACACTTTTTCGAAAAGTAACTGGTGTTACCTTTTCCTTATAATCTTGTTCATTTACACTTTTTTTATTCTCTTTTTTTCATAATATTTGTCCTTTATTTTTTGTAAATATCCCTGCTGTTCATGTTGTGTTTTAACCTAATGCCCTTAAAATGCCTTTTTAATTATGGAGTCCAACATGAGGTGCCCACTAGTTTAAATCCATTGTCAGATCTAATCCTATTACCCAACTAATCCGGTGGCAATAGCTGTTGGGTGTCAATCTTGTGGTCAAGGGCGGACCACCCACATGACCGATGGTGGCCATGGCACTCCCAAATTTTTGAGAAATTTTCTTTTTATTTTTTTAGATAATAGATAAATATATTTGAGTAATTATGAAAATGTCATTATATTATAATATTAATTAATTAGAATTTCCTTTTATTGTATTTTTTACTATTTGTGCCATCAGCCATCATGTATTTGTCTTTATCATTCCTTTGCTTCATCTCCATTCTTCTAAATTTCAAATTCTAAAACTTTAGATTATAATAATAATAATAATAATAATAATAATAATAATAATAATAATAAAATGAATAGATCAAGATTAGTTTTTTAATTTAGTTTAAAGTCTTATAGTATGTTAACTTATACATTACTATATTGTACTCATACAATTGATGATAACATTATTAATATATCTATACATTAAGTGACTGAAATCTTTTCATACAAGATTAATAATTTGTTATTGACTATTCTTACCAAGTTAAATATATTACTATTAATTAGTAAAATTATATGATTTAATGTATTAAATAGTGATACTAATTATGATGTGTTTTTGAATTGTCATATTATATGTAAACTTGAACCTTCTAAAATTCTTTTATGTCAGTCATTATTTTTTTTTATGACTTCTTACCCCCGTTAGATTAGACTTTCTGGATCTGTCCCTACCAGTAGTTGTCGTTGTTCAACGGCAGTTTTCTTGGTGGGTTTTGCGAGTGGCAATAAGTGGTACGAATGTCGGCTATGGTGGTGCTATAGCTTCGATATAGATGCATTGGTTCTTCACGGTGGCAAGGAAGGTTCCAGTTACAATGAGACGGTGGCATGGTGGTGCTGGTGGGTCTAGGAATAATTATGAGAGAGAGTGAGAATAGGGGTGAGAGAATATGATTGGTGTCGGACAAGTTTGCTTTCCTTCACCTTCTTTCTCACACGGGTTGTAACTAATTGGAAAATATGAAAACACCTATTCTATTGCTTGGACAAACTTTTTTTGGTTACAAGAACGATATATTGTAGACGAACAACCAAAAACAAATATCTTTTTTTCCCATCATTACAAATATAAAAATTAAAAACTCTGAATGAACAGGCCTAATTATTTAGAGACAAGTTGTCGGTTTTCAAGCTTAGGTTGATGCTCAAGAAAGCACGACGGGGCTTGTATGGTAACATCGAAAATCTAGGAGGGATATAGTAAACTCCGGGGGTTATAAACTCACTTTTTTCTTAGTACCTAATCTTGAGTTTTAAATAGACGAAGGATAATGAAAAGTAAGAGTTGGCAACAACAACTGAGAATAGTTATGAACTCGCTTTTTTCTTAGTACCTAATCTTGAGTTTTAAATATACAAAAGGTTGGTTTATTTTCAAAGATATTTAAACGCGGCACGAATATGGTGACCTAACTTAATTTTATAGTGACCTAAACTCAGGGGGTTATAAACTCACTTTTTTCTAAGTACCTAATCTTGAGTTTTAAATAGACAAAGGATAATGAAAAGTAAGAATTGGAAACAACAGTGAATAGTTATCAACTCACTTTTTTCTTAGTGCCTAATCTTGAGTTTTAAATATACAAAAGGTTGGTTTATTTTCAAAGATATTTAAACGCGGCACGAATATGGTGACCTAATTTAATTTTATATATACCTGAGTTACACATCACTGCATTGATTCAATCATGTTTCATTCCAATCATGCGGACGTCATTACATGGATGATGATATCTCAATTTAGGGTTACACTTCACTTTATCAATCTACCTCAAACCGAATACCTCATGAACGCCAACTAAATATGTACATAGTTACCTACCCTAGCTGACACCCACTAACAGTGTAAAGGATATTGTCAACATGCATGGTCATTTGAAAAGATTCAACGCAAGCAGATCACTACTCAAGAACAAAGGAAAAGTTAAAGAATTTTTTTTTTCCATTGACAAATCTTTACTATATATTACAAGAAAAACCAGAATTCAACCGAAGGATAGCATAACTCGACCCATGCACAGTGGAATGCGGCTCGGTCCTAGAAGGAAAGTCTAATCGATGAGCTTATGTCAAAAATAAATGTTACCTCGATTAATAGTATTTCTCCGTCTTTAAAAAAATGATTATATTTTATTTTTTAGCTATCTCAAAAAAAAAAAATACATCGCTTTTGAAATTAAGAAAGATTTCATATGTGTTTTTCCATCTTAACACTTCTTTCACTTTTTTTTGGTTCTATTTTTCTCTTCATATTTAATCTTCCACCGGTTTAGGGCCCGTACGCTTACGAATTTTTTTCCGTATTTTGTATTATGTTTTTGTTTTTCAGAATTTAGTATTCAGTTCTAAAATCGTATTGTGTACTTTTTACCTTTTTTCGCATTCACTTTTTTCAGTTTTTTTTGTACGTTTACCATTTTCATTTTCGTTTTCACCAACCTTTTCTGAACCAATCCTGTATGTTTAAATTTTTCTACAATATTTGTACACAAAATTTTCCATTTTAACCCTACACTATTTGTACACAAAAAGAATGTAAATATGGGAAACAAATAGAAAAGAACTTTTAATAAGTTTATCATCGTGTTGATAAGCATATTACAACGTGAAGCAGAAGCGTGACACACAAGGCCATGAATAAAAACCTTTTACATAAATTGTTAAAGAGCCAGAAAAAAAATCCAAGTTTAAACAACATTGTCATAATACATTGACGAACATTACATAGATGTAAACCAACAATCACCCACGGCGGTGACTATTATTAGTTGCAACATGATCCCTCCATATATGATACGCCAACCCATCCCTGAAATTGATCATGCGGTTGCATGCTGCCTGAGACAAGTCGGGAGTTGCGAAAACAGATGCCTCATCTCCATGTACTCGCATTTCTTCTATCATGAACTCATTGAAGAGAGGGTCGTCTGGTGTATTTAGACGAATGAAGTTGTGCAAAACAAAACAAGCGTTGACGATAATAATTATGCAAACGTTAACTGTAATAACCTGTTGAAGAAAATATTTGTCAAGCAGCGGTTTACACGTACATGCACGCTAATATAAGATAGAAAATTACATATATTTCAAATAGTCAACGTTAATATAAAATAAAAACCATAGTCTACCACATTGATGATTCCAAAATTGCCACTGATACACAACAGTGGACTTGCCCAACACAAATGTTGAGCGAAATGAATTAGTAGAAAACCCATACTTCCTTTCTTCTTCTTTCTTTCCACCAACACTCAGAACACACACTCTTACACCACGGCTGTTCACTCCTCTCTATACACACTACACATACACATATGCACTTACACTTCCACCCCTCTCACAAACCCACTCCTCACATGAACACACACATATTCCCACATTACATACACCACCATATACTCTCACAACATAATACCCTCTCATACTAAACAAAGTGCACAGCCACACCCACGTGTTCTTCTTGCCCAACACATATATTTTACCTATTCAAAGACCCATTCCATAACTTTGCTAACCCACAGAAACACATGTACACTACAGGTACACACCACTCTCTTGCACACACTACACATCCAACAATACCCATTTTCATGAAATCTCACAATGCTTTTCACCACAGTGTGCACACAAGTTCACCAGCCATACCCATTGCCTCATGGCAGTGGGTCTCCTTCTTCTTCCTTCTCTTTTCATGCACTCACCCACAATATGTACACACACACACACACACACACACACACACACACACACATATATATATATATATATATATATACACCTCTTCTCAAACCCTAAAATATACCTGTGTACATGGGGCTATTTTGGCAGCCCCTCCTCTTGTCCCTTACACTACAATCACACACACTCAAGCACAGTAAGAAAGCACTCCCAGTCCACCATTAACCCACAATTTTCCACCCACTATCTAACACAAAAACACACACTGGTTCCCACAAATTCACCCACGCACTAAACTCATGCTCACATACAGCCAACACACCCACGCAAACTTTAATACACCTGTACACACGCACACAATGTATAAACACACACAAACTCTCAAAGGCACTCCCTCACGACACACTGTATTCACACCCATCTTCCAAACACTTCACACACTCACTATCACGCACTAAATGGCCAACCCGTTTGCAACTCTCATACCCACTGCCGTCTTCCGTAAATCTCTTTTCTTCCCCAACAAATTCATGCCTTCATCAACCATTTACGAACATACATAAATACTCACAAGACCACATAGCATACTCTCACATATACACCTGAGCACATTCTTAATCCTCATGGCTACAGCCTTGTCTCGCGGCTATTAACCCACATATTTATCCTACCATGCCCACTGCCTCACGGCAGTGGGTTTCCCTTCTTCTTTCATTTTACACACACACGCATATATATATATATATATATATATATATATATATATATATATATATATATATATATATATATATATATATATATATATATATATATATATATATATATATATATATATATATATATATGGGAGCTGATCCATTGATAGCGCTAGCAAAATAGGAGAATTTGCTAGCGCGATCTGGCCGTCCATCCCAAAAGATGGACGGCCCAGATCTTTTTTTTTGCGTTTTTTTAAGTACGTCCGCTACATTATGTAGCGGACAATTTTTTGCATTTTTTTGACAATAATACCCTCCGAGTCCGTCCGCTACATAATGTAGCGGACAAGTTTTCAGACTTTTTTTTTTCTCTTTCTGTCATTAATGTTCTGACTTTTTTTTTCTCTCTCTCCCGTCCGCTACATAATGTAGCGGACAAGTTTTCAGATTTTTTTTCTCTTTCTGTCATTAATGTTCTGACTTTTTTTTTTCTTTTTCTCTCTCTCTTGTCCGCTACATAATGTAGCGGACAAGTTTTTAGATTTTTTTCTCATATCTTTTTCTCTCTCTCTCTCTCTCTCTCCCCTTCATTAAAGCTCTGACTCTTTTCTCTCTCCTTTCTCTTCTTTTTGATCTCTCTCTCTCTCTTTCTTCTCTTTCGTCATCTCCCCTCATTTCCTCTCTCTCTCTCTCTCTCTCTTTCTGGGCAGACTCTAATGTTTTGGTCAAGATGAGGAATGGGTTTCTGCAAATAAATTTCCACCTGATACAACATAGTCACTATTAGCATTGGCTTCATCAGCAGGAGCCATCTCAGGCCTTGTGGATGAGGTTAATGCTGCTGAGGTGTCCTCTCTTTCATCAAAAGAACTACGAAATCAGGTGCCAGACAATACAGCTTGCAGCTCTGCCGAAACTCATATCTCGGAAGAACAAAGAGTTCACATAGAAGCGAATAGGTTAAGGTTAAGGGCGTTAGTAAGAAAAATGACCACAAAAGGAAGGAAAGAGAAAGAGACTAAAGTCAGAAAGGTGACAGAAAAATGACCACAAAAGGAGAGAGAAAGAGAAAGAGAAAAAAAGTCTGAACATTAATGACAGAAAGAGAAAAAAATCTAAAAACTTGTCCGCTACATTATGTAGCGGACAGGAGAGAGAGAAAAAGAGAAAAAAAAGTCAGAACATTAATGACAGAAAGAGAAAAAAAATCTGAAAACTTGTCCGCTACATTATGTAGCGGACGGGAGAGAGAGAAAAAAAAGTCAGAACATTAATGACAGAAAGAGAAAAAAAAAAGTCTGAAAACTTGTCCGCTACATTATGTAGCGGACGGACTCGGAGGGTATTATTGTCAAAAAAATGCAAAAAATTGTCCGCTACATAATGTAGCGGACGTACTTAAAAAAACGCAAAAAAAAAGATCTGGGCCGTCCATCTTTTGGGATGGACGGCCAGATCGCGCTAGCAAATTCTCCTATATTGCTAGCGCTATCAATGGATCAGCTCCCTATATATATATATATATATATATAGCACGCAAGCACATATACTTCACACTTGCTGGGTTTTCTCTTCTCTTCTTCTTTATACATACACGTATATTTTAAAACTAAACATTTACACAACACAGCTACTACCTCACAATAGCTTCCCTTTTGCTATCTTTTCTCTTTCAATACATCCACACACATAACAAATAGTCACTCACTACTGCCTCACAGTACTTTTAGCTCAATGAAGACATCCCTTCTCACTAGTACAGATCGAGAAATTCTCCTTAAAAGAATCCAGCAAACAACACCACTAAAATCGAATACTAAAAGCATGCCTAACTTCCATCAACGCCAGTAAACCCAAAAGGAAAAAATGAAACATAAGCGATAAGACCCGCAAGCAATCGGCGCATATGCTAACTGATTCAACAAAAGAGAAATTAAAAGAGAGAGAGATGGTTGTACCTTGAGGAGCTGTGCAGGAGAGGGGACGTCGTTCTCTCCGACTACGGAATGGTGAGTGCTTGTTTCGAAGATGGCGGGTACCGGCGGCGCCTTTGTCGTGTTTAGAATGGATCTTTGGTAGCCAGATGTGGGTTTGATCGGTGCAACTTCTCCTTCCACTTCGACAGATTTGGGATTGGCTTCGTGAGAAGGAACTGAAGAGTGGTTTTCATGAAAATCTGGAGGAGAAAAATGGCCGAGAGAGAGCAGAGAAAGGAGAGCTAGCTGGGAGCCATGAATTGACCAGCACAGCTGGGCGTCAAAGGCCATGCCTGAGAAATTGTGAATAGTGGACTGGATTGTGTTTTCTCTGACAGGGAGATACAACTCAACAAAAAAAAGGTGAAAATAGCCTTCGACCGTTTTCAGCTTTTTTGACACTATTTGAATTTTTTTTATCCAAAACAGAACTGAAAAGATGTAAACATACAATAAAAGAGCATCTTTTTCGTCATCATTACAAAAATAAAAACTGAAAAACATAAGCGTACAGCCCCTTAATTTCTCTTTCTTGACCCATTTTCTTCTCTCCCCCTCTCTATTGAGTAGAATGGAAAACTCATAGAACATGCTCCTTCTGTTCCTAATTAATTGATTATGCTTGATTTGCACGCTTATTTAGAATATAATTGAGTCAGGAAACGGCTACCTGAGCCTAAGGGTTGAGAAATCCGACAAAGATGATAGAACTCAATTTTTAATGCGGTTCCGTGTAGAAGGACATGCTAACCAACCAAATTCGCCCTAAAATAACTTTAAGCTCGACTAAACAACCATCACTTCACTTTAACTTATAATACAAAATCAAAAACGAGTAGATAAGATAAAAAATTCTCTGCTAATCGTGACATTAATGAAGCAACATTAGTAAATAAAGAGTATAACACGAATACTTTTATATACGTGCTAAAGCTCGATGTATACATTATATTATTATATTATAGATAGGGAAAAGAGAGCCAAGAACACGAGAGACGGCCAGAAAGACTCCAATCAGAAGTCCTATCAGCCAGCCAACTAAGGCATTGAGTGATACCTTTTGGGTAAGCATGAGCGTTATGTTTCCCTTCCAAATATTACTACACGACAAGTATCGAAGGAAAAAAGTGGTCAAATAAGGAGCCACACAACACTGTGTGTGTGTGTGTGTTTTTGTAAAACAGAGCAGCAGCCCACGAGTCAAGAACAGTGTGTTGTACCTGTACTTTAGACCACCGCGGGGTTGGAGTGGGTGGGTGGGTGGGGTGCTCAATTGAAAAAAGTTTGATAAAAAAGCTGGGGTTGGTACTTACAGACTGGTACAAGCTACGGATGAAAATGGAGTAAAAGGGGCAGAAAGAAACAAAAAGAAAATTGAAATTAAAAAGAGAAAATGATAAATGAACGGGCAGGGGGAAGTGCATTGCAGCTTTTATGGGAAGACGGGCCCCTTTACAGACACGGGGCCTTGGCATTCGATACTTTGTCGGAACTCGCAGACAATGATGTGTTCCCACTACCCCTCCCCCCTCTCACGCGCACGTTACGCCCACACCCACCATTTACTTCGTCCCCCTCTTTCGACCCTTGCCTAATGCCAAGAGCTACCCAGATGACCAAACCTTATTCCTGTGCGTTTAGCTTGGCTCCAAATTTTTTTCCCCTTCATTTTTCATTTTCATATTCATATTCAGAAACTAAAGATAGGTGTATCACAATTAAAGATTTACAGAACATAAAATCTTACTGTGCATATTAAAAAGTAAAGGAGAGTAATGTCATCGGGACGATGAACAAAAGTATTATACGCGAGTCAACGAATTTGACTAAAGAATCGGTAACTAGATTAGATTTGCGATAGCAATTAATGATAACTGATCAATGGTCGTATATAATTGGTGGAGCGCCAGACACTCATGACAGATGGGGAGGAGCTATTGATCGCTTGCGGCGAACCTGCGTAAACAAGACAGAACAACGAGGGAGCTAGATTCAATAATAACACAAGATAGCTTCAATTCGCGTTCAAACTGAAGTGCTCGTCGAATGGCAAGAATTTCCGCAATACGATTAGTGGTACGGCTAACACAAATAGTAAACTCCTCCCCTGAGCAGTTCTCAAATGGTTTTAGAGAATAATACCTATACCAACGGGACGAGAGTTACCGTAGAGACACTGTTGGCATTTTCGTATTTGTTATGAAGTCATTAATTAATTTAAGTTTTAATCGGACCCGATTTTTTTTATGTAACATAAACTCTATGTTGTGACATAAATAGCCTTCTTTTTAATTATGCATTTTTTTAATTTGCTGAATTATTTGCCCCTTAAATCTCACTTGAATGAATATTTATAATAAGGAAATTTGTCATTAAGCATAAATTGTCCTCCGCTTTATTTGTATATGTTAAGCACAAAGGCCAAGTAAAATGAGCGAGTGTTAACAAAGAGATCATTTTACGCCAAAAATTTTCTTGTTTTCTAATGAGACCTACCTCAGACATTTTCAGAAAATTTAATATGGTACTATTATCATCATCTTAATTGAATATTGCTTTTTTTTTTATTAACCAAACAAGAATAAAGATGACCGGTCAATAAATATTAAATCAAAACATCCTTTTCAGGTAAATAACTCCGAAATTCAACGTCAACACCTAATCCTCAAAATAAACGGCGTCAACAGCAATTGTGGAGCTCAAACAAACAATCAACCGAAGCAAGTCAAAGGTTCAGAGCAACGTTGGACGAGAGGGCGAGATCGTCATTACAACAAACTTTGGGCGGTCGGTACAGGCACAAAACCGTTTACCAGGGGACAACAAAAACCAGGGCACTGCAAAAACCGCCAAAGCAAGGGATATATCCTTTATGGGCTCCTCCTTATCGTACGCCTGGTAGTGCCCACCCTGTTATCGTACACCCCCACTTTCAGCAGAAGAAAAAAGTATAGGGAGGCACTGAAAGAACCTGTCAAACGCCCAGAATGGAACCCTAAACCCGTACCAACTTAATCTGTAGCCCGCCCCACCCCACGCCACCCACCCCCCCCTGAGGGGTATTGTTGCAAGTTCATAGCTACTAGATGATACATACGTGTACACAGCCTCTCTGCTACTGTTCCTTGGGGAGTGAACCCAAAGTCTGAGCTGACTTTTATTGTAGCAAATGGGTTTTCAAGTTGGTTTGGAGTTAGATCTGTACTACTTGTTTGATTTGTCAACTGGGTTTTGATTTTTGGTGGCCTAACAAAGGTTCCACTACCCAGATCTGAGGTTTTCTGGTTTAGGGTTTTCATATGCAAGAGAAGGAAAGAAATCTCTTGCCATAATTGGATATGTTTGATTTGGGCAGATATGGAAGGTATTTTAGGTGAGGAAAGTACATAGATAAGGGTTTTGGATTCTGTCAGTTGGATAGATTCGGGGTAGTCTACTAGTCTTCATCAGATCTCATCTCATAATAGCAAGCAAGTACATCAAGTAGCCAAGTAAGCAAAAAAGTCTACTTACTTATCAGCCTGACGTGATTGATGCTGAGGGAGCCGGTTGGTGAATGGTAGTTGAACGTTTGACGACATATTTCAGTGGGAGAAACACAGATTTAGAAGGTTAGCATAGGAGGAATTTCTTGGAGGACAAATGGCAAACAGGTGGTGGGCAGGAAATGCGGCGATGAACCCGATGTCATCGCCAACGCCGAACCTTCTTCTCAGGAACCCTGCTGATGATGACAACGCCGGGAACAGCAGCGGCAGCAACACAAACCCTAAAAACCAGGAGGAGGAGCTCAGCCGAGAGAACGAGCCTGATGACCAGAGCGGCGGCGGAGGCCTCGAGATTATTTCCTCCGCGCCCGGTGCGGGCGGGAGCTCGGGCCGGCGGCCCAGAGGCAGGCCGCCGGGGTCTAAGAACAAACCGAAACCCCCAATTGTGATAACCAAAGAGAGCCCCAATTCACTACGCAGCCACGTTTTGGAAATTAGCAGCGGTAGTGACATTGCTGACTGCATCAGTACTTTCGCGCAGCGGCGGCACCGTGGAGTGTCCGTTTTAAGTGGTAGCGGCATTGTCACTAATGTAACCCTCCGCCAGCCCGCCGCTCCGGGTGGTGTGCTCACATTGCAAGGGAGATTCGAGATATTGTCGCTCTCCGGCGCGTTTTTACCCGCTCCGTCTCCGCCTGGAGCGACTGGACTGACGGTGTATTTAGCCGGCGGGCAGGGGCAGGTTGTGGGAGGGACTGTTGTTGGGCCGCTAATGGCATCTGGGCCGGTAATGGTGGTGGCTGCAACGTTTACTAATGCGACGTATGAGAGGCTTCCCTTGGAAGACGAGGCGGCCGGAGAGGGAATGCAAGTGCAGGCAACATCAGGGGTGAATACAGGGACAGGTACCAGTGGTGGTGGTAATACTAATTTAGCAACCCACTCACATGGTTTGGTTGCTACTGACACATCATCTCCCATGCCCATATACAATTTACCCCCTAATTTGCTACCCAATGGTGGTGGTGGACAGATGCACCCTGACGTGTTTTGGGCTCCGCCGCCGCGGCCACCACCCTCTTACTAAAATCAGAAGCATAGGAGAGAGAAAGAGGATAAAGGGGGATTGTGTTTGTATGGTCCTTAAGGATAGGTTAGACTGAATTTCCAGACCTTTTTGTACTGCTATCTGTGAATCACATTCTCTGGTTAGGTTTTTGGGTTCATGTTTTGTTAACTTTTGTAACTTCTTGTTGGGTTCATTAATCTAATTAAGTTCACTAAGCTGCTATTTTTGGAAGTGGTGTTGGATAGCATGGTGCAGGCAATGAGGAAGTAACAAGGGATGGCGATGGAGATGGATGTGGAAGTTATTGGTTTCCTCTTCAGTGGTAAGCCCCTCAAGATTGTTATTCTTCTGCTATTCCTCTTTTTGTTACATATCTTAGTTTTGCCCCCAAGAAGCATAGTGTCATTTCCATCTATAGCTATGTATTGGGTGTGTGTGTGTGTGTGTGTGCGTGCGCGCTTCTAGAGAGTGCGGGTGAGAGAGAGATAGAGTTGACTGTAATCGTGTAGGGTTCAGTTCATCTGCATTTTCCCGGAATGGATCGTTTTCAGTTCAAGTTGGCTTGAAAAGGAGGTGCATGCCATCACATCATGGATACAACATGCATGGAGGGAGTGGCCATTATGCCATGCCAAAATTTGTTATATGACACATTCGGTATCTCTTTGGGTGTCAACTCTTGTACAGCATTAAATGTTGTTCTTGGTGAACAGTGGGTAGCTTACACTATAACTACCACATTGATGAGTTACATAAATACTCCATTTGTTACACTTTTACGGTTTTCTTGGACTTTGTCTCCATATAGGTTTTCAATTTTTTGTTGGGGGGAAAGTAGGGAATGACTCCCTCTACTTTACACGTTGTGCGTTTTGTCCCCCTCTACTTCAAATTTAAACACTAAACTCCGCTACAGTTTAAGAAAATTGGCACAGTTAATTGACGTAACCGATCTTTGTAAAATACTCTTTTTATCCTTCCATATAACCTTCAATTTTTCGGGAAGCATGCCCAAACCCGTGCCTTTCTTCTACATGTTCTTCACTCCTTTCCCCTTCCCATTCTCTGCATCATTTCCCCTTCCCCGTAGTTGTGGTTGTGATTGCGATTGATGGCGGTTGGTTGTCTGGTGACGGGGCTTAAGAGTCATGGTCGCCAGCGATGGTGATTGGGAGTCATGGGTGGCCAGTGTAGGTGATTGGGTTTGATGATCTATTGGGGTTTTGAAAATTGGGTTTGGTTATGCGGCCACGCTGATGGAGTTAGAGGCAGAGCGGATGGATCGGCGGTGCTGATTGATGTTGATGATCAATTGGGGTTTAGGATTCAGTATGGTTTTGGATGGCCGATTGGTGGCCCACGGCATGTGACATGAATGGTGGTTGTGCGGCGGCGTGTGTGGGTGCCTGGTGGAGGGACTGCTCCGACATTGGCCATGGGTGGGCCAATCGATTGGTGGCCGTAGCGTGGTTGGTCGATTGGTGGCGAGCAGGAGTCTGCGGTGGACATATGGGGACTCGGGTGTGTAAAGGTGGAGATGGTGACCGGAGCTCCGGCGTCCGTCACTGACTGAAAATCAGAAAATCTATCTCGCCCTTTTGTCGCTGTCTTTCTCTCGTGCTCTCGCTATTCCTAGTGGAGACGGTGGCGGGTGGCCGAATTTTGACGAACAGTCGCGAAGATGGTGGTCTATGGTGGCCAGTGATGGAAGTTGGTCTACAGTGGAAGGTTGGGGCTGCGATGGTAGCTGCGCTGGCTTGTGACAGTTGAAGGTGGAACGGTGAGTGTGTTGCTGTTGCGGTGGGAGGTTAGGGCGTTGATGGGTGATGGTGGGTGTGTTGCTGTTGTGGCAGGAGGTTGCGACAAGAATGGCTATTTACGGCGGTGGGCGGTGGCTGCGATTGGTGGTCTATGGTGGCATGTGGTTGTCTACGGTGGAAGGTTGGGGCATTGATGGGTGACGGTGGATGTGTTGCTGTTGCGGCAGGAGGTTGCTATTTATCGCCAACCAAACGTAGCGACAGAGAAGACGGGGAGGAGATGAGAGGAAAACAAGGGAAGGGAGAAAGAGAGAGACAGAAAAAGAGACAGACAGGAAAACAGGGCATTTTGGTCATAAAAATCAGGTTTTGAGCACCATATGGTTCCCTCCAAAAAAACACAGTTAGTTTGGATATTTTCCGTTAACTGTGCTCATTTTCTTAAACTGTGGGGGAGTTTAGTGTTTAAATTTGAAGTGGAAGGGGATAAAACGCACAACGTGTAAAGTAGAGGGGGTCATTCCCTATTTCCCCCTTTTTTTGTTTCTAAGCTAAACCATGAGCTTCGGATCTGGCCGTGAGAGCTCTCCGATCCCATCCGCGTGTGTTTAGGCTTGTTTTCAAGTAGCAACAATAATATAAACCGTCAATACTTCTCTCTAGTGTGTGGCTGTCGGGTTTGATGCAACTTTTTGCTTCATTTCTTCTTCCATATCACTTAGCTTGGTAACCCCAAACAGAGATGACCTTTATCGTTTACCACTTTCTTCCAAGGACATGCTGGTCACTCTTCCTTTCCCCAGCCATCCGGTTGGTTGTGCTTTTGTTGATGTACTTTTTTTTTATTATGTAAAGACGAGTTCGGTTCAGCAAAAGAAAGAAACATACCAAAAGCTAATGTCTTCAGACAAGCTTATGCCCACATTAATCTTCTTGATTAAGAACATGAAAGAGAACTGCATACAGTATGATGCTATTTCATCTATACATAAACTGTATGTTTGCAATGTGTATACGCAAACATGTACATCTTACGTGTTGATATATGTCTTGTATTTATGTCCCACATCGGTTACTCAAAGGTTGAAACTTGGCTCTTAGTATATAAGACATCTTGTCCCATATTGCTTGGAGAGAGAAGATCTCTGCTTTCTTCAAGTATAAGTAATGTGTCTTGTAGTGTGTTTAAGGGTAAGAGAGAAGCGTCCTTCTTTGGGTAGACCAAGAGAGGAGAGTCCTTCTTTGAGCAGTAAAGAGAGAAGAGTCCTTCTTTGAGTAGGCCAAGATAGAAGAGTTCTTTGAGTAGGCCAAGATAGAAGAGTCCTTCTCTGAATAGGAAAGAGATGATAGTCTTTCTTTGAGTAGGCCAAGAGAGAAGATACGTGAGAGAGCGTTGTAAATCTGACTAGTGCAAAGTGAATTTGATTTCTCTCAGTTTTCTCTGTGCTTTCTTATTTGGTTATTCGCGTTATATACATTTATCTAGAGCGATTTCGTACAAGTGGTATCAGAGCTTCTAGGTTTATTTTTTAGAAAAACTGTAAATCTGACTTGTGCAAAATGGATTTGATTTCTCTCAGTTTTCTCTGTGCTTTCTTATTTGGTTATTCGCGTTATATACATTTATCTAGAACGATTTCGTACAAGTGGTATCAGAGCTTCTAGGTTTATTTTTTAGAAAAACTGAAATGGATTTGAGAGGATAAATATGTAGAACAACAGAAACATTACGTGTATCTAATTAACTATTAGTGCCATCTTTTCTCGTGTATACTTCAATCTGAGCTAGATCAAAAGCTGGATTTCTGTATTCTCATAATGATGTGCTGTGTGGAAGGGACACTCATAATGCCGAAAGCGGATTTGCAAATCTATGTACTTCCAATCTATTCATTAATATTTACTTGTTACTTCAAAGTGCTTTCCTACTCCAAAGGTAATTGCTTTGGAATCGATGTGAATGAACTACCCGACGAGGTAATATTTAAATTGACATTTACTTGGTTTTGGTTTTGGGAGGCCAAGTCAATATCTTGCAACTGGAGTCATGAACTAGTTGCTAATAAGTTATATTCTTAAGGTCTAAATAGTCTGGTTTATTTAAAATTGCGAAGAGAAATTACTACTATATATAACTATATAACATAACGAAATGGTACACCTCTATTGCTTAATCTTGGGTATTCAAACTCATAGGCGCTCTTCGTTAAGATAATTGGTTGGCAGAGGGCATTTGGAAAAAAACTGTATATTCACAAGAGAGTAGAGTTGATGTGTTGTAGCGAGTTCAATAAAGACTGCATACAGTAGGATGATTCTTTCCAGCTCTGGTTACACTTTCCCAACCAGCTGCATGGCACAGTTGACACTACTCCAGTTCCTTGTAGCATTCTTCTTCTCTTCATTATCTCGGGTGATGTTTCTCTTCCTTATTGCATAGCATTTGTTAGAAGTACGTAATCTGCTGATCATCTGGAGCTCGGCGAGAACTTACAACTGGTGACGGTCTTCAGGTAAACATTGTACTGGTTCAGTTTAGTATGTCTGAGGACTCCTCTTCTCAAATATGAGAATTTCTTCACTATGACGGTGATATTTGGTATGACATGGTGTAATGGACTGGTTTAGATCTAACCAGATGAAGGGATTCTCAAACAATAGAGTAGATCTAACCAGATGATGGGATTCTCAAACAATAGAGGTTCAAGGTTATATCAACCTTTAATGAATCTGTTGGTTACACCATATCATATGTATCACAGCTTTCTTAAGAGTTCCCCCCCCCCCCCCACCCCCCCCCCACCCCCCCCCCCCCCCACAAAGAGGAAGTTTAGGTTTGTGTGGTCAAGTCTTCACATAATGTATTTGGTACAAGTTACTTTGGGATGAGGTGTTGATCTGAGCAACTTCAAGTGTGACTACTCGTTTCACCCACTTCAAAAGTTTTAAAAATTTTATGCAATAGTTCCTAAAATCATGTGTAAGTTGAAAAAAGTCTAAATTGAAATTTAGACGATGATCTAGAAAGTCACAAGCCTCACTACTCTTGATTTCTTACAATATTAAAATTCATATTATGGCTTTGACAATTGGTTTTATGGTCAAAATATGGACCGAGCGACTTAAGTTTTTGAAATGATAGAAGAACCATTAGTCTTATTTTACTTGCCAAAACAGTATTTAAGGTTTCAAATTGTCACCAACAGTAGCATAATTGCAAAATGAAAATGACTTTTATACCATTTTAACAATTAACCTTATAAAAAGTTTTGGATACTTGAAGAATTTTTTGCGTTGCAATTTTTTATTTTGTTTTATGTAAGCATTAGTAATATATAAACTACTTTTCCATGCTTTGCCTATTGTTAAATTCAAACCTGACAAAAAAAATTATTTTGTTTTACGTGAGCGTTAGTAATGTACAAACTACTTTTCCATGCTTTGCTATTGTTAAAGTCCAACCTTCGCCTATTGTTGAAGTCCAACCTAACAAAAGCCACGGGAAAAGACCTTTTAAGTTCTTTAATTTTTGGATTGGATGTTGCGAAACACTTTCGAGACTATTTTGAGCAGAATCTGGGAAGAAGAGCAGACTAATAATGCTTGTCATCAGCTTGTTTTTAGACTTAAAAAACTGAAACCAAAGTTAATTCAGCTCAATAGAGCTCACTACAGCAATATATTCTTCGGAACTTTTAGAAATTCAGAAGAAAATCTTTGGCCAGCATGACAGTGGGATAATATCATTAGAGAAAGAATATAATATCATCTTTTTAAAGCTAAGGAAGCTTTCTATTATTAAAAGTCCAGAGTTGAAGGACTAAAGTTGGGAGATGGTAATACTACATTTTTTCACAAGGAGGTTCAAGTGCACAGGGCAAGGAATACAATTCTTTCTATCAACACGGTGTAAGGAATTCAAGTTGACGGAGAGCAAGCTATACGTCAAATTGCCACAAATCACTTTGCGCAGTTCCTTGGATATCCAGTACCTAGCTTGTTGCGTACTAAGAACAGGTTTAGTCAAGGTGTTAACTAGCATCTAATCCCAATGATTTGCTATGTTATGCGCTTCAGTAACTGAGAAGGAGATCATAAAGGATGCAGTGTTCTCCCTTAGCCTAATAAAGTCGTTGGATTTGATGGATATATTGCTGAGTTCTTTCGAAATAATTGAAAGATTGTGGGCAAGGATGTTAGTACACCTATTTAGAGATTTCTTCACCGAAGGTAAAGGTATTAAATTGGTTAAGTAACAACTGCCATAACTTGATTCCAAAGGCCCCATGCTCCAACCGAATGGAGGATTTCAGACCCTTGGCATGTTGCAATATGGTATACAAGTGCATATCTAAGGTTCTTTGCTATCGAATTGAAGGTGCACTACCAAGCCTTATATATCAGCACCAGATAGTTTGCTGTTGTTTCCAATAGAAATATAGCAGATAATATCGTCCTTATGTAAGAATTGGTTAAGAACTATCACAAAATGGAGGGCTACCTAAGGGCATGATGAAAGTGGATATACGAAAAGCATATGATTCTGTTCGGTGGAATTCTTTGAAGAATGTTATGGAGATTCTCTAATTCCCTACTAAATATATCGATTGCGTCATGCGATGTGTTATTACTGCAAGATTTTCATTATGTTATGGAGATTCTCTAATTCCCTACTAAATATATCGATTGCGTCATGCGATGTGTTATTACTGCAAGATTTTCAATTAATTCAATGGTTCTATGGAAGAGTATTTTGCTAGTGCCAAAGGCTTAAGGTAATGGGACCTAGATCCACCGACATTTTCTTGCCGGTGATGGTAGCATTCTCTCGGTTGCTCGACAAGTACACTACATGTGAGGACTTTACTTTCCACCCCAAGTGCAAGGATTTACAAATAAATCATCTATGCTTTGCTGATGATTTATTATTCTAGCAGCTGCTATCCGACAGTCCATTACATGGATCAAGTAGGTCATTGCTAAATTTGGTTAACTTTTTAACTTTATCCTAACTTGCAAAGAAGCTATAACGTTATGGCAGGTGTCAATGAGGATATCACTGCATAGATTAATGTTCAAATTATTGGTATTCGTCATGAACATATCTGGTAATTCCCTTCAGGTTTACAAAGCTGATCAAGGACTATCAGGTTCTTATTAAAAGACTATCAAGTAAGATACAAATTTGGACAACCAAGTACCTATTTCAATTGGCGACATTAGTCCTCCTTAGCATGCAAGTGTACTGTGCTCAATTTTTTTCTTTGCCTAAAGCATAATCAAGTAGGTTGAGACAAAAATTAGAGCTTTTATATGGCTTGGTAATTAGGAGATCAAATGCAGAGGGGCTAGGGTTGCTTGGAAGAATCTATGCCTACCAAAATAGGAAGGTGGGTTGGGTGATTGGGTCTTCAAAAGGTTACAAGGATGGAACAAGGCTGCTACGAACGTATATGGGATATTGCCCATAAAAAGTCTCTCTCGGTTAAATGGTGTCACATGTAAATTATTAATTGATCATCTACTATCCTTCAAGACGCCTGTTACTTTGTCTTGGACTCGGTGTAAAATCATGAAGCTGAGAACTACATTTTAAAGTTCATCAATTACAGAATTAAGAATGGTAAGACGAGTTTAGCATTGGTTAGACCACTGGATGCCCTGTGCAGAATATTTTATGAGTCTAAATTAGTCGTTCATATTAACGCTGCTGATCGATACAATCAAAGATGGCCAGTGGCTACTACCTGATGCAAGATTAAGAGAGCTTAGGATGAAATGGCTGCAGTGGCACCACCTTAGCAGGATAAGGAAGACAACTTGTTCGGAATAGTGCAAAAGAATGACCTTTTATCAATTAACACTGCTTGGCAGGCCTTAAGGACCGTTAACAGTACTGTTCCTTGATGGCAGCTTCTTTGGTTCCCAGATCATATCTCCAAATGCACTATCATCTTTTGGAGTTTTTTGAACTGGGAGAACTGAAAGCGCCTGAACCAGATGGAATTTAGACTATTATCCTTCGGTGGTGTTGGTCCTTCATGAGTCCCGTGGTCACTGGAGCTGTCTTGTTATTTCTTAACTCAGGGAGAATGCTCACAGAGGCTAATAGAACATTCATCATCAGTTTAATCCCTAAAAGTAGTGACTCCTAGATCTCCGGATGACTTTAGCCCGATTAGTTTAACTAATGTTATTTACAAAGTTATTGCAAAGGTGCTGGTCGCTAGAATGTCTTCTATAATGGGTGATATCATTTTACCGTATCAGAGTGCTTTCGTTTCTGGGCGTAGTCTAGTGATAACATTATGCTTGCTCACGAACTTACTGATTGTGTTACAGGTGAAAGAAAGGAAATGTGGTTCTCATAGAGTTGAAATTGGATATGAGCAAGGCTTTTGACAAGATCAGATGAGATTTTCTCTTCAAAGTTCTACTAAGCTTTGGTTTTCTTCAGTCTTGGGTGAATCTTATTTACTAATGTGTGACTTCGGTCACATATTCGACCCTGGTCAATGGTGCACCTACCCTTCCCTTTAATCTAAAATGTGGTATTCGACAAGGTGATCCTTCATCGTCTTTTCTTTTCATCCTTTGTTCTGAGGTTCTGTCCTTGGGTTTAGTGGCTGCTACGAATCAAAAGAAAATTCTAGACATTGGAGCGTGTCATCTTTCGCCGTCGATCATTCACTTAATTAATATACGCTGATAATGTCTATTTGTTTCTAAGTCTTCATTAGGACATTGCCTCTCAGATCGAGGAGGTTAGAGAGGTTTTGATGTCTTACTGTTCTATGTCTGGACAACTCATTAATTGAGCAGAGTCTAGTTTGATGATCAGTCCAAATGCTTCTTCGAAAATCAAAGGCCTGATCTAGCGGGAGTTTGATTTTGTGGAGAAACAAGAGTTTGGTAAATATCTGAGAGAAAATTTGGACATAGCTACTAGCGAAAAGGAAATCTTTTTGGGGTTTATTACAGAGAGTACAGGAAAATGTGCGCATTGGTTAGGTTTCTTGCTTAACAAAGGGGGTCGTGCGACGCTGATCAATTCAGTTCTTTCGTCTCTCCTTATTCACTATATGTCGGTGTATAAATTCCATGTCTCGGGTTTGTTCGTAATTGGATCAAATTCTTGTGAGATTCCGGTGGTATGGTGATGCTTCTCGGAGATCTATTCATTGGATTTCCTGGTCTACTTTGTATTTGCCAAAACCTTTCGGCGGATTAGGGTTTTGAAATTTCAAAATTCTAAATCAGTCGCTATTATCTAAGCAGGGCTGGAGAATTTGGGATAACCCTGATAGTCTTTTAGCCCGGGTTCTCAAAGGTAAATACTTCTCACATGTGACTTCCTTCAGGCTAGAAACCCCCCAACAAGGCTCGTGGAATTAGCGTGGTATCTTGGCTGGTCAGCGAGTGCTGAAGCATGGAGTTTAGTAGCGCATTGGTAGTGGTCACTTGATTTCTGTCTTTTTGGAATGGTGGCTGCCTCAGCTTCCTTTGGATCGCTTGCAAATCTTTTGCACTGAACAAAACAAGAATTGACACGTCTCTGATTTATTCATTCCCAATTCAACTCGTTGGAATCTGAGAATTTTGTTGAAGACTTTCCCTTCTTCAATTCTCTCTCATTCTATTATCAAGATTCAGTTGGATGGATTGGATGTGTGGTTCTGGCTTTTTGCTAAGGACAGTTCCGTTTTAACTATCAAAACGTACAAGTACTTGGAAAAAGTTGGATTGCCTGAATTTTTTGCCAACACATTCATTGCCTTCTAGTGTGTGACACAAAATGTGAAAATTGCCAACTTCTAAAAAATTGAAATATTTTCTCTGGTAATTCTACTGTCTCGCGGTTTCCTTAGCTCTTGTGCCGAAGAAATGCCGGTTTTCAGATACGTGCCCATTTTGCCTTAGATGTCAAGAAACACAAGAACATCTCTATTGAATGTAGTTGCGTTCATATGGTTTGGCTCCTATTCTTTGGTCTGAAGGTAGGCCTCCTGTGTCTTCGGTTCGAGAATGGGTTGTTGGACGTTTGTCAAAACCTATCTTTCGTAATAATACCGATCTATCTTATCTTGTAGCCGTCGTTGTTCTGCTCTGGCATATTTGGCATGCAAGACATGCGGTGGTTTTTTAGAAACGAAGGCTTTTCACCTACATCCATCGTGGCTTAAACTCATAAACTTCTAGGCAATATCAGAGCCACCTCTTGCTTCCAACGACGTCTTCCGAAAATGAGAACTCAAGTGACTTTCTCCAACCCACAATGTTTAGTACGCTCTGAGCATTTCTGTTATTCGCTAGTTCCAATTCTATTTTCCAGTCTTTGCGTCTGCCACTTTCCTCCAAATATTGTATTCTATGCTATTTCTATTACGAAAGCTAATTCTTGATGGAATAACACTGGTTGTCTTCCTGATCTACCACAGAGGTTTCAATTCGAATGCGGTTTGGTATAAGTTTCATGTTATTAGATATGGAAAGGAAGCCAATTGGGGCTTTAAGTGATGTCCTCAGCTTTTCTCATGAATCCTGAGCAACACAAGAGGCAGTCTTCTTAGCTATTGAGCGGTTACCGAGTCATATGTATTTACATGTTATTCTACTTGTTGCTCACTCGGAGTTACCAATGCAAATGCAAACACCAGATCTGAGATCTGAATCATTTAAGGAACTTTTGTATAAGATATTTAGCTGTGATAGGGAGGTGCATTCTTTGTATATCGCCCGAGGCACGAAAAGTGTTTTGCAGTTATCATCAGCCATGGCATATTTTGCTTACAGCCCGGGGAATGATCTTAAGCAAGAGCGGTTTGAAGGCTTTTGGCTTGCTTTACGGTCCTGAGTTTACTATTGAGGATGTGGTGCCTCAGTGGTTTTTTTATCCTTATTCAATTTCATGTTTGTTTTTTTAATTTTCCTTTCCGGTCTATCTAGTGTGTATGACAAGGTATCATGTACATTTTGTATCTGTTTTTCCTATTGGTATATATTTCTTATTTCCCAAAAAAGAAAAATCATCTTTTGGATGCTTTGTCAAGGGGGATTAAGAACCAAAACTAAATTAAAAGATTGGAACTTTATTGAGGATGATCAATGCTCCCTGTTCAAATTGCACAATGAAGCTGAAGGTCATCTATTTTGGAGTTGGCTTTTTGTTACCGAGAGGATATCCTTGTAGTGGATTCTCTAGCTAAAGTCGCCAAACTCGACACTTTTGTATCTCGTACTTTTGTCCACCCTCGTGATGACATTACTCTTCTTTTACTTTTGGATATGTACGGTGGACTTTTGCTCCGGAAGACCCCTGTAATATAACTTTTAAACATACTAGTAAGGATCACGTGCTTTGCACGATATATAGTGATTTGAAATAAGAATATTTTAAAATTTAATTAAAAATAATTAAAATTAATCAATACGACAATTGTAATTAAACGGTAATAACAAATCAGTTGTTAACTACTAATTAATACTCAAGATGTGAAAAATTCTTTACCCAAAATATGGTCTTACTTTCAAACCTGAATTTTTCACGCAAATTATCACCAATATTTTTTTTTACTATTTATCATACTTATTTATTTCGTCACAACAAGTTGCCGCTAAACAGAATTCTTAAAGTTTCATATTATATCTTGTTATCCACTGGCATTGCAATTAGTCTCAAACATCTCCTACAAATATCTAACTCTCACGGAATACTACAAGTTTGATTGTACAACGATAAAAGCGAAGAAATTTTTAGAGATAATTAATATCAAGTGTTTATATT
Organism: Escallonia herrerae; assembly: GCA_033070095.1. NCBI lineage: Eukaryota > Viridiplantae > Streptophyta > Magnoliopsida > Escalloniales > Escalloniaceae > Escallonia > Escallonia herrerae. Next base: position 428,886 of record JAVXUP010000289.1, read on the forward strand.
GGAGTTGTCTATTGTCATGTATTATGTTTTGATGGCATATATATGTCTAGTAAGTGAAATTGAGAAGAAGTTTAAATTATAATTAAGTTGTATTAGGAAAGTTCAATAACCAACCCAAAAAGGATTGTCAAAAATAAAGTGCCTAACACGAAAAAGTTATTATTAATATGTATAACAACGGTTGTAAGATTAAATGGGCTATGAGCTTAAATGTTGCATATTTAAAATCAAGAATCAATCAAGCTCAAGAGATCTATTAGGACACGTATAGAAACTGAATTGCTTAAGCAACAAATTTAGTAGCTCTGACTTTCAATAATCTTTCTAAAGTTTTTCTAATATTCACTTTTAGAGTTTTGATGTTGATAAGTTTTAAGGTTATATTTTGATAAGGTTTTTTTTAAAGGTGAACAAAGATTTAATATCAGATTTAGTAGCAAATTGTTTATGATTAACCAAAAATATTGTAATTTAGGCTCACTTTCTTAAAAGTAAAAATACACTTAAGTTTAGTAAACTTTTTATTTTTAAAAGGATATTTTTATTGAAAAAATATGTAGCCATTTTAATCACTTGAGATTATTTTGTACGCTGGGATGATATCCTTATTCGTTTTGGTTATATTAATAGTCTTTTGTCACTAAAAGATATATTAATGAACATCTTTAACGTCAGAATGTTTAAAGTTAGCCAAAATAGTAGTAATTTAGTCTCACAATCTAAAAAGTCAAAATATTTAGAGAACTTTTTAACTTAAAAAAAATATTTTCAGAAAAAAATGTAGTTATTTAACCCCTTACATATAAAAATTTGAGAGTTTAAGTTAAAAAAAGTTATTAATCATTTGAGCCAAAATAAACTAGAGTCTTTATTAATTGGGGTTCATCTAATCCTATCACTTTATAAGAGTAAAATATGTGAAGACAATAGTTATACGAAACAAGTTATTATGTAAAAATATGATACTTCGGGGTACAATGCATCATAGAAAGAGTGAAAAATAATAACTATACGAAGGATATGTTGTCATGAAATAAGGGTATTCCAATAACTGTAATACAAATATAGGATTATGTACTTGCCATGAATTCAAGTTATAATTAGGAACAAAATTGCATGATAAAATTATTTCTTATGCATTTAAATTTTTTTAAAGAAACTCCAATTTTACTATAGTTTTCTTACTTACACCAATGTGTGTGTAATTGAAATTTATAATTAAACTTCAGTTTTATGATAGTTTCAATGTACGAAAATGTCTACATTAAAAATATATATATATATATATATATATATATATATATATATATACATACGCAATAATTAAAATTTGTAGCATACACATCAACATATAAATCTGAAATATAAAATTTAAAAAGGAATAAGTTTCTGATAAAATATTTAATTTAGTTTAAGTAGATTATATTTATATTTTTAAGGTTATAGAAAACATTGTTCTCTGTAAGTTATTTTCATTAATCGAAATTGATGGGGAAGATATTGTAACTTGAGGTAGTTTAGTTTTGGTAAAAAAAAAAATTCGGTAATAAAAAAATACGTAGGAGTTCAAGGGTGGTTTTATAAGTTTCGTAAGTTATTTTTTCTTTCCAAAAGATAAAAGAACTCTTAACTCTAGATAAAGCATATATTCCTATAAAGATATTCTAAGAAAAGATACTTGATGTCTTAAGAGAAGCCAAATATACTTATTTTTTTTTTTTAACAATACTCTAATTCAAAATGAGTATTTGATGGGAAACAAAATTTCAAATGAAGATTTCAGTTTAAAAAGGGCTTCTTAAAGGAAAAAAAAAAAAAAGAATTAGCCATTTAACCCCAGTCAAGATTACATATGCATTTAGAAAATTCTAAAAATCTCTAGTTTTTATGATACCTTATATTAATAAGTTCGTATTAAATATCTAGAATCAAACTTCAGGTTTACGAAAATTTCAATGTACTAATATTTCTATATTGAAATCTATATACATGCAGAATAATTCAAATTTGTAGCATATACATCAACATATACATATGAAATACAAAATTAAAAAGGTTTGAATGAAAAAATATTGAATTTAACTTAGGTATATTATATTTTTCAAAAAAGACTTTAAAAACTATGTTCTCTACAAGTTCTCTTTAATCAAATATGACGGAGAAGATGTAGTAACTCTATTGTAATTTAAGTCAAAACATCCCTTTACTCTGATAAAAGCATATATTCTAATGAAGATAATTTAACGAAAGAGACATGATATTATATGAAAAGTAAAAAAAAAATCCTTATTTTTTAAAACACTTATTAAAAATAGGTATTTAATAAAAAGAAGAGTTTTTAATCGAAAGTTAAAACAATCCTTAACTCTAACAAAAACATATATTCCAATAACGGTATTTTAAGAAAAGATGTTTGATATCCTATGAGAAGTCCAAAACATCCTTATTTTTAAATAAAACTCTATTTTAGAAAATAATATTTAATGAGAAAGAAATATTATAAGTCAAAAACACCCTTACTTACCCTAATTTTTTTATGAAAATATCAATTAGAAAAGGGTACTTTAAGAAAAAAAAAGATTAGCCATTTAAGTCAATATGTACTTTTATATATGTACAGATATAGATATAGATTTAGTACTTGACCAAAAAAAAAAATGCTATGTGGAGAGCTCTTCTGTTGAAAATGCACATAAGAATCTCTGTGCATATGTAGTCTTGTAAACAATTCTTGTATTATGCTACTACAAATCTGCCAGGCCAAAGCTTTTAGGCAAGCTGGTTTGGTAAGCTTATTGTGACTGTGATCGCAAGAAAGAAATGCAAGAATTTTTTAACACAACAAGATAATGAGAGGGGTAGCATGAGGAAGATTGAGGAGATGGTGCACCTAAGGATTTGCAGCTGGAGGAAGTCCATCCTCACAACATTAATAAACAGATTTGCAAGGAATTGGGAATCTTGGAAGGAATTCCTAATGGATAGTATTTTTAATAAACTTTATTTTGTCTTTGTTTTCGATTTTGAGTTGACTTGTATAGTTTTTGCTAAGCGAATGTATTTTATTGAGTTTCAGAGGAATAAAAAGGATTTTTTTGCCAAGAAAATAAACATGCAAACTACCCATAGCATAGAATTAATGCTAGTATAGATAGAATTATTGATAGACCAAATCTTTTGGGCGAACATGAAGCAGATCGAGCTAATTAAGCGATTACCTCCGGGCATCCAAGAATGCAGAATGGCGGTTCTTGTGGCAAAGCAAAACGCCAGGCAAGACCAAAATCCTCACTTGGAGAGCGTCTCTTGATGCTCTACCCAGCAACGTGAAGCTTTCCAAGACACGGATAAGTGTTGATAACACTTGTGTGGGGTGCAGAACGACTGGAGATCTGGGGAATTTCGATGTTGTCCATATATGGAATATCAAACAGTGACAGTGGAATTTTTTTGGGTTAGAACTTTTGGGGTTCTGGGCTGGTGGAATTGTTTGGCAGAGAAGCTGCGCTCGAGGAGATGAACTTGCGCTGCTCCTTTGCCGGTTCCTCTGGAAGAATCGCAATGTTGAATCCTTCAATGCAATTTAAATGGATTAATTACACACGTTACCACTGAGTTTTGTCATTGTTACAGCCGCTTACCTATGGTTATTAGTAAATAGTAACAGCATTCCGCTCCTCTAAGTTAGAAGTCGCTTTTCACGTAACTAGAACTAATTAAGTGGATGTTTACGAACGTTAGAAATTTCTGTTAATATCCTTTTCAAGGGTTCTACTCTACCAAAAACTGCCCTTCATACCTTTGTAAAGCCTTTATGCCATCATTGCTTGTTACTTCACCGATAGTTGAATTTGCCCTAAATGTTTGAACACGACGGACGATTTTTTTTAAGGAGAGAGTAAAGAAGATAAGTAAAATTGGATACTCAAACTCCATCTGCCTTTGAAATTTTCTTATTTTAAGTTTGATTCTGGTTTGAATTAACTAGGGAATCTACCCAAGTGAACAAACATCATTACACAGACAATCAGAACCAGAAAGACAGAATATTAGGCGACGCCCACATGCATCAAATTTTTTTAACCTCTTGTACACAATTAGTGCACTTGTTGCACATATCCTCTGTGCAAACATCCAGAATTACACCTAATTTATATAATATATTTGGGCACACATCAAAGATGAGACTTGGATAATGTAACTACAATTAGTTTATATTCCGTGTGTTGTACACTCTTAGATGTGCTAAGTACAAAAAGAAGTTACATCTTATAGATTACAGTAAAATAAAATAACATCAATAACAATTAAAATGTTAATAATACGTTGATTTCTACTTTTAGATAATAGTTATACTTGCCTAGAGCTTATTGTTTTACTAAAGATTAGTGAAACAATGTAAGCAAAAAGGATATCCAAAGAACAACCAGGATATCTAAAAATAGTCCAAACATTACTTCATTCTGTTAGTATAACAAATAGTGACCAATATAACAACCTAAAAGATTGGAGTGCAAAACTATTAAACCTCAAAATAATATTTTGGTGTTGTTCTTGGATCCAAAGAGAAGCGGAAAACATGATAATATCACATGAGTAAAGGAAGAACGAATTATATTAAGTCCAATAAAATATTTAAATTCATCTAAGAGTCATGCTGTCATATATTTGTTCGTAAATATACTGTGCTGCAAAATAGAATCATATCAAGTAATGTTTGAAATAGATTTTCTACTCCATAAAGAAATGTTCTAGAATTTATATTTGACGTAAGTACATTAACAAATGCTATTTGTTAATTTTCAAATTAACGAATTAACGCCTAGCTATAGTATCCTCCTACACTTGGCAATTACGTTGCAACCTACTGTTAATTTTCTAAATCTCTTCTTGTACCTCTGACCGAATACCACTTACGGTCAACAACGTCGAAGTGAATTATATGGAGAACCATACTTGAAAATCTCACAAGGCATGATAAGATTTATAGGCCACCACAAGAACAAACAAATGTCAAATTTTAGAGTAAATATTACATGGTCTTAAACCGTGAGATATTTCTGGGACTGTCGGATGGGTGTGGGGGCTAATTCGATATGAAATGGGACTAAGAGAGGCGGTTGGATTATTAACTATACTTTGGTCCGAACCATTGGTTAGGACCACCTAATATTTCTATAAGAATAATCAACATTATAGTTAAATGCATTATAAATGTAGCTAAAGGCTGCCAACATATAGCTGATCTAGAAGGCATAAACTTGCGGCGAGCTCCCACGGGAATACTGGTTGTTGATATAATGTTTTCAATGAGCAACTTTTTGATGAGAAACTAACTTTCTTTGTAGCTTTTGCGTAGCTCTTACGAATTTAAATTTTGTAGGTTATTTCTCCTCTTATTCTTGTTTTACTTACGCTTGATGCTGCCCCTCTAGATTTGCTATTTCAATATTACTATTCAAACCTCTAAATCAACTACAAACTTACCACACCCAAATCAGCCTTTTCACCACTAATTAAATGTAAGACTAATGCCTTCATTGCTCATATTCATGAATCCCTTCACTGGAAAATCTTCTACTTTAAGGTAAGCAAAAATCTTCTACTTACAAGTTCTATTACAACATGTACACGTCGTAAGAGATGGGCATGTGTCTGTACATCCGGCTTCAGAGAGAGAGAGAGAGAGAGAGTGGCCAGTGTTGGGGCCGGTATTGGTGTTTTGTGTGTGTGTGGGGCCGGAGTGTGGGGTTCCATGTTTTCTTTAGTAGAGGTAGAGAGAGATTTCAAATATGAAAAAAAAAAGGTTAGATTCCGAAGTTTTAACGGATATGCCTAATAGGTGCGGCTAAAAAACGTAGTCGTTTGGTGATCAATTCTAATGACATTTTGTTGTAATGTTGCTATTAAGTGACAGATACATAAATGTCGCATTATAAGTATTGCAAGTGTCACGACCCGAACGCACGGGTAAGCCCGCAAGTTAGGCACGTGACCGGACAGACTCAATGGACTCCAACCGAGAGCTCTACCAGGCCTTACTCGCTAAAACCAACATATGTCGCAGCAAAAAGTAAAACTTCTACAACTTAAATTACATTTTCATACTTTTTAATACAACACTTATGCTAACACTCATCATAACACTGATTTGTTAACAACTAAACTAACCCAACAATCCAAATCTTTAGCGACTCAACCAATACAGTCTCCGGAGCTTAGTGCCAAATTGTTCCTTCCTATCCTCATCACCATCACCTTACTTTCAAACCTGAAATGATAAGTAAGGGATGAGCTTCCACGTGCTCAGTAAGTAACCAATGATTCAATGTGGTGGATCATGGCATGTCAGAAAATAATGCACTTTTAAAAAAAATCATAGCAACATCTGAATCTAAAATCATGAAGTAATTATCCAGTAAATGATATATAGTACATGAAATAAAACTGAGGTATAAAATCATTAGCACGAAACTCATAACAACCAGTTCAATCCAACATTAGTTCAAACGATATGCTGCGGTCAGCGTACAGGCCCCACTGACTACGGCTCACAATTCCTACCCCTTCCTGGGATAAAAATTATTTGGTCATGATATACGCCCCCCCTGACTAGATCCCACAATCCTTACCCCTTCCCGGGATATATATAATCTGTGGATGCAAGGGCGAACCACAAGCAACATTATTGTGCATCAATGTACAAATCCTGTTGACCAGGGCCCGAAATTCAACTTTCTCCCGTTGGATATGGGGCACAGCAATCGAATAAAACCAAATCACCTTTTGATTCATCGTAAGCACAACCACTCATTAACTGATGGTCAAACCATTCCTCGCTCCTATTGAAAATTATCAAGATGTTCAATATTCACAATAAAGTCAAATACCAAACATTTCAAATTCGAGTTCCATTTCAATTTCTAAGCAAAACATCATTTACATACTGGTCCAGTTTTTCTTTAACGAGAAATAAATAACTAAAAGCTTTTTGGTAAATTAAGCCAGAGCAGTTAAACATAATTAAACTAGTCAATGTTGATAGATACCACTTTTAACCATATAAAATATATACATTATATGTAAAAATACTAGTTGAATCAAAGGGTCACTTACCTGACGCTACGCATTCCTCATATCAAAATCTCGGAAGCGACGATCATGCTGCTACATCCGGCTCAAGAACCTTCAATGCCATTCTTTTTCTCTTTATATCTCTATAGGTGCTTTAACCCGAAAGCGTCATCGGTCAACACCATATCCCTTTTCTAATGAACCTAAATAACAAACCACACGGATGTCATTCATTTGCTCGAGCACGCCTAAGTATTAGGTTTCTCTTAAGTGAGTAGAATTTTAGCCGACTCCCTCGACTTTTGTATAATTACCTATTTGCCCCCAATACCTAAAGTACCTTATCCACCTAGATATAACCTAAAAGAGTCCTTTTTAAACCACTGATGGATATTTCAAACATGAACGGTCTTTCCAAAAATTTCTCGCTCGAAGCCCTAAATTGCTCATTAAATTGAGCGCTAAGGTGTCTATTTTAAAATATATTAAAACGACACCGAAATACCACAAAATTTTAGACATTCAAGTGTCTCTGTATGTTCAGCTCACTATAAAATTTCTAGCCAGAAATGAGCTTGTTTGCTATACCAAACAATTCAAAAACATGTTTTCAAAATAAAATTATTTATGCCCTTTCCATGTCCAAAAAAATCTAAGAAAATTCCACGTTGAAGGTTTCATAAAAATAAAGGGGTTTTTAGTCTGGTACTTTGTCTAAATCAGTTTTTAGGTGGCTTTTAAAAATCAAAGTAGGGTTTGCCCGCTCAAAATTTACTCTACATTATCTTCTTCCTCGAGAAAATCTAACGCTAACCCTAATTGCTACTCTTTCTTCTCTTTCTCGTCAATCACACCCACCACCCAGTCATGTGGCACAAACAAAAACATCAAACTCATACAAGAGATGACACTTAAAATACCCAACAAGGATGAATTCGAGAGAAAAGGGTAAGAATTATACCTGATAGAAATATGTCCGAGTAGAAAAATGACATTTTGGGCCTGAAAATAATCTCAAAAGAACTCGACTCCTTCTACAAAGTTTTAGTTCGTAAAAAAATACATGATTTAGGTTTTTGAATCACCTAAATTGGATATCAAATCATAAATTTAGGGCTAGCCGAAAACCTAAACAGGAAATCTATCTGATTTTGAAAAAACGTTATTTTTCGATCTGAAGATGGTGTCAAATGGATACGAACTCTTCTACAAAGTTGTAGATCGTAAAAAGTTACACAATTTAATATAACACCCAAAAATTTTCATTTTATTGAAAATTTGTTCTAACTTTGACCTAATTAGTTTTAGGGTCTTTTCGTAATATTAAACAGTTTTGGGTGAATTAAAAACAAAACAAAAGTTCTAGGGGCACTTTAATAAAAAAAAATTTAGAGCGAATATATAATGTGGCTTATAGGATCAACCATCCCATATGTGTTCTTCTTAGTCGTACCTAAAATCCCTAGCAGAAACTATAGATAATTTTTTTTAATTCCTTGAGCATACATCTAGATTTTTGATAAGCCATAATCTACTCATAAAATATCTAATTTAGGCGATTTAAAAGCCTAAATCATGTAAATTTTCACGATCTATAACTTTGTAGAAGAATCCGTATCCATTTGACATCATCTTTAGATCGAAAAATAATGTTTTCTCAAAACCAGACATATTTCCTATTTAGGTATTCGACTAGCCCTAACTTTATCATTCGATATCCAATTTAGGTGATTCAAAAGCCTAAATTGTGTATCTTTTTATGATCTACAACTTTGGAGAAGAGTTTGTATCCATTTAATATCATATTCAGATCAAAAAATAATATTTTCTCAAAATTAGATAGATTTCCTGTTTAGGTTTTCGGCCAGCTCTAACTTTGTGATTTGATATCCAATTTAGGTGATTCAAAAGCCTAAATCGTGTATTTTTTCAGGAACTAAAACTTTTTAGAAGAATTAGAGTTCTTTTGAGATTATTGTTAGGCCCAAAATGTCAGTTTTCTACTCGGATAGATTTCTATCAGGTATAATTCTTACCTTTTCTCTCGAATTCATCCTTGTTGGGTATTTTAAGTGTCATCTCTTGTATGATTTTGATGTTTTTGTTTATGCCACATGACTGGGTAGTGGGTGTGATTGACGAGAAAGAGAAGATAGAGTAGCAATTAGGGTTAGCGTTAGATTTTCTCGAGGAAGAAGATAATGTAGAGTAAATTTTGAGCGGGCAACCCCTACTTTGATTTTTAGAAGCCACCTAGAAACTGATTTAGACAAAGTACCAAACTAAAACCCCCTTTATTTTTATGAAACCTTCAATGTGGAATTTTCTTAGATTTTTCTGGACATGGAAAGGGCCTAGAATAATTTTATTTTGAAAACAGGTTTTTGAATTGTTTGGTATAGCAAACAAGCTCATTTCTAGCCGTAAATTTTATAGTGAGCTGAACATACAGAGACACTTGAATGTCTAAAATTTTGTGGTATTTCAGTGTCGTTTTAATATATTTTAAAATAGACACCTTAGCGCTCAATTTAATGAGCAATTTAGGGTTTCGAGCGAGAAATTTTGGGAAAGACCGTTCATGTTCGAAATATCCATCAGTGGTTTAAAAAGGACTCTTTTAGATTATATCTAGGTGGATAAGGTACTTTAGGCATTGGGGTAAAATAGGTAATTATACAAAAGTCGAGGGACGGTCGGCTAAAATTTTATTCACTTAAGAGAAACCTAATACTTAGGCGTGCTCGAGCGAAAATGAATGACATCCGTGTAATTTGTTATTTAGGTTCGGTAGAAAAGGGATATGGTGTTGACCGATGACACTTTTGGGTTAAAGCACGTATAGAGATATAAAAAGGAAAAGAATGACATTGAAGGTTCTTGAGCCGGATGTAGTAGAATGATCGTCACTTCCGAGATTTTGATATGAGGAATGTGTAGCGTCAGGTAAGTGACCCTTTGATTCAACTAGTATTTTTACATATAATGTATATGTTTTCTATGGTTGAAAGTGGTATCTATCAACATTGATTGATTTAATTATGTTTAATTGCTCTGACTTAATTTATCAGAAAGCTTTTAGTGGTTTATTTTTCGTTAAAGAAAAATTGGACCAGCATATAAATGATGTTTTGCTTAGAAATTAAAATGGAACTTGGATTTGAAATATTTGGTATTTGACTTTATTGTAAATATTGAATATCTTGATAATTTTCGAAAGAAGCGTGGGGATGGTTTGACCATTAGTTGATGAGTGGTTCTATTTACGATGAATCAAAAGGTGATTTGGTTTTATTCGATTGTTGTTCCCCATATTCAACGGAAGAAAGTTGGATTTCGGGCCCTGGTCAACGAAGCTTGTACATTGATGTACAGTACTGTTGCTTGTGGTTGACCCTTGCGTCCATAGATTATATTTATCCCGGTAAGGGGTAGGGATTGTGGGCCCTAGTCAGGGGGCGTATACCCTGACCGAATAATATTTATCCCAGGAAAGGATATGGATTGTGGGCCCTAATCAGTGGGGCCTGTACACTGACCGCAACATATCGTTTGAGCTAATGTTGGATTGAACTGGTTGTCATGAGTATTGTGCTAATGATTTTATACCTCAGTTTTATTTTATGTACTATATTTCATTTACTGGATAATTACTTCATGATTTTAAATTCAAATGTTGCTATGATTTTTTTAAAAGTGCATTATTTTTTGACATGCCATGGTCCACCTGGTTGAATTATTGGTTACTTACTGAGCACGTGGAAGCTCCTCCCTTACTTATCATTTTAGGTTTGAAAGTACGGTGATGGTGACAAGCATAGGAAGGAACCACTCGGCACTAAGCTCCGGAGACTGTATTGGTTGAGTTGCTAAAGATTTAGATTGTTGGGTTAGTTTAGTTGTTAACAAATCAGTGTTATGATGAGTGTTAGCATAAGTATTGTATTCAAGTATGAAAATGTAATTTAAGTTGTAAAAGTTTTAATTTCCATTGCGGTATATGTTGGTTTTAGCCAGTAAGGCGTGGCAAAGCCCTCGGTTGGAGTCCATTGGGTCTGCGACAGGTCATGTGCCTAGCTCGCCGGCTTACCCGTTGGTTCGGGTCGTGGCAGCAAGTATCTAAAGCGACACTAAAATTGTGACACATAAAAAAGCGTCATCAAGTTCGCTCCATATATATATATATATATATATATATATATATATATATATATATATATATATATATATATATATAGAGCTAATCCGTTGAGAGCGCTAACATAATGGGTTAAGTTGCTAGCGCGATCTGGCCGTCCATGCTCAATCTCTAGACAGTCCAGATCTTTTTTTTGTATTTTTTTAAGTCCGTCCCCTACATAACGTAGCGGACAATTTTGGACAAAAATATCCCTTGCCCGGTCAATTGATTGTGCACTTTAGTTTGTCCACTACATTCTGTAGTGGACATAATATAAAAAACGGCCCGTTGAGACTTTCATTTCACTTGCAGATCTATTTGGATAAAGACTCTCTCTCTCTCTCTCTCTATCAACAATGACAGTTATGTACGCGAGGAAGCACAACAGATCCAGCAACAGATCCATCCAATTTAGGCTAAACCTCGGCCATTGTTCCCCCTTCTTATATATTCATTTTTCTCCTCGTCCCCATTTTCTCCTCTTTCCTTGGGATCTATGTTCAGCCCGTTACCATTTTCCTTTGCATAGACCAGGAGCTTTCTAGGGTTTCTTTGGGTTTCGACTTTCAGGAATGAAGGATGAAAGTTTAGATTATGGATGGGCGGGGGGGGGGGGGGGGTTAGAAACTGAATAGCTTGATTGTGGGAATGAGAAAGGGATTTGCCAGAGTGAAGTTGTATTGGATCCCCACATCTTTTTCTTCCCCTCAAGTTCAGTGATTCACCAGGCAGCCTAAAGAATTTTTATGGAGATTGGACAATGAGAATTTTTCCTTGGCTAATATGTCCTCCTGTTTTATTCTCTGTTTCTTTACCTTTTTCAAGTAATCAGGATTCTTTTGTAAAGTACTTTCTCCTGCGATGCCTTCTCATCCCACTCTTCTGAAACCAAGACCTGGGATAATTTTTCGACTGAGGATGGTATTCTGTCAAAGTTTCCAAGAAAACTCGCAATGCAATGTCCAAGAAATCAGAGTTATTGTCTGGTTGTTTTTCTGAAATATCATCCGCTACATTATGTAGCAGACGATATTTTTGAAAACACAACACCTTGACTTGAAGATTAAGGGATATTTTTGTCAAAAAATTATCGACTACATTATGTAGCGGACGGACTTAAAAAAAATGCAAAAAAAATATCTGGACCGTCCACAGATCGCTCGTGGACGGCTAGATTGCGTTGGCAACTTCTCTTATTTTGCTAGCGCTCTCAACAGATCAGCTCCCATATCCATATATATAGCGCTCTCAACGGATATATATATATATATATATATATATATATATATATATATATATATATATATATATATATATATATATGGGAGCTGATCCGTTGATAGCGCTAGCAAAATAGGAGAAGTTGCTAGCGCGATCTGGCCGTCCATCCTGAAAGATGGACGACCCAGATCGCGCTTTTTTCCAAAACTGTCAGCCGTCCGCCATACAGTCTCGCGGACGGGATTTTTTTACCTTTTTGCCCTCCTCCCATGTCCGCGAGACTGTCTCGCGGACGACTTTCGGTTCCTGACATGTGTCAGGAAAAAGGCGTCCGCGAGATAGTGTAGCGGACGCCCTCTAAGCTGACACATGTCAGGACCTGTCCCATCGGTCGCCTAGAAAGTCTCCTGTCAGAGCCCCGAGAACTGTTCCCCTTGGTATCTGTGACGTCAGCAGTGTCCGCTTTGTGGGAGCTCTTTCAGCAAAATTTTCGCGGCCGATTGACAGTCTTGCTTCCATTTTCAGCTCCCTAATTCTCGGCTCTTTCAGCAAAAATTTTTGCGGCCTTCAGATTCACTTGCTTCCATTTTCAGCACCCTTCAAGCTTCGAGTAACACTTGGCTCAAGCATCACTCAAGCAAGGTAAGTTTGTGATCTTGCTACCGTTTTCTGGGTGGATTGACTGATAAAATATAATTTTTTTTCGACAAAAAATTATAGATCTTTGGTGATGTTCTAGAAATTTGTCACTCTATTCATCAACTTGTGATGTTCTAGAAATTAATTTGTTAACTTTAAACTAATTCATTGTAGTTAATTTCAATTTTTTTGAGGTTCGCTAACTTCGACACGTGTATCCTATTAAAATTCGAATTTTTTGAGATATGTTTGTTATATTATGTTCAGTAAATATATAATTAGTAAAATGAGAGACACTTTTGAGATTATGTATATGGTATCCTAAATCGGTCTATTCGTCAAGATAATTTTGAGATAATAAGCGTAGTCTATTTCTACATAGGTCTTGTTTCACAATGTCTGATTTCGTGTCGAGCTCCAACACCCCCGTAGATGCTAGTGATCCGTATCTAGGACGAACCTTCCAAACATTGGAAGAAGCTGGAGAATGTTTTCGAGCGTATTCATTGAGGGTTGGTTTTGGCATTAGAATAAAAACTACAAGAACAAGCAGCGTATCGAAAAGGATATGCTCTCGCTTATACGAGTGTCATAGGGGCAGAAACCCAGTGCAAAATGAGACACGCGTAGGCAACGATGACAGTGATGATGACGAAATAGGGTATGCGCGGAGAAGACGGGATTGCTTTGCGTGCACGAATTGCCAGGTCAAGATGTTCGTAAGCTATAAAGCCAAACAAGATCATTGGCTTATTACCAGCCTGGAACTGGCACACAATCACCCGTTAGTAACCCCTTCTAAGGTGAGTCAGATGCATCAACACAAGAAGATGGGTAAGGTCGCGAGGAGCCTAATTCACACAATGAGCGATGCGCGGCTAGGACCTACCGACATGAATAATGTTCTTGCTGAACAGGCTGGGGGAATTCAAAATTTAAACTTTAACACGACAGACGTTCGTAACGCGGTCCGAACCCATAGACGAGCCGCGTATGACCTCAATGATGCGCAAGCGACAATGAGCCTATTGAAACGGATGCAGATGGAGGACCCGCAGTTTACCTTCAACTATAAACTTGACGAAGAGCATCGAGTTAGCACAATTTTTTGGGTCGACAGTCGTTCGAGGCTAGCTTATAAGCATTTTGGGGATGTCGTGACTTTCGACACCACATACCGTACCAACAAGTACTCGATGCCATTCGCTCCTTTCACGGGCGTCAATCATCATTATCACTCCATCCTGTTCGGGTTCGCCTTGTTAAGGGACGAGAGCAAGAGTTCTTTTGAATGGTTGTTTAGGGTGTGGCTAGAAGCAATGAACTTCAAAGCACTGACTGTTATCATCACCGATCAAGATTTGGCAATGAAGAAGGCTATTGCTACCGTCTTCCCAGATACTCGACACAACTTGTGCACTTGGCACATAAGCAATAAATACCCAGAACGTCTGCATCACATGTACGCAAAGTATCCAGACTTTAAACAGGATTTTGACAAATGCGTCCTCAAGTAATTAACGATTGAGGAATTCAAGGAGAGGTGGGAAAAGCTTGTTCGGGATTACTCATTGCAAGACAACGAGTGGCTCCAGCACTTGTACGGGCTCAAAGAGCAATGGATTGGCGTTTACACGAGAAGTCATTTTTCTGCGGGCATGAAAACGACGGGCAGGAGTGAATCTATGAATGCCACGTTCGATAGTTATGTGGGTACAGCTACCAATTTGAAGAGTTTCGTCACATCTGCACAAAAAGCGGTTGCGTCGTTGTTCGTGAAAGAAAGGGCTGCAGACTTTGCAACCACGTACAAGCAAAGGAGAAGGTTGCTTGAGACCCTGCTGGAGCTGAACGGTGCCAAAGTCTATACGAAGGAGATCTTCCTGCTATACCAAGTAGAGCTGCAAAAATCGGGCCGATACAGTATATACAAGGTGGCAGAAAAGTCGTCGCGTGAGTACAAGGTTTATTCGCTTGTGAATGACCTCGTCCCTGAGAAGCTGCGCAGAATTTATACGGTGACCCACGACACATTGACGGACTCGGTGACATGTGTTTGCAAGAAGTTTGAGTTCTGTGGCATCCTGTGTAGACACATTCTGCGGTTTTTCACACAGAAGAATATCAGGACAATCCCCGATAAATACGTCCTGCCACGGTGGACAAAAGGTGCAAACAGGTTGCACGGTACCATTTCCTTTCCGAAGCACCCGTATACTGACTTTGAAGAATCAGAGACGTTGCGGTATAATCATCTGGTGACGATGTTCACCCGTTTGTCCGTAAAGGGTGCTGCTACAATGGTCGGATATAAACATCTCCTCGAGGTAGCTCAGCAGCAAGAGCCCATCGTCGACCAATTGGAAGCAGCTTCAGTCAGCAATGCGGTTGACACCGAGCCTACGACGGGATCAGAAGATGACGAGCCGGGGGAGGGAGACGACAATGATATCCAGCCTTTGGATCCAATTATATCGCAAACGAAAGGCCGCAAGAGATCTACGCAGATGAAAAGCTCTATTGAGACGGCAACTCAACCAAAAAAGCTGAGAAGGTGTGCATTGTGCAACAAAATGACCAACCACGACAAGCGGAACCATTACAAGGCATTGGGGATAAGTCTAGTGCCTTTGCAAGACGGGGAAGAAGATGATGCCGAGGATGAGGACGAACAAGCTGCAGTGGAACTTTAGTGTACTGAATATTTATTGTAATAATCTTTTATGAGCCATCAAACCTGTCGGACATTTTGTAATAATCTTTTAGTAATGATTTTTTTGTAATAACCTTTACTCTCATTTTTTTTATATGTGATTTCTTACACTGTCCGCTACACTGCGCAGCACAACATTAGAAACCTAAGGTATTTAGAATACCTCTCCAACACTTAGTTTTTTTTTTTGGTGTTTTTTCTACGTCCGCTATACTATGTAGCGGACGGCCCCGCAGAATACCCACCTCTCCAACACTTAGTTTTTTTTTCTTTTAGTTGTCTTCTCTACGTCCGCTATACTTTGTAGCGGACGGCCCCGTATAATACCCACCTCTCCAACACTTAGTTTTTTTGTTTTGGTTGTCTTCTCTACGTCCGCTATACTATGTAGCGGACGGCCCCGCAGAATACCCACCTCTCCAACACTTAGTTTTTTTTTGGTTGTTTTCTCTATGTCCGCTATACTATGTAGCGGACGGCCCCACAGAATACCCACCTCTCCAACACTTAGTTTTTTTTTTGGTTGTTTTCTCTATGTCCGCTATACTATGTAGCGGACGGCCCCAGTCTCTATGTCCGCTATACTATGTAGCGGACGGCCTCGCAGAATACCCACCTCTCCAACACTTAGTTTTTTTTTTGGTTGTTTTCTCTACGTCCGCTATACTATGTAGCGGACGGCCCCAGTCTCTATGTCCGCTATACTATGTAGCGGACGGCCTCGCAGAATACCCACCTCTCCAACACTTAGTTTTTTTTTTGGTTGTTTTCTCTACGTCCGCTATACTATGTAGCGGACGGCCCCACAGAATACCCACCTCTCCAACACTTAGTTTTTTTTTTTGGTTGTCTTCTCTACGTCCGCTATACTATGTTGCGGACGGCCCCGCAGAATACCCACCTCTCCAATACTTATTTTTATTTTTTTTGGTTGTCTTCTCTACGTCCGCTATACTATGTAGCGGACGGCCTCGCAGAATACCCACCTCTCCAACACTTAGTTTTTTTTTTGGTTGTGTTCTCTACGTCCGCTATACTATGTAGCGGACGGCCGGGCAGAAAGACTGATTATCGAACACTTGGTTATTTTTTGAACACTTGCCCTGCAGATAGACAGATATCCAACAGACGGATATCCAACACTTGGTTTCCCACCGTTAAATCATATCGGTCAATAAAATCAATCGCATTCAATAATTTTTTTTTAAAAAAGTGTTGAATATAACGTTACAATGTGAATTGGGGAACATCATCTCTCGCGGGAATGATGTTCCTTACACAGATTTACAATAAACCTAATAGCTCTAGGCCGACCAATCATAATTTGCCAAGCAATCCTATACCTAAAGTCTTGTATGCATTCTTTGCTCCAGACAGTCTTCTTGAGGCTCTCAGACCGGAAAATGTAATCCATGTACATGCAGAGGAAGACGCCGCAGTCCGAGGAATTATGTTGCTTGGGCCTACTCCTCTTCAATCGAAAAATGAGGTCCGGCCTGCGCGATACCTTCTCCTGATGCCTACCATTGACCAGGGCAGCAAAAAGATTCTGCGAGAAACATAATAAGCATTAAACATTAAACATAGCAAAAAAAAAGATTAATCAGTTTTATAATATGCAAGTTACAATAAGAAGGAAACAGGATCTTACCATGGCATCCAACTGGCCTATGCCTCGGTACATATCAATCACAGGCATCACGTTGGTATCATCGTAGAGACTGTCGACGACTGATACCGTGCTCTGTAATGGTTCGTAGCAAACCAAGTACCAGTGGGCATTCCCTAAAAAGGGGATTAGAAACATGTCGGCAACACTTGCGCTCACTGGACTATCCCTAGCAAGATATGCTTGTAGGTTAGGGGACGGTTTCTATTGGGCCATGGTTCTCCCCTTTGGCCCAGAGATAGACGGTCGAACTCCCCTCGATAGTACGTAATGTTGTGATGGGGATCGACTCTCCTCTTGTAGTGGCTAGCCCTCCGGCTGTACTCCCAAGCACACAACCGAGGCCAGACTTTATCAGTTCCATCCCTACGCGTTGGTGCACCGGGAGCAAGGTGTTCATAAGACCACACCTGAGAACATCAAAAATTTATATTTATATCGTCGATTCAACAAAAATAAAACACAATAACGAAGACATGATTTATATGATATACCTGCAATAGCGAGAGACATGCACATATGGCTTTGGAGTTGGGCCTCGTTGCCTTGTGCAATGCTCGGTACAGATACGAAAGAACCGCTGCACCCCAGGCATAATCCCCAACCTCCGACAGGTTACCCAACAACGGTAAATATTTCACGCTGACCGTGTTCTTCGACGTCGTTGGGAATAAAATTGCCCCCATCACCCACAAGAGGAAGGCCTTTGTGTACACCACAAGCTCACGGCCCGTATAGTTTTCCGGCAAAATCCCGTAGGTATCTACCAACCACTTCAACTTTATACCACCAGTGCTAAATTTATCCTGGGGTATCGAAGTGAAGAAGTCCCGCGCCGTTCTCTTATTCGTTGCGTCTGATGGAGGAGTAATTACCGGCCGCCCCCATCACCGGCAACCCCAAGATGAACCCTACATCTTCTAGGGTAATTGTCATCTCTCTGAGCGGGAAGTGAAACGTATTCGTTTCACTTCTCCACCTCTCAACAAGGGCACCTATCAAGGCCCGGTCAAGCTGTTGAAAGATCTGCCCATGCGTGAAAATCCCAAACTCAATTCCACGCAGTATCCTTTTCTGGGACTTGTTCAATTTCCATCTCGTGAACTCGCGAGATACTTCTACGGTGGTGAGAAGTTCTCTTTCCTACGAATTATTAATAAATACAATTTAAGCAAAATGAACGGTAAAACAACGTTCGTAATAATAAGAAAGTTGATAAATAATGTATCTTACTCCACCATCCCATATGAGCGTACTGATATGGTTGGCTTGGTCGTATAACACGGATGGATCTTCTGGTCCAGGGATAAATTCCATTTTTTGCAACTGAAACTATGGAAAAACCTTCTCAGTTTGGATTTTTCGTTTTGGATTTTGATAATCGCTCGCAAAAATACGACGCTAGCACATGCATAATAGATATATAGACGTATACGGAATCGGATTTTACAAACGCTAGCACATGAACAAATACATACATATATAAATCCTCATCATCGCTAGCACATGCTCAATGCATAATCAAAACCACGCATAAAACTCAATATTGATCACAACTATAGATTAGAAACATGTAAAGGATTGATTTTGTGAACTTACGTGATCTATTAGGGTATTAAAGCTGCTCTTATGAAGAAATTGCGCAGATCTGCTTGCCAACGCCGCTGGGAATATTTGTGAGTAGGAAGAACGGAGAAGAGTGTCGAAGTTAGGACTTTTTTGAATATATATTTGCTGTCCGCTATACAATGTAGCGGATGACACCTGTCCGCTATATAGTATCGCGGATGATAGACTGTCCGCTATATAGTATCGCGGACGATAGACTGTCCGCTATATAGTATCGCAGACGATAGACTGTCCGCTATATAGTATCGCAGACGATAGACTGTCCCCTATATAGTATCGCGGATATAGATACCGAAAACAAAAAAAATAGTGTTGGACCAGAAAATGGTTGGCACGGACCAGACATTTAGTTCCGGGTCCAGAAAATGGTTGGCACGGACCAGACATTTAGTTCCGACCTTCCCGAACCCCGGCCTAAGCGGAGGCCTTATATCCGCTATATTGTAGAGCTAGACTTTGGTGTCCGCTATATATAGAGCTATACAATGTAGCGTAATGTAATAAATTGGAATAAATTGGCACCCGTAATGCAGTTTTAATAAATTAAAATAAATTGGCACCCGAAGACTTGTTTTAGCGACATAGTAGGTTAATGCTATTTTAATAAACTGACGCCCGAAGACTTGTTTTAGCGACGGAATCAACAATCTCAATAAACAAAAAATAATGTACGATTCACAATCAACGATCTCAATATATCAAGGCAACAAAAAAAGGCACAATTAAGCAAGAAAAAATTTGGAAACATAATGAACAAGAACATAAATTTTTTTATTATAATAATAAACTAGGGTTCACAAATGGGGTACGAAAGTTTTTCACAAGCGCTCCGATCAAAGATTACAACTTGAAAATCCCACCACCCAAGGTGTTCGAACACTACAAAGTCCCCGAGTTCGAGGCCATGCTGGCGCACGAAGACGTTCCAACCCTCTGCGAATTGCTTTTTTTGGGGTCGGCCGGGCTTCAGCTTGATTTCAACCTGCCATGCCCCCCTTACGGCTATATAATCTTGCAGTATCATGAATTGTTGTAAATTGATTGGTAAATGCTTCCGGTATGTCCTACCAAACACAATACAAAAAATAGGTTAGTTTTGGTTAAGAAAAACAAAAGATCAAACTTTTAACACACGAAAATACAGAGAAAGAGAAAGAGGGATAGCCTACAAGTTCATGCTCAAATCCCGACATCATGACTTTGAAAAAGTGTTTGCCTACCAGGTGCAAGTTGCCAATATAATCGTAGGCGTAGGTGGTCTCCGATCCAGAAGCCATCGAGATCGGCGTTGAGGGGAGGACGGTGGTGTCGCCGGAGATGTGGGTGACCGGAGATGTGGGTCATCGGAGATGTGGGTCGCCGTAGATGGGGTAGCGGCTTGGGTTAGATGTTCGACAGAGAGAGAGAGAGAGAGGGGACAGTCTAGGCGAACAGTTCTCGGGGCTCTGACAGGAGACTTTCTAGGCGACCGACGGGACAGGTCCTGACATGTGTCAGCCTAGAGGGCGTCCGCTACACTGTCTCGCGGACGCCTTTTTCCTGACACATGTCAGGAACTGAAAGTCGTCCGCCAGACAGTCTCGCAGACATGGGAGGAGGGCAAAAAGGTAAAAAATCCCGTCCGCGAGACTGTATGGCGGACGGCTGACAATTTTGGAAAAAGGAGCGATCTGGGCCGTCCATCTTTCAGGATGGACGGCCAGATCGCGCTAGCAACTTCTCCTATTTTGCTAGCGCTATCAACGGATCAGCTCCCTATATATATATATATGTACATATATATATATATATATATATGTACATATATATATGTACATATGTATATATATATGTACATATGTATATATATATGTACATATGTATATATATATATATGTACCTATATACATATATATATGTACATATATATATACATATGTACATATATATATGTATGTACATACATATATGTATGTACATACATATATGTATGTACATACATATATGTATGTACATACATATATGTATGTACATACATATATGTATGTACATATATGTATGTATGTACATACATATATGTATGTATACATATATGTATGTACATACATATATATATGTATATATGTACATACATATATATATATACATATGTACATATATATATGTACATATATATATACATATGTACATATATATATGTATGTACATACATATATCTATGTACATATGTATATATATATGTACATATATATATGTACATATGTATATATATATATATATATGTACATATATACATATATATATGTACGTATATACATATATATATGTACGTATATATATGTAGGTACATACATATATGTAGGTACATACATATATGTATGTACATACATATATGTATGTACGTACATATATGTATATACGTACATATATGTATATATGTACATATATATATGTATGTATATATATCTATATGTACATATATATATGTATGTATATATATCTATATGTATGTATGTATACATACATACGTATGTATGTATACATATACATACATACGTATGTATGTATACATATACATACATACGTATGTATGTATACATACATACGTATGTATACATACATATGTATGTATGTATACATATATGGGAGCTGATCCGTTGAGTATACATGGGAGCTGATTCGTTGAGAGCGCTAGCAAAATAAGAGATTTTGCTAGTGCGATCTGGCCGTCGGCCCAGATTTTTTTTAGAAATTGTCAGTCGTCCGCTACATAGTGTAGTGGACGGACTTTTTTTTTACCATATTGCCCTTCCTCCCTCGTCCGCTACACTGTATGGCGGACAACTTTTTTGGTCTGACATGTGATAGTCAAAAAGTCGTCCGCTACACTGTGTAGCTGGCGGATTTATTAACAGCGGACGAATTTATTAATCTGACACGACTGATACAATTCCAGACTTGTCTGTACCTTTATTTTTGCACAAGTCAATGTTGTCGCCAATGCTGTCCACTGCACAGTATCGCGGACAGTGTTGCCTATTCCCAAAAGCTACTCAGCTCATTCAGTACAATTTTCTTCTCCTTCAGACTCGCTTCCATTTTCAGCTCCCTTCAAACTTCGAGTAACACTTGTTTCAAGCTTCACTCAAGTAAAGTAAGTTTGTGAATGGTGAAGTTTTCTTTATGGATTGACTGGTAAAGTATAATTTATTTGTTTGGACAAAAAAGTATAGATTTTTTGATGTTTTAGAAATTTGTCACTCTATTCATCAATTTGTGATGTTCTACTCTAGATTTTTTGTGATGTTCTAGACATGATGTTCATAAAAAAGTATAATTTTTTAACTTTAAATAAATTCATTATAGTTTAATTCGATTTTTTTAGGTTCGCTAACTTCAAAAAATTTATCCTATTTAAATTCAATTTTTTGAGATGTGTTTGTTGTATTTTGGCATGATGAATTTGTCTATTTATCTTAGTAATTTTAATTTGTTATGTTCAATAAATTAATAATTGTTAATTTGGAGACACTTTTGAGATTATGTATATGGTATGTTTGTCATCCTAAATTGGTCTATTCGTCAAGGTAATTTTTAGGTAATATTTTCAGTTAGAAATGCCATTTGATTGTTAAGCGTAGTCTATTTCTACACAGGTCTTGTTTCACAATGTCTGATTTCGTGTCGAGCTCCAACGGCCCCGTAGATGCTAGTGATCCGTATCTAGGACGAACGTTTCAAACATTGGAAGAAGCTGAAGAATGTTTTCGAGCGTATTCATTGAGGGTTGGTTTTGGCATTAGAATAAAGACTACAAGAACAAGCAACGTAACAAAAAAGATATGCTCTCGCTTATACGAGTGTCATAGGGGCAGAAACCCAGTGCAAAATGAGACACGCGTAGGCAATGATGACAGTGATGACGAAATAGGATATCCGCGTAGAAGACGGGACTGCTTTGAGCGCACAAATTGCCAGGTCAAGATGTTCGTAAGCTACAAACCCAATCAAGATCATTGGCTTATTACCAGCCTGGAACTGGCACACAATCACCCGTTAGTAACTCCTTCTAAGGTGAGTCAGATGCATCAACACAAGAAGATGGGTAAGGTCGCGAGGAGCCTAATTCACACAATGAGCAATGCGCGAATTGGACCTACTGAGATTGTTAATGTTCTTGCTGAACAGGCTGGGGGAATTCAAAATTTAAACTTTAACACGACAGACGTTCGTAACGCGGTCCGAACCCATAGACGAGCCGCGTATGACCTCAATGATGCTCAATCTACAATGAGCCTATTGAAACGGATGCAGATGGAGGACCCGCAGTTTACCTTCGATTATAAACTTGACGACGAGCATCGAGTTAGTACAATTTTTTGGGTCGACGGTCGTTCGAGGCTAGCTTATAAGCATTTTGGGGATGTCGTGACTTTCGACACCACATACCGTACCAACAAGTACTCGATGCCGTTCGCTCCTTTCACGGGCGTCAATCATCATTATCACTCCATCCTGTTCGGGTTCGCCTTGTTAAGGGACGAGAGCGAGGGTTCTTTTGTATGGTTGTTTAGGACGTGGCTGGAAGCAATGAACTTCAAAGCACCCAAAGTGATCATCACCGATCAAGATTTGGCAATGAAGAAGGCTATTGCTACCGTCTTCCCAGACACTCGGCACAACTTGTGCACTTGGCACATAAGCAACAAATACCCTGAACGTCTGCATCACGTGTATGCAAAGTATCCAGACTTTAAACAGGATTTTGACAAGTGCATTAACAAGTCGTTAACGATTGAGGAATTCGAGGAGAGGTGGGAAAAGCTTGTTCGGGATTACTCATTGCAAGACAACGAGTGGCTCCAGCACTTGTACGAGTGCAAAGAGCAATGGATTGGCATTTACACGATGAGGTATTTTTCAGCGGGCATGAAAACGACGGGCAGGAGTGAATCTATGAATGCCACGTTCGATAGTTATGTGGGTACAACTACCAATTTGAAGAGTTTTGTGGCATCCGCACAAAAAGTGGTTGCTTCGTTGTTCGTAAAAGAAAGGGCTGCAGACTTTGCAACAACGTACAAACAAAGGAGAAGGTTGCTTGAGACCCCGCTGGAGCTGAACGGTGTCAAAGTCTATACGAAGGAGATCTTCTTGCTATACCAAGTAGAGCTGCAAAATCGGGACGATACAGTATAAACAAGGTGGCAGAAATGTCTACGCGTGAGTACAAGGTTTATTCGCTCGTGAATGACCTCGTCCCTGAGAAGCTGCGCAGAATTTATACGGTGAGCCATGACACATTGATAGATTCGGTGACATGTGTTTGCAAGAAGTTTGAGTTCCATGGCATCCTGTGTAGACACATTCTGTGGTTTTTCACCCAGAAGAATATCAGGACAATCCCTGATAAATATGTCCTGCCACGGTGGACGAAAGGTGCAAACAGGTTGCACGGTACCATTGCCTTTCCGGAGCACCCGTATACTGACTTTGAAGAATCAGAGACGTTGCGGTATAATCATCTGGTGACAATGTTCACCCGTTTGTCCGTAAAAGGTGCTGCTACAATGGCTGGATATAAACATCTCCTCGAGGTAGCTCAGCAGCAAGAGCCCATCGTCGACAAGTTGGAAGCAGCTTCAGTCAGCAATGCGGTTGACACTGAGCCTACAATGGTATCAGAAGATGACGAGCCGGGGGAGGAAGACGACAATGATATCCGGCCTTTGGATCCCATTATATCACAAACGAAAGGTCGCAAGAGATCTACGCGGATGAAGAGCCTTATTGAACAGGCAACTCAACCTAAAAAGCTGAGAAGGTGTGCATTGTGCAACAAAATGACCGACCATGACAAGCGGAACCATTACAAGGCACTGGGGATAAGTCCAGGGGGTTTGCAAGACGAGGAAGAAGATGACGCCAAAGATGAGGAAGAAGCAGCTGCAGTGGACCTTTAGTTTTTTGTATAAGCCATCAAGTCTAACTTTAGTTTTTTTTTATTTGCCCCATCCGCTACACTATATAGCGGATGATGCAGCAGAAACCCAAATTCTTATACTTATAGAATTTCCCCGCGACACAATCTAGTGGACAGGATAACTCTTGGTATCCCTTATGTCCGCTACATAATGTAGCGGACATAAAACTTCTCTTATATAGCAATCAGATCGGCCTTTTTTCTTTCTCCCGTTTCTCTCTCTGTCTCGAACATCTCACCCACCCGCGACCCTCACTACGGTGACCCAAATCTTCAGTGATAGATTCATCCTGATGGCTTCTGCTTCGGTGAACAGGGACGTTTCAGTCGGCAGACACTTTTTCAAGGTCATGATGCCTGGGTTTCATACAGAACTTGTAGGCCATCCCTCTTTCTCTGTTGTTTTCATCTGTGTTAAAAGTTTTATCTTTGGTTTTAAACTTACATATCTTATAATGAATATGATAGGCCATACCAGTAGCCTTTTAAAGATTTTTTACCACACTTTGGTTCGAAGCAACTTTTACCAGCCGCAAGGGATCATGGCTTGTTAAAAATAAGAAGATGCACGGACAAGAGCAAATTTGTTTCTAAGAAGGTTGGAACGAATTCGTGCAGTAGCATGAACTCCATCCACGGGACTTTGTAGTCTTTGAACACGTGGGGCATATGCGTTTTCAAGTGACGGTGTTTGACCATAGCACTTGTGAAAAAGCATTCCCCCCTAATGTTGAACTCTGAGCCCTAATTTTGTGTTATTTGAACAATTGTGTAATTTGAAAATTTTTGTGTTATTTGAACTAATTTAAGGTTCTTAATTTAAGGTTGTTAATTTGCCATTAGAGAATTGTGATTATTGATCGTTGATTTTAGGTTGTTAATTGATGATTTTTGATTGTTAATCGTGCATTTGAGATATTGAGGTTGTTGATTCCGTCGCCAATTTCATAAAAACAGTAATAGAGTTAGCATTGTCCGTGACACTGTGAAGCGGACGGCACAGCAAAGTGTCTGATCTCCAACACTTATAAAGTTTTTTGGTTTCCTAACTGTCCGCTACACTTGTAGCGAACGGCGCAGCAGAGTCTTTGGTTTCCAAACTGTCTGCTACACTGTGTAGCGGACGGTGCATCATAATCTTTGGTTTCCAAACTATCCGCTACACTGTGTAGCGGACGGCGCAGCAGAGTCTCTAAATCCAACACTTGGAAATTTTTTTGGTGTCCTACCTGTCCGCTACATTGTGTAGCGGACGGCGCAACAGAGTGTCTGATAGAAATCTCCAACACTTAGAAATTTTTTTGGTTTCTTACCTGTCCGCTACACTGTGTAGCGGACAGCGCATCAGATGTCCGCTACACTGTGAAGCGGACGGCGCAGCAGAGTGTCTAATCTCCAACACTTAGAAATTTTTTTGGTTTCCTAACTGTCCACTACACTGTGTAGTGGACGGCGTAGCAGAGTCTCTAACCTCCAACACTTTGAATTTTTTTTTCGTGTCCTACCTGTCCACTACACTGTGTAGCGGAAGGCACAGTAGAGTGTGTAATAGAAATCTCCAACACTTAGAATTTTTTTTTGGTTTCTTACTTGTCCGCTACACTGTGTAGGGGCGACACATTAAAGTATCTAACCTCCAACACTTAGAAAATTTTTGATTTCCTACCTTTCCGCTACACTGTGAAGCGGACGGCACAGCAGAGTGTCTAATCTCCAACACTTAAAATTTTTTTTGGTTTCCTAACTGTCTGCTACACTGTGTAGTAGATGGTGTAGCAGAGTCTTTGGTTTCCAAACTGTCCACTACACTGTGTAGTGGATGGTGCAGTAGAGTCTCCTACCTGTCCGCTTCACTATGTAGCGGATGGCGCAGCAGAAACCCCACTTAGAAAAATTTTCCCATTTTGTTTCCCACCATTCAATCATTCTCAATGAGAGCAAAAAACCAACTTAAATCAAAATCTAATTAAATCAACCCAAATCAAATGTCAACTGATTTCAACACAAATCAATCAATAAAATCATCTTCAACATAAATCAACTGATCTCCACACAAATCAAATCACACCAATGACAGCTTTCTAAATAATCATGATTTATTAAGAAAATTATTCTAATGGTACAATGTCAACCGGGGTCCCCATGTTCAGCCGGGTTCTCGTCCTTAGACGGATTTTCAATAAACCTAACCGGTCTAGTTCGGCCTTTCATAATTTGCCAAGTGATCCTATATCTAAAGCCTTCTACGCATTCTTGACTCCAAGTCGACGCCCTGAGGCTCTCAGACTGACATATGTAATTCATGTACATGTAAAGGAAGACGCCGCAGTCCGAAGTATTATGTTGCTTGGGCCTCCTCTTCTTCAATCAAAAAATGGAGCTTTGGCCGCGCCGGTACATGTACACCACGGATAACATGGACCATGTCACAAAATAAATTCTGCGAGAAATAGAAAACGACGTAAGACACGAGTTAACATTTACAATTGGAAAGTTACAATAAGCATTAAACAACAATCACAAGATTACCATAGATTCCAACTGGGCTTTGTACATCCGCAACACAGACATGTGGATGGTATCGTTGTAGAGACTGTCTATCACCGATACGACTTTTTCTATTGGTTCATAGCAAACCAAGTACCAATGGCTTGCCCTAAAAATGGGATTAGAAACACGTGGGCAACCCTTGTGCCCATTGGACTATCCCTATTCAGATACGCTGGCAGGTTAGTGGACGGTCTCCACTGGCTCAACTTTTTTTCCCCATTTGTTCGACCCACTCATGCCATTCAGACACTAGGAGGCTATGAAAAAAGGCATCCACCAAAAAAATGCCCCGATACTCGTTTAACCCGACCCCTTTCTTTCAGAATCTCTACATAGGTAGAGATGACACCGTTGTCTAACCAACTCCCCGAAGCCAGGGAGGACATTTCTCCCCATGAGGAAAAGTAATCCATGCTCTTCGGGTGATTCACACTATACAACGCTTTGTCCCAGGGGTGATTATTTGGCATTTAAGCAGCCTTAGGGGCTTCAACGGATGCCCTTTGCGATATTGCCCTCGAGGGTCGACCGGGGGATATTGCACTCCTTTAGGGGGGGGAGTCGACCAGGGGATATTTCCCTCCTTCGGCAATAGACGGTCCCACCCACGGGACAATGGGCAGTGTCTTGGACAGATTGATATTTTTGAAATTCCAGTCCTGCGTGACTTGACTCTGAGAGAGGGGTTAGGGTTCCGAGTCCAGAAGCAAAGAGAATGAGGGCGCACTATACTCTTCCCAGGATGCTTGAGCCTGCCCCATGGTGCTTGGCGGTCCCCAATCACCACCCATTCCCGGTACAGAGGGACCACCGTATCCCTGGCTCACCCCCGAAGTCTGTCCCGAGGGATCAGTGTATCTTTCGCTCACATAAGGGGGCTGCCACCGTATCCCTAGCGCGATTTGACCGTCCACGTAAGATCTGTGGACGGTCCAGATCTTTTTTTTATGTTTTTTTTAAGTTCGTCCGCTACATAATGTAGCAGACACTTTTATGACAAAAATACCCTTTGAGTCTGTCTGCTACATTATGTAGCGGACTAATTTTTGGACCTTCTGTCATTAATATTCTGACTTTTTGACCTTTTTTTCTCTTTCTGTCATTAATGTTCTAACTTCTTTCTCTCTCCTCAATTCCCGATTATATATGTCCGCTACATAATGTAGTGGACAAAACCATTATAAAAAGAGAACTCTTCTCTAGAAAAAGACAACCGTGTGTCAGATCTAGAAAAAAAAGAGACAACCCCTTTTTCTCTCTCTTCCTCATCTCTCATCCTTTCCATCTTCTCCCTCTCTCCCGTACCCATTATCTAAAGATGGCAGATCTGAAAATGAGCTCTCTTCTTCTTCCTCTCTCTCTCTCCCTACAGAAGATATTTGCGGCCATAGCAACGAAAATTGCTCTTCTCAGGTTCTATGAATTGTGGGGATTTGATGATGAGGCGATTTCTTGGCTCGCCCATTTCACCTGAACCAGTATTCTTTCCTCTCAAACAAGGGAAAGTCCCCACCACCATGGCTGCTTGCGTTCAAGCTTCAAGAATAGACACTTGTGACCCAAAGAGATCCCAGCTTGAAGACCATGTTTACGTAAAATACTGCCGAATAAAACTGAGAAGGGAGAGAAACTGAGAAGAGTACTGCCTTATTTGTCTGCTAAATAATGTAGCGGACTATTGATGGCTGATGTACAATTTTAATGCACGTCTCAAAGGGTTTTCAGTTATAGTTGTGGATTACATTGTCATTCAATCATTTGGATGGCATTACTGCTTTTTTGATTCACACTTGTTCCCTAAAAGTGTCCCCAACAAATCTTCGTACAGTTTTTCTTACTGTAACCAGCCAACCAATCTCTATTATGGCCTCAAGGGTGCCATCTTGATGCCATCCATATCACTTCCACACCCCAAACTCCCCCTACAAGTGTACTCAAAGTTGGGCCCTACAAGTGTACTCAAAGTTGGGCCTTTTGCGTTTTAGCCTTCAAGCAAAGTTCCATGCCTTCGTTGAGATTCTGAGAAGAGCAATTCCCTTTGCTATGGCCGCAAATATCTCATGCAAGGGGAGAGAGAGAAAACAGAGGAAGAAGAGAAGAGGGGGATGAGAGAGAAAACAAAAAGTGATGAGAGAAAAGAGAGAAAGAGAAAAAGTCAGACTACATTAGTGAGAGAAGGGAGAGAGAAAGAGAATATATAGCCTTATTTGTCCGCTACATAATGTAGCAAACGAGCACTAATGTACGGAGAGAGAGAAAGAAGTCAGAACATTAATGCCATAAAGAGAAAAAAGGTACAAAAATTAGTCCGCTACATAATGTAGCGGACGGACTCAGAGGGTATTTTTGTCATAAAAGTGTCCGCTATATTATGTAGCGGACGGACTTAAAAAAAACGTAAAAAAAAATCTAGACCTTCCACAGATCGTGCGTAGACGGTCAGATCGCGTTAGCAACTTTACCTATTTTGCTAGCGCTATCAACTAATCAGCTCCTATATATATATATGGAGCCGATCCCTGTCTACCGGTGGAGAAATAACAATTTCTCCACCATAAATGTAGCCGTCCACGTGGACGACTCAGATGTGTTTTTTTTTCTTGAAAAAGTGGCAACCGCTGCTCTTTCTTGCGGTTGCAAAATTTTACTAAAGACCCCAACCGCTACTAAGTGTAGCGGTCAGTCATCATTTTTTTGGACCAACTGCTACACTTTGTTGCGGTTGGTCATCATTTGCCACAAATACACTGCATGAAAAAAATAGCCCAACCGCAACACTTTTATGCGGTTGGGCACCGCACGAAGAGAGAAAACAAAGAGAGAAATAGAGAAAAGGTGGCCAGAAAGAAAGAGAGAAAATGTGGGCCACGCACACATAGAGAAAAAGAGAAAGAGAGAAAAGCACAAAGAGAGAAAGAGAGAAAAGGTGGCCAGAAAGAAAGAAAAGGTGGGCCACACACACAAAGAGAGAAATAGAGAAAAGGTGGCCAGAAAGAGAGAAAAGGTGGGCCACGCAGAAAGAGGAAAAAAATGAAAGCAGAATGACCAACCGCAACACTTTGTTGCAGTTGGGGCCTGGCCATTAGTGTAGCAGTTGGTTAAAAAAAATTGATGACCAACCGCTACACTTAGTAGCGGTTGGGGTCTTTTAGTAAAATTTTGCAACCGCACGAAAGAGCAAGAGCAGTGGTTGTCACTTTTTCAAGAAAAAAAAACACATCTGAACCGTCCACGAGTATACTTGGACGGCTACATTTATGGTGGAGAAATTGTTATTTCTCTACCGGTAGATAGGGATCGGCTCCCACACACACACATATATATATATAGTCCATCATTATATCAAAAATCTAATTACAAAAAGGTACAATAAAAAATCAAACAATACATGATGCTTAATTTTTCCTAATTGGAATTAAGAGTAACACCCTTCGCTGGTTGTTGAATATGATATAATTTCTTAAAAGTTAATATTAAGTATCTAAATTCTTTCCTAATGCATATACAGTAGCACCTACTACAAAAGTTTCAAGCTAGTGATCTGAAAGGTTATAACTACCATAAGCAAAATATTGATGCTTAAACTGAAATTTCATGAAAGCTAAATAAAACAATCAATTAACTTCTAAGAATCCAAATGATGGCGGTTAATATGTTCATGATATTCTCCCAAAGCCTTCAACACTATGACGGCTGTTAATGTGTTCATGACAATATTCTCTCAAATACTTCAACACTATGACGGCGGTTCTCAAAGCTAGCCGTTGTAAGTTTTAAAAAATTATTATGATTAGTGGGGGTAAGAAAACAAACTCTTATAAACTTTACGGAACAAAAAAAAAAGAAAAAGAAAAACAATATGACAAAAAGATGCCAAAACTCTTATCAGAACTTACATTGCCTAGATAGATATAGACTTCGCCAACATGAAATTAACACCACATAGCATTGGCCCTTCTCCTACAGGATATGAATTGGTATCATTCGATTAGCCCTGTCGTATTATTCTTGCTTTAGGCAATTCAAGGGTAAAGGGTAACTAAAACTGATTATGACTAGCCTTATTTGATTCAAGGTAACCAGTAACTAATAGCTATATGAATCATAATTTATGATGATTAATTAATAAAGGGTATACATCGATAACTAAGGTGAGTTATGAGAAATTTAACAAAGTAGTACCTTTGGTAACGATGCTCCCCTAAACGTTTTCACTGCATATTGATGCACAATATAGTTCAAGACATATATTAATTAAAATGCCAAGCATGTTTGACTTAAGATGTCAAGTATATTCGACGCTGTGCAAGAGTGCAGGCGTCTAGCTTATTGATGTAATTAAACCAACAAAAACCCTTCTTACTTAGTAGCCGCCTTCCTTTTTTTCTTTTTTCTTTCTCAACAAGCACAAGAGTACCTTTCACAACATCAAGCTGAGCATAAGTAGGGATTTGTTCGTGCTCATAAACAGCCATTAAAAAATAACCTATAGCAGCCATGAGTCTTTGGCAAAAAAATTGAACTTTCAAGAGCCAAAAAAGCACTTGAAATATAATGCAAATCACGGTGACACGTGATTAACCAAAAAGGGTATCTAAAATAATAATAATGTTAACTGTATAATAAAAAAAAATACTAAACAGAATTTCAGGAGAAAATGTGCATCTTTGAAAAGTCATAGAAGCCCTTTAAATTTCAAAAGGTAGGGTGAAATTATGGTTAACAAAAAGGATGCTTGAGGAGCAAAAAAGGTGAGAACAGATAGGGTTTTGTACGTGCCAAAAAAATAAAAAAGCCTACAGCAATAGTCAAGCATTTTCTAATGTAATCGCTGGGATATTTGTTTATGGAGGAGATGATAATCTCATTCCTCGTTGGACTAATCCATTTCAAATATCATAATTACAATTGTCAGTGTTTTAATTTGCAGTGTGAGTTACTTCAAGTAAGAAGTGAGATTACAAGTAGTGCCTATGTTAATCCTCCAAACATAGTTGCAGACTCGGACCTACTTAAGTCCACAATCTTGGATTATAAGACCAAAATCATTACTCTGCAAGGAGAAGGACTACGAGAATTAGGCCCTAATGAGAAACTTTTTAAACCCCTGAGAGAGTTACGAAGCTAGGCCCAGATGAGATCCCAAGCACTTAAAATGAGTTTTTGTATAGACCTTTATTGAGAAACTAATTTTGATTTCGTGCGCCCGTATGTTACACTCGAGAGTTTTAATTATTAAAGTATTTATTTAGAAATTTCGTACTTGTGTGCCAAATAAGAATAACAAAATTACTAGTGATAAAAATAATTAAAAAATATTTATTTTTTAGCAGGAGGGATAGACGCAAAAATCCTCTTATTTCTATACCATAACATAAGGGATACTGCTCAACCTGAGAGCGGACAACTAATGCATTCTTCTGTAATGGGAAATCTTTTTCCTTTTCCATGAATCCAATCTGTTGGGTCTTTCAATATCTATAGTCCACCTTTTATATGAGTTCTCCTATCAATTTTTTTTTTAAAAGTTAAACTTGAGTAATATTTGTTAGCTTTTAGTAACAAACAAAGATAAAAATACTATATGAAGTTATAGAAATAGTCTTTCCTAACTAATAACAATTATGATGGTAATACTAACAATAATAACCCATGTATTGAGGTTTGTATTACTCAATGCCACCAAAAAAAGAGTAAAGATATATCATAAATGATTGAAAATATAATGAGAGAATAAATTATATTTATAAACTTATAATGAAATAAAAGGAAGGAGATTATCAAAGTTATAGAGAAAAACTGATGAAGAATATTGGGTTTCTCTAAACAATAAAAAAGTTTTAAGATTATAAGGAATATACAAAGAATTACTTTTAGCAAAATCTAGAAATTAATGGAATTACAAAGATATAAATAAAATTTTTGAGCGAGACTGTTAACATAGAAGAGAGAAAATTGTAAAATGTATATAATTGGTTGAATTTCAAATGGTAAAAAGAAATTCAAACCATATATATATATATATATATATATATATATATATATATATATATATGAGAAGGGGAAAGCGAATATAATGTTAGCCTCACGCAATTGCGTGAGGCTAACGGCAAAAACTTTCTTCTCTTTTTTTCTCCTCTGCTGTTCCACACACACACACACACTCTCTCTCTCTCTCTCTCACACACACACACACAGTCACACACGCATATCTCAGACTGCTAACCTTCTATTGTCGATCTCCTATTGCGGTAACCTCATTAACTTCATAAACCATTGTCGCGCCATCACACGTACATATCTCTGACTTCCTACCTTTCATCGTCGATCTCCTATTGCGATAACTCAGCAACCTCGTAAACCACTACGCGACATCAAAGACCACCCTCAACCAAATTACAAACCACCACCATTACAGAGCCCATCCCCTGCCATAGCTTTTTCTCTCTCCGCCCATCACTTAACACACCACCACGGCCTCACAAGATACATCACCGCCACAATCCCAAAAATCCACCACCGCCGCCACTGTGGACCACAACACCATCACAGATTTCCACCGCCACCTTCCCCCTTCTAGAAACCCACCACTGCAAACATCCCGACCTCCGCAACATCTCAAAACAAAAAATAGATTCATTAATTTTTGAATTGGATTTGTTGATTTGAGAATATTTAGATTTAATCGTTAGTGAATTTCTCAAATTGGGTAGTCTGCGGTAGCAGTGTTGTGTCACCGGCGAAGGAGTTTGCCGGCAATGGAGGCCGGCAGGAGACGGAGCTATTCACGATTCCCAGTGAGGTTTAGCAAGAATGCGTTTCATTGCCTTTGCCTTCACTCCTAACGGGTTGTTCTTGCTCTGGCCATTGACAAGCATAGTATGTAAGAGATCAGATATGGTCATATGGCAAATATCAGGCTTGTGAAGGATGGGTGACGATGTCGCTTATGATGATGGAAGGTGGGTTTTCTGCATTGGAGATGGTAGGTTTGATGGTGGCTGTGGTGGCTTAGACGGCGGCCAGATTTTGACGAACATG
Organism: Escallonia herrerae; assembly: GCA_033070095.1. Lineage (NCBI taxonomy): Eukaryota > Viridiplantae > Streptophyta > Magnoliopsida > Escalloniales > Escalloniaceae > Escallonia > Escallonia herrerae. Next base: position 463,564 of record JAVXUP010000289.1, read on the forward strand.
AAGATGGGTACAGTGGGTGGGTGTGATGGTGTTGGCGGTGTACCGAATTGTGGCATGAAGATGGGGTGACGATAGGTGCGATGGTGGCTGGCGCAGGAAGGTTGGGGCGGTGGGTTGCTAGGCCTTGCGACAGAGAGACGGGGAGGAAAGAGGGGGGAGAGAGAGTGTGAGTGAGAGAGAGAAATTGACTATATTTGACCTCATTCTTTTTAATGAAACTACGCAGTTTCTGTCGCTAGCCTCACGCAAGGCTTCCCCATATATGAAAGTCGAAATTGAGATAAATTGGCCACGTCACTGCCTACTTGGACATTGTCTACTCTTGCCACGTGAATTCAACTAATTTTGTTCAATAATAACTATTTTTTCCTTTATCACATTTTTATACGAATTTAAAATTTTGAATGCCTAAAATCTTGTAATATAATAAATCTCTCCATACCTCTAAATGCTTTGAAATTTACTCATATTCCAAAATTGTCTCCTTAAATTTTCATATAGATGAATTTTTAATATGGTTGATAACAGTACTCCTCATTAAGTACTTTATTTTTTCAAAATTTTATCAGCTTGACTTTATCCTATTGTTTTTCCTTTTTTAAACTCATTTAATACGCAAACAATTTATTGATACCATTAATTGATAGCAATTTTCTAGGCACTGTAATATCCTTAGAGTTGTCAATGGGCCGGGCTTGGGCCGGCCCGGCCCAGGCCCAGCGGGCCTCCAATGAAATCGAGCTGGGGCAGGGCCTCACAAATGAAAAACGGGCCGGGCTGGGCCTAAAACCTGGGATATATGGGCCCAGTCCAAGCCCAGGCCCTAGGCCCAATATTTAGGGCCGGGCTTGGGCCGGGATGGGGCCCAATCCAAAATTTGTTTTTCCTTTTTCCCAACTTTTTATTATAAAGACTTCTTCTTCAACAAAGGGCAAAGTTTTTGTAAACGGACTACTGAGTATACAATCACTTTTTCACGAATTAATCCCTTTTCGAAAAGACAAATTGATGTTGATTGACCATTAACCACGGATTAAGTACAAAAACTAGTTGTTTTATCCCACACATACTGATTTTAAGTGCAAAATTCAATCTCTTTCGTAATATGGTGTAAAACCTGTAAATGTTAAAGAAAAATATAGTAGATCAAACAAAAACAATAACGAGATCGATGAAGATAAAATAACATCTTTTCTTGTTACATTCAAATTCTTTGGTCATTTAAAGAAACATGAGATTATTCTTCAAGGCTCTTTAACACGTCACCCACTTCATGAAATTAAATTTAGAATTCAATTCACCTCTTTTGGTTTGAAACAAAAAGAATACATAATTTTTATTTATGTTTAGAATACATGATAATTATTTTTATAATTATTCCCTTAGCTTGTGATGTAGAACACAAAGTAAATTCTATAAAATACATTAAATGAAAGCCCACTCAGAAATCATCAAAAATACGTCACAGTCACCACACACCCATACTTCTCTACGTATGTTAAAGAAAATACTTATCATATAAATTCAATAACACCTCAAAAACTATTAATTTAACTAAAAGATCCAAAATATCAAAAAAAATAATAATGTAATAAAATAGACTTAAAAAAAATAGAAAAGAAAAAAAATTAGGGGGGGGGGGGGGGCTAACAGGGCCGGGCCGGGCCCGTTTCTCAAAGAATTCGGCCTGGCCCAAGCCCTAAAGGTTAGGGCCAGCCTGGGCCCAAAAACGGGCCGGGCCAGTCCGGGCCAAAAACGGGTAGGGCCGGGCCAGCCCGCGGGCCACCCGGCCCTTTTGACATCTCTAAATATCCTTAATTACTAATCTAATTTTGCCATTTCGATTGCAAGAAAATTCCTTAAATCTCTCCTTCATTATTTAATATTCCATTTATCACTTAAAAGGCTGAAACCAAACTGCCATATAATCTCCCCCTGCTCACCAAAATTTTGGACGAAATTTCTTTAAAATTTCTCCCTCATCCATTAAATTGCATTTCTTAACCAAAAATTTCTCCCTCATCCATTAAATTGCATTTCTTAACCAAAAATTTCTCCCTCACTAGCTTCCCCCTCATATAATTTAAGCCTTCTTTTGACTCTCATTTTGAATATTTTCCAAGGTTAGGCTCATAATTTTCCTTTGCTAATCGTTATTAATGTATTTGACGAAAAAAGAATATCAATTTGCTCATTATCTCTATTTTAAATTTCGTGTCTTACAGCTAAACTCTTGCTATTTCTACTTAGAAACATGACATTCCCCTCTTTTCTCACACCTAAACCCTAGATTTTTCTCTTTCATACCTAAACATTGCAATCTCTGCTCTTTTCTTCATGAAACAATTTTTTTTTCCTTTCTCTTCAATAATAATGGATGTATTGCTAAATGTTCATACCTTTGTTTAGTTATACACCACAAGAAAATATGTATTTTGCGACGAAGTTTTAGCGACGGAAGGTATTCCGTCGCTAAAAAGGCCTTTAAGCGACAAAATATCCCGTCGTTAAAAATCCGTCGTTTAATACTATTACCGACGGAAGCCACCGTCGGTAAAAGTATTTGCAGACAGACTTTTAACGGCGGACTTTTAGCGACGGTATTATTTCGTCGCTAAAGATCCTCGATATAAACCCACATCGGGTTTGTTTCTATCTTCGAAATTGTTCTCTCACCCCTCTCTACGGCGACCGACCTCCGGCGACCCCTCTCTACGGCAACCCACCTCCGGCGACACCCCCGTCCCCCACCCGACACTGCGCCACCAAGCCTTCCACTACCGCTGTGCCACAAAGCCCTCCACTTGTGCCGTGTGACGAAGCCTACCACTGCCAACGCACCACCAACGCTGCCGTCGTCATACCCACCTTGAGATCTGTATGTCAATTGCCCTAAATTAATCTTGTTGTTTATTTTTCAAAGTTGATTATGAAGCATTTGGCCATATTCGAATTTGTCTTTTCTGTCATGTATAATCTGATGTTGTTGTTAATTTGGACATTTGGACATTATTTTGTCTTATGAATTTGTTGATTATGAAGCATTTGGCCTAATTAAACCCTAAATTGAAGTAATTGAACCCTAATTAAACCCTAAATTGAATGCCCTAATCGAATCGAACCCTAAATTAAACTAACTGAACCCCTAATTGAACCCTAACTTGAATGCCCTAATCCAACCGAACCCTAAATTGATCCCCTCATTGAAAGAAAGAGACGATATGCGCTTAAAGTTAGCCTCACCTGGTTGTAATCCCCGGTTCTCACCCTTTGATTTCCTTGTGACACCAGTCTATTTACTATGAATCTGCTTTGAGTTCTTCGCCTGTTCTGTACAATTTTTCTACTATATTATATAGAGTAAGAAAAAAAATTCTAGTATGAGAGCAAGAGAAGTAGTATGGATATAAAGCCGAGCTTAGCCGGGCACGCATACTTATAGCTTCTTTTTCCCCAATTTCCCACTCCTTCTGTGAGGCAAAACCTCCCTACACTACACTTCGACACAAGAGAAGAGGACTGGTTGCTTGTCTTGTATCTTCGGGATACAAGTTGCCGGTCTTCTTTCAGGAAGAAAAGATCAATCTAATACTCATTATGGACCAACTCATTGCATGTTGTTAAGGTGCTCAGCAAAGGCCTTGGAAGAGCACCTACCTAAACCAAAGTGACTCCTCCGCAAATCTAATAAGGGCCCACTAGTAAGACTTCTTGCCTTGGGACCCAGTAAGAAGACAAAGCGGATTCCATTCCTTTTGAAATAGAAGGGGCTTTGAAGGAAGTTCGCTTATTGACTGAACACCTTCATAGAAAAGGGGCATCGGACATAATCTCATAATAGGGGAGCGAGCAGGAGAAAGCAAGCGATCTACCATCCAACGAGGAGTGAGCGAATGACTCGATGTCTTTATCGCTAAATTGAATGTCCGAATCCAACCGAACCCTAAATTGAACCCCTGATTGAACCCTAAATTGAATGCCCTAATCCGACCGAACCCTAAATTGAACTTATTGAACCCCCTAATTGAACCCTAAATTGAATGTCTCAATTCAACCGTCCCCTAAATTGAACTATTTGAATCCTAAATTGAATGCCCTAATCCGGGGTCGAACCCTAAATTGAACCCCTAATTAAACCCTAAATTGAACCTTAAATTGAATGCCCCAATTCAACCGAACCCTAAATTGAACTAATAGAACCCCCTAATTGAACCCTAAATTGAAGTAATTGAATCCTAATTAAACCTTAAATTGAATGCCTTAATCGAATTAAACCCTAAATTAAACTAATTGAACCCCTAATTGAACCTTAAATTGAATGCCCTAATCCAACAGAACCCTAAATTGAACTTATTGAACCCCCTAATTGAATGCCCCAATTCAACCGACCACTAAATTGAACTATAATTGAACCCTAAATTGATGTAATCGAACCCTAATTAAACTACTTGAACCCCTAATTGAACCGAACCCTAAATTGAACTATTTGAACCTCTAATTGAACCCTAAATTGAATGCCCTAATCCAATAGATAGATGATTTTAGGTTGTTAATTGATGATTTTAGGTTATTAGCTGTGCATTTGAAGTAAATGAGATTATTAATTGATGATTTTAGGTTGTTAATTGATGATTTAAATTGTTAATTGTGCATTGAGCATTTGAGATATTGAGATTGTTGACGGAGGATGGGACCCAATTGGATTGAATGTGTGATTTTTATTGCATTGAGCATTTGAGAATTGAGAATTGAGATTGTTGACGGAGGATGAGACCCAATTGAATTGAATGTGTGATTTTTATTAATTTTATTGCATTGGGCATTTGAGAATTGAGAATTGATATTGTTGACGGAAGATGGGACCCAATTAAATTGAGATCCCCATTAGGTAGCACAGACACGGACACCGCGTCTGATTGACGCTGACACCGAAACAACATATTTTAGCTTTATACTTGTGGACACCTCTTCAATGGGTGTCCGGCACCTCTTCAATGGGTGTCCGCCACCGTGTCCGACTGTCCGGCAATTAAAAAATAAATCAATGTCTTCAAACACCCTATATGAGGTGTCGGACACGTGTCTGGATGTGTCGATGAGGTGTCGAGGTGTTGGTAGGTCACGGACACCCCATCCGATCGACACCGACACCGAAAAATGTTACATTTTTGCTTTATATGTGTGGACACCTCTTGAGTCTTTTTTATGAGCCTCTTCTCGTGCCCGGTCCCAGCTTCCCCCTCGGCCCCCGCGCCCGGCTTGTACTCTTCTCCCCTCCCCTCCCCTAACCAGCTGTACCCGGTTCCCAGTTTGTACATAATGAGTCTTTTTTATGATTAAGTTTACATATTTATTTGTGTATTGATTATTGCGAGTTGTTGTTGAGAATTGATTTTTTTATTACAGGTTTGGGCATTAGAAAAAAAAATTATTTTAAAAAATTTTTGACTTTTGACAACGGATTATATCCGTCGCTAAAAGTTTTTATTACTATCCGTGTTTAGCGACGGATTATTCCGTCGCTAAATAAGACATTTCGCGACGGAATATTCCGTCGCTAAAATATTTATTCCGTCGCTAATTTAACAAAAAAAATAAATTAAAATATTTAAAATATAATTAGAAATGGATATTCCGTAGCTAATTAATAAATGAATCCGTCGCAAAAACTTAAATATTACACGACAGATTTGAAAATTCCGTCGCTAAACTATTAGTGATGGACTTTTATACGAGGGACTTTTAGCGACGGTAAATCCGTCGCTAAAACATTTAGCGACGGATTTTAGGCTTTTAGTGACGGATTTCTCCGTCGCTAAAAGCCTTTTTTCTTGTAGTGATAATGATATTCGTTCTATGTAATTTGTAATTTTTTTTTTCATTCTAAAATTTCATAGTTGTGCATATTGCATCCCAATAATTTAAACTTTGGTACGTCTTTAGAGTCTTACTAATCACTATGAAAATTTTAAAATTCCAAGAAAAGCTACTCAAAAATAGGTAACAACTCATGTATCAAAGCCTTTGTTCAAAGCCTTTGTTCAAATACTAATATACTATCATTTTTCCAATTGGTCATCTTTTTTCAAGATACATTCAAACTAATGTAAATAAGAAGATCTAGCTTCGAGATCCCTTTTCCTGTCCTGGCATCAAAATAAATTGTGTAAGCGAATTTTCATTAGCACCTTTTGATATGTCAAACAAAAAGGTATTAGGTTTCTGCTCATATATTTGAGTGACTTTGATTTTGAAATCATAAACTCGTAGTGATTTGCTATTTTATTAGTGATGCAACCATGTTTCCTCTTTGGTTTGCATTTCAAATTTGTTGAGGTTCTCGAATGTTACTTTCATAAGGAAGTGGATCTATTCTCACTAACCACATGAAATTGCATATGCAACGTATTAATGATTGTCCTGTTGTTTAGTTTGATGATTAATATATTTTTGTACTCCTGTCATTTGTTTTCTTGAAAATTTTGCAGATCTTTATCTTGTTTATCCTTTAACCTTGCTTCATAACTGATTGTTAGCTTTTTTTTTTCTTACTAGATAAAAGCACGTGCGTTGCACGTAAACGTACACCTTTGTAGAAAATACTGTTAGATTATCTTTATATAAAATCATATTTATCCGTAAAAATAACAAATATAACTATTACATTATTTTTATGATCTTTCTTTTGCTTAAGTTTTATCTGATGATATAAGTCTCAAAGGCTTTTTAGCATTTGTAATATAGTTTCTTGAAGAGAAAAAGTATATCAAAGAAAATGAATTTTACTTGTTGATGTGGTTCATTCAGATTTAATGTTTAAAACTCATGTTCGCTGACATAATGAAATGACAAATCCAAACTAACAAGTCTTCGAGCAATCTTCACATAGTTCATGTTATGTAAGTAGCTAACTATATGCATTATATTTATCATGTTATTCCACCAAGCATTCTAATTATATAAAGCACGTTAACAAAAAATATATCTACCATTACTAGTGGATTATCATTATATTAAGTGTTACTATAAGTTAGACAAATAAATAATTTATTTTACTTATTTCATCACAGTGCAAAAAATGTTTTAATCTCGTCAAACTCACATTAGGTTATAACCGTGTTGAATTTTCTTTCACTGCATTTTCTTAAGGAAATTTGTGTCCTTAAATACGTAGACTGGATACACTACTAACCATTTGTTCGAGTGCAATATTTTTATAATTAGATTAAGAATGAGATTTGTTAAATGAAAATTATGGTGCTCACTTTTAGGCATCGCCGTGGAATTCATACGTGTGTAAACTAATTTCAAAAAGAATTTATGTCTCCATTTTTTGGAGCAAAAGTGGTAGATACCGCACCGTTTTTGCTCGTTCAAACTAAGATTTCAAAGTTAGGGTGTGCGGAATACAAAATTTCCTATCTTGAAATTAAGCTTAGTGCTCTACTATAACAACCAAATTATGATAATACAAAACTTTGCATATTCATCGCGTATTTTCTGCTTACTGCCTTTACAACGGATAAAATGATTAAACCTACGAACGCAATCTAGGGTAAACTTGGTGTACTTTTTAATCGCCTCTAATTGCTTTAGGCATAAAAAAAATGAGGTCTAAGATTTACTTTAAGGATGGTCTCACTTGGTTTACTTGGAACAGGGTGAGTCCTCATTTATTTATCAAGATTAATGCTGATATAGTGTTTCTAATTCTCTACAATCCATAGGTGTTCAGCTTAAAACTTTCAAAATTATATGAATTATGACAAAGATATTTGTTAATTTTATTTTACTTATAGAGATTGTTCAAATGAAGATGATAACGGATACCAAGGCAACTAAGCAGTGCAATGAGGAATAGGTTTTACTTTGAGTCTCGAAGCAAGTCTTTTTATTAGCGTGAGTTTTTTAAGTTTAAATTAGGATGTATTTGTCTAGCCTATTGGTAAAAGACCGCCATATATTTACACAAAAACGATTAGGTAAAGTTCTTTTGTAGTCACAAGTTGAAAGCCTTTATGATTGCTATAATTCTTGTACTAATGTGGTTTTGATCGTAAGAACATCAATGTGTACTTATGAGGATATTACTATATCCATTAGAAAATAGCATAAGAAATTTTTGAAAGCACCTCACCCTTTTCTCTAAGTGAAAGGTAGCAGATAGTTTTATTTTATGGTAAAATTTACTTTTGTTTCTCTTTGTAATCTTAATATTGCAATACCTTGTATACCTATTTTGTACACTCAGTGATTGTGCAAATTACAGCAACATAGTTTAGATGAGAGGCCTAATTAAGAAACATAAAAGAGATTGAATTTAAGTGTAATTAAAATTTACAATTGAATGATAGTATCAAATCAATTAAATCAAGTGATACATTTTTAGTGTTAAAGAAGTTGAATGGTTGGCTTCAAAGTCTCAATTAATTTTGGAGACAATACCCATGCATCTAGCATTTGACAATGAAAAAAATTTGGCTGCTACATCGGTTGAAGGAATTTTCCTCCTACCCCCCTATATAGCGACAATCAATCGTATCTAAATCTTTCTAGTGACTTTTATTTAGTGACGCTAAAAAAATACTATTAATAATTATCGCTAAAAGTGTTAGAAGAAAAGTTACTACAAATATTTAAAGACTATTAATTGTCACTATACACGAAGTTAGAGGAAGATTCCTACAATTCGGGTAGGAGCCAAAGTTTATTCTTTACAATTAACTTTGAGAGAGGAACCATGCATCAAGTATGGAGAGATGAAGAGTTTTTTGTGGGCCATGACATTTATTCATGAATAATTACAATTAAGGTCAATCATGGCATTAAAAAAAGTTATAGGGATAATTTTGTCCAAAAAATAATTTATACATATCCACACTTTTATGAGTAGTATATATAGATTTATCTTGATATTACAGGTAAAAGTCTAACATCCTCGGTCTCCTTCAATTGCCAAATTATCTTATAACTTTTACAATGCGAGGACTACATCGATTTATAGCAACCATTGGGTAGTTTAGTTACAATTTTTCTCTATTTAAAATTATGTTTTTTAGTTCTAATTTTTTGACCATTTTCATAATATTTTAGTGCCACCCTCGCAAAAGCACAAGTGTTATTGCCAAGGAACATAAATGTTCCATCCTAATTCATTAACATTTTAGCAAGTGCAAAGGTATAGCGGAACCTAAAAATGTACCTACAATTAATATTGCTACTGCAACTAATATGACCTAACCAACTTAGTACTATGACCGGTTTTCAACATACAAGACCAAAATTAGTTGAATAAAAGAGAGGGAGAGAGAAAAAAAATGAATCAAAATTATTATTACTTACAAAGGTAAGTGAACTCAAATATTTCAAAAAGTTCAAATACGAAAGTCAACATGGTGAGTTAAAAGGATGTCCATGTAGGCGGTGACGTAGTAACATTAATCCAGCTTCAGTTTTCACACACACACACACACACACACACACATACATACATATATATATATATATATATATGATCTTGACTCGAAAAAATATTATTGTTAATGAGTTCTAATGCTTTATAAGGAACTTATTTGAAGAGGTAAATCTAGGCTTCCAGGTAGGTTAAGTCGAACCATTTAAAATTCTTTTTTAAGTATCTCAAATTCAATCTCTACTTTATTACTCTATAATTACTTATGATTTTTAGCTAGCATACTGGTTGAGCTTGATAATTAGATTGATTGAAATACATGTACAACTATTTAAACTTCCAATTAAGTTTCATAAACCTTATTCTCCACCCCACCCCCAGCCACACCCCGCGTTGTTTTAAAGGTTTCATAACTGTAGAGGATGTTGATCGTTGTAATTTTCAATACCTCATGTAGCTCACCGTGATAATCCATAAATCTCATGTGTGACAAGTGTAAGTAACTTAATTTTTGATATCATATAAAACAACTTAGCCTAGCCAACCCAACTAGTTCGAGATAAAGACATAGATAATGATGATGTTAAACGACTTAGTCAACCAAAGCCTACATCACCTAAACATCTCTAAACCTTGATAGAGGTAGAGGTGTCAAATGGGCCAGGCTTGGGCCGGCCCAAGCCCATCGGGCCTCCAGTAAACCGGGCCAGGGCAGGTGTCAAACGGGCCGGGCCGGGCCAGAACGAGGGAAATCTTGGCCCAGTCCAAGCAAGCCCAGGCCCTAGGCCCAACATCTAGGGCCGGGCTTGGGCCGAGCCCGGGCCCAATTTTTTTTTGTGATTCAAAATAATATTATTATTTTACTATCTATTTTGTTATTATTATTTAATAATATAAATACTAATTTTTTATATGTATTTTAATATGTATTTTTTTACGCATGGTACTAATACTAATTTAAATGTAAGAGAGTGGAATTAGTAGATTTGGTATTTATTGACAAATAAGTTCGGCTAATTATCAATTAGTACAAACTTTTTTACAACTCAACGCTTGCTTCCCCAATCACTCAGAACTTGGGCCAACTGATAAGGGGAAGTCAAAATATAAAATTATGTACAATTTTAAACAAATGATTTTACCATCTTCCCTGGCCCTTGAAGCTGATAGTAAAGAGTCAACCTACATGACCATAGCCTCCCACTTGCTGGCATGTTCTGCGAGTTACTCATCAACTGGAAGTTGACTCTTCCTTCTTTTTACACTTCTTACAAAGCAAGATATGTTTGTGCCTTCTCAAAATGTTGTGTTGCTTAACTCAAATCTAAAAGTATTAGATCTGTGGCCACGAATATTTGTTTGTTTTCTCACTAATGATATTTTCTTCTACATTTTAGTTATAGAAGGCAAGCAAATACATCTTAGTTTAAAAAAAACTGAAAATGCCATTTTTTGGGCCAAAAGAGGGCTAGGCCGGGCCTGTTTCTCAAAAAATTAGGCCTGGCCCTGGCCCAAGCTCTAAGGGTTAGGGCCAGTCCGGGCCCAAAAAAGGGCCGGGAGGCCCGGGCCAAAAAGGGCCGGGCTGCCCGACCCATTTGACACCTCTAGATAGGGTCCGGTTGGTCCAACTATAGTTAGTGCTTTCATCCGTTAAAGATTCATTTATTTCAGTTGTTCTAATTATACTAACTCCGTTAAAGACTCATTTATTTCACTTGTTCTGATTATACTAACTCTTGGGATTACACACACATCTACATGATTTAACCAGCATTGGCGCAGAAATGAAGGGATGAGAAGCACTACAGTGTCTGAGTCTCTCCTTGTTTCCTTCCTTGTCTCTTCCCTCAATCTTGCTCTCTCTGTGTAAAGATGGTGGCATTCCGTCACCTTTTGCATATTGCACGTACAATCTGTCTTCTTTCAACTCCTTCACAGGAGGATCTTGTTTTCTTCTGAGGTGTTATTTAGTGGACTTAACTACCTTTTCTACTGCGCTCCTCCCCTCTTTACACCCTGTCCTCTTTACAACATGTCTCTCTCCCTCCTCTTTATTCTCCTTTTGGCCTGTTTCAGTACATCAGTTATTCTCAACCTTCTATATTGCCTCTTTTGGACCGACACGAGCTTGCTTCTCAGGGCCTGTACCCACTTTCCCTTTCCACCATCCATGGCTGACCCACCTCATAATGATTTGAATATCCAGGAAGATGAAAACTTGGACCTTCGAACCTTCATGGTACTACTAAATCCTCACCTTGTTTATAACCAAAGAATGGGTAAAGACAAGGTTTTGCTTGGCAAATTTATTGACAACCGATCTTTCTCACAGAAGAAAATTCAGAACAGGGTCAAGGACTGTTGGTTTTTACAAGGACCTGTTCAAGTTCACACACTACCTAACATCTTTCTTTTCACGTTCTCCACGGCATCTGATGCTTTTCTTGTGCTCAACAATGGGCCTTGGAATTTTTTTGGCGCGTTGCTTCTTCTTCAGCCTTGGTTTGATCATGTGATCTACCAAATGTACAATTTCCTACTGCTGATTTATGGATGCAAGTGAGTAACATTCCCAGTGATTGCTACCACTTTTCCCTTGCTGAAAAAATTGGATGGGCTGCTGGTTCTTTGCTCGAAATTGATTGGTCGGAGAAGCGCGTCCAAAATGCTGACTATTTTCAAATTAAGGTTCGGGTTTACGTGGATCTTCTGCTGCTCCCTGCAATCTTCATCACGTTACTGGATGGGGCGGGCTGGATTATCCTACGATGCACATATGAACGAGTCTTTACGTCTTGCTATCGCTGTGGTCGTATTGGCCATGAAAACATTGATTGCAAAGCCTCTCTTATTGAGATTATGGAACTGCTTGCTAGGAAAATGGCGAATCTACCGGCACCGGATCTCTATTCTACTTATTACCTCAATGTACACCCCATGTTTGCAACTTCACACGGGCCTTGCCTAACTCCGATTGGAACAGATCGTCTCGGATCGCCATCTCTGCGGATGCAACTAGGGTTCACTTAACCCACCTGTTTGATGCGTTTTCGCCTGCCCTGTCTGTGGTCTCTAGTGATGATGCTAGTTTTGCAACTGCTTCGGCTTCTCTGCATTCGGAAGATACTGATGGAGTGGATGAACAAGGTAGTAACACTGTTATACAATCGGGTTCTAATGATCTATCTGGTTCAATCAATGACATGCAACCTTTTGAGGGTGAATTGGATGTTGGGGAGGACATTGCTGTCGAAAACCTTGTGAACCCACATGGAATTGGAATTGAGATTGTAGCAAACGAAGCTATCCCACTTGCTGATCTTGATGCCCAAATTGATCTCATTATCGATGAGGTTCTCATGGAAATTGATAATGGGGAGGTGGTTCCCATGGACACATCTGATGATGCTTCTACAGACTCATCTTTCTCCACAAAACAAGATGAAGTTGAAATTTCCAGAAATTTGGTTGATGACCAACCACCTGCAAATTCGAATACGCTTTATTCGACATCCTCAGTTTCGCCGAAATCTTCACCCTCGACGAAATCTTCTTCATCGATGACCTTAGATATTTCTCACTGGATGCCCCTTGTGCTGACACCATCATTACTATCCAATACCCAAATTTGGCAGGAAGATTTTCCAGTATTTGCGAATCCACCACTTGCTTCTATCTACCACCACCTTGCTTTCACGTCTATAACTCAATCTCATTCGGATATCTCCATGGATTTTGGAGGCCTACTAAGATCTTCCAATGCTCAAGCTACTCTACAGCCTAAAATAGTGTTTTCCTGTGTTGGTCAATCCCTACATTCGGATGAAGACAGTGTCGGGCCTCCACAGTGACTTATTGTATAGGGCCCTGGGCCTTTTTACAACCTTTACCGTCTGGACCTTAACAGTATTCTATCTGGCCTCTCATATATTGGAAGACAACTTATTGTTCGAAATGAATCATTTTATGAGACAAACAAACCTGGAGATTCAAATGGGTCCAGTTTTGTGGGCTTACGCCCAAACTCTTATGATCCTTGTCTTGGACCATCTCTTCCTCCTTCTCTTGTTCCTGAGATTGCTCCAAAGGACTTGGTATATGATGAACATGCTGTTACAGTGGTCTGTCAACAATTAGACGATGCAAAACATAGAACACTTCCCACGTGTCGCTGGGTCACCATCAGTTGTAACAGGGACGATGACATGCAATACCATCAATTCTCTGACTTCTAATCTCTAGAACTTTTGTAATGATTCTGATATGATAATGAACTCGCTCACTACTACCATGGAATGTCTTCGAACAGATTTGATCCTCACAATTCAGCTGCATGCGGCACCTTTGCCGCCAACCATTAATGCTGATCCTGGAGTTGTTGAGGCATTTGTTAATCCTTCCCGTCTGTTGAACGGAACCCGCTTCTATGCCCCTAAATTTACATCTGATGGCGGTGATGAGGTTGAGGACCTTATGAAAAATACAGATCTGGAGCTTTTCTTAGTACATGATATGAACTTTCAGAATGCAACTCTCTCACTAATGCGGCAGCTGACACAAAAGCTTGTTCTAGTTATGGGAAACGTACCTTACCTGAGGAATATCTGCTAGCTGTTATCCAACCTAAGAAGAAATCTCGTCTGGATGAGCCGGATACACCTTCGCCAGCACCAGGTTCCTACTCACTCCCCTTCTATCTTATGCTATCTATACATGCTCACTATCTTGATCTGTGCTTACTCTCTGATAAGTCTCATAATCTGCCCTATCGTGTTAAACGGAAATCACATATGATCTGCGATGCATTTATTGATGGGACGGGATTATGGGGGGCTAAACGTCGCAAGATTGGAGACCCGCTGAGGTCTCCACCGCCCTTGCTTAGGAATGCTAGTTTGGATTGTGGAAGTGTTATGCTGGGACTTGGACCTCTGCAATTCTGGGGCCTTTCACCATGGCCTAAATGACGCTGGCATGGGTCGGGCGGTATTATTACTCGCTCTTTTAATGATTTCCTCAATTGGGAATGGATTGAGTGCTTAGCTCTAGAAGTCCTTGTTCGTGGCTCTTTTCGTTGGAAAAGATCTCGACATTTGCAGGATAATCCTTTCCTAGTTCCTACCTATTTGAACGATGTATGGGTTTCGGGTGTTGTTTCGCAACAACCCCTTAACCTCCAATGATACATCTCAGCTGGAATTGTCGTGGGTTGGGTCATGCTCTATCAGTTCGTGCAGCACTAAAGATGACGAGGGTTTTTAAACCGCACTGCATTTTCCTTCAAGAAACCAAAAAAAATGACTGAGTTTGTCACCTCCAAATTCCAAAAAATGGGATTCACGTCTGTTATTGGTGTTGATCCGAAGGGTGTTGGTTGCACAAAAGGAGGCCTCTAGGTTGGATGGACGGAGGAAGTAAAAGGGTCCATTCTGTTTCGTGACCCAAATCTCATTCTTGTGCAATTTCACCCTGCTCGTGGAACGTCATGGGTGACGGGGTTCATTTATGGACACCCAACCTTGGCCAAAAGGAAACAGACCTGGGAAAGAATAGCTGGTGTTCTTTCCTCTATCATTGGCTCACTCCTTTTAATAGGAGACTTTAATCAGGTTCTGACAGCTTCTGATAAGACTAGTTATAATGCCTCTGTTACACCAGGCCACGTATATTTGGAAGATTTTCTCCAATCACAGCAGCTAATTGATTTGAAATGGGTAGGTCCCACCTTTACTTGGACTAATAACCATAGTGATCATACCTGTATCTATGAGAGATTAGACCGTTGATTTGAAAATCTTGCCTTGATCTCCTTGTTCCCTCTAGCTACTATAACAAATCTTGGCATTCAATTGTCTGATCATGCACCGTTGATTTTGGATACGAGTCCCAATGACCCTTTCTTACCTCGACCTAAAAGGTTTGAAGCCATGTGGTTAAAACACCCTATGGGTAAACAGACCATTTTTAATGCCTGGCAGCAATCGGTAGATGGATCACCGCTCTTCAAAGTGGCTGACTGGGGCTCTGTCATGATGAAAGCTATGGTGCTTTGGAATAAAACTTGTTTTTGGGAATTTACGAAATCAAATCAAAGACGTTTTAGCACAGTTGAATCATTTCCAAAGCCTCCTCCCCGACCCTGTTGCTCAGATTTCTGAACAATTCTCCCGTCAGAAGCTTGATTGGCTTCTCTGATGTGAAGAAACCTATTAGGCCCAAAAAGCCAACTCAAAATGGTTGAAATTAGGGGATCACGATACCAAGTACTTTCATAGAGCTACCATTATTCGGAAGAATTGGAACCGAATTGCTCTTATTACTAATGGAAATAATAGCACGCACTCCACACACTAAACCATACAGAGATGCCTTGTAGACCATTTTAAAAGCATTTTTGCCCTTAAACCCTGCAAGTGTGTCTGAACCCGGTGTGTCTATGGTGGAGAGCTTAACCAGAGTCCTTTTTAATGCTTAAGCAACATACATAGGGAGACCTTTTACTGCGTCAGAAGTTAAGAAGGCACTTTTTCAAATCAAACCCCTCAAAGCCCCTGGTCCGGATGATATCCCCGCCATTGTGTATCAACAATGTTGGGACTTCATGTAAAGGCCTATTACTGCTGCTGCGCTCTCATTCTTGAGGTTAGGACATATGTTGGGGGTGACAAACAAAACCTTTATTGTGCTAATTTCGAAGATCAAGAATCCGCAATCTCCAAGTGATTATAGGCCTATTAGCCTATGCAACACTATGTATAAGGTTATCTCGAAAATCTTGGTTAACAGAATCAAAGGGGTTTTATGTGACCTTATCTCTCCATACCAAAATGCCTTCGTTGCAACCAGGCATATTACTGATAATGTTCTTATTGCCCAAGAATTGACGAACAAAATCAGGCTTACCAAAAGATCCAAAGGTATTCTGAGGGCTATTAAAAATGGATATGAGTAAGGCTTATGATCAAGTGAAATGGCAAGTCCTTGAAGCAGTTCTTACAAAATTGAGGCTCCCCGGACATCTAGTGCACCTCATTATGAAATGTGTATCTTCTGTCTCTTATGAAGTTCTGGTAAATGGGTCAGTGTCTGAACGCTTTCAACCTTCCTGTGGACTTCGGCAAGGATCCTCTGTCTCCTTATCTTTCTATTCTTTGTGCCGTGGCTTTGTCATCTTCACTAACAGATGCTCAGAATCATCACCTCCTGCCAGGCATAAAAGTGGGCATTTAAAGCCCCCCCCCCCCCCCATTAATCATCTTTTCTTTGTAGATGACGCTATGATTTTCACAAAGATTACCTCTCAGTCCCTCTCCTCGATGAAGCAAATTCATGATCGCTACTGTATGGAATCGGGTCAACAAATAAATTTTACCAAGTCCTCTATTACTTTAAGCCATGACGCTCACACTCATAACGCTGAGGCAACTGCTCAGTTTCTGGGTTTCAAGCTGATTGAAGATTTTGGTAATTCTTGGGAAGCTCTTTAGACATTCTGACCAAGAAAAAAGCTTTCTTTCGGGACTTATTGGACAAAATCAAAGCGCGTTGTGCAAGTTGGAAAGGATTGCTACTTAATAAGGCGGGACATGCTACGCTAATTAAATATGTTCTCAACTCTTTACTCATCTATCACATGCAGGTATGCCTTTTTCCCGCTCATATATGCCATAAGATTGACTCTTTGCTAGGCAATTTTTGGTGGTCAGGGAATGAAAATCAGCGTGGTATGCACTGGATCAATTGGCATGCCCTTTGTGGACCGATTGACACTGGGGGACTGGGCTTCAAAGACACCAGACTTTTCAATCAATCTCTACTCGCCAAAGTTGCCTGGAGAATTTTGGCCGAACCTGAGTCCCTTCTGGCAAGGATGATGAGAGGTAAATATTGCACCAGAAGGGGTTTTCTTGCCTTTAATGAGATTGACAACTTTTCACGTGGCTAGAAGGGCATTCTGTTTGAACGCAAGGTGCTCTTAGCTGGCCTAAGATGGCAAGTGGAAATGGCAGAAATATATCCATATGGAATGATTCTTGGATTCCTCTGAACCCTCGGCCATTTGTGGTAGAACCGACCACCATGATACTCGTGTTACTTGGGTGAGTGACCTTATTCAGAATGGTCGGTGGGACCAAACTTTGATTCACGAATTATTTACTCCTCTAGTTGCTAATGCCATCTTAGCCATTCATATCCCAAAGCATGATTTTGAAGATCAGCAAGTTTGGGGCCAGGCCAGACTGTTCATGGCAACTTGACAGTGGTATCGACTTATAACATGCTATATGCGAGCAAAGTTTGGGAGACAAATTCAAGAAGCCACCATTGGCATCCTCCTATTGATATCCCAGCAACGGTTTGGAGACATATTTGGAGTTTGCCGCTCCCACTGAAAATATGTTTCCTGATTTGGCAAATAATTACTACCGCATCACCCGGAGGAGAGTAGCTCCAGTAAGGTTTGAACGCGGGGAGAAGTACCACCCTAGGGGTCAGATCGATGAGCACATGGCATACAATCTGGTAAGTGGCCAATAAGTGCTTTAATTGAACTTGATGATTCTAACTGTGTATGAGGTTTCTTATTTATTATCTCTCTGGATGTAGGTTAATGCCTCGTTCGCCTTCTTCCAGAAGTTGTGCGAGCGGAAGGATTTGGTGGATGCAATGGGCGAGGAGCTTCGCCAACAGGCTGATGCGTTGGCGTATGGCTGCGGGAATTTTTTACACCAAGCATCGGGCCAGCCTTCCGGCGTCAGCTCGGGAATGGGTTATCCGGGGTGGCAGCCCCCATATGTGAGCGAGGGATACACCGATCCCTCGGGACACACCGATCCCTCGGGACAGACTTCGGGAGTGAGCCAGGGATATGGTGGTCCCTCTGTGCCTGGAATGGGTGGTGATTGGGGACAGCCAAGCACCATGGGCCAGGCTCAAGCGCCGTGGGAAGACTACAGTGTGCCCTCCTTCTCTTTGCTATTGGACTCGGAACCCCAACCCTTCTCTCAGAGTCAAGTCACGCAAGACTGGGGTTTCGGACACATCAGTCTGTCGGAGACACTGCCTATTGTCCCATGGGCAGGACCATCTACTGCCAAAGGAGGGCAATATCCCCCGGTCGACCCCCCGGAAGGAGTGCAATATCCCCCCGTCGACCCCCGAGGGCAATATCGCAAAGGGCATCCAGTGAAGCCCCTAAAGCCGCATAAATGCCAAATAATCAGAGAGCGTTATTTTAGCGGCTTCCCCCGGGACAAAGCGTTGTATAGTGTGAATCATCCGGAGGGCATGGATTACACTTGCGAGTGGGGAGAAATGGCCTCCCTGGCTCCGGGTAGTTGGTTAGACAACGGTGTCATCTCCACATACGTGGAGATTCTGAAGGAAAGGGGTCGGGAGCGACTGAACGAGTACCCGGCCGTTTTTTTGGTTGATGCCTTTTTTCATAGCCTCCTAGTGTCTGAATGGCATGAGTGGGTCGAGCAAAGGTGGAAGAAAAAGTTGGGCCAGTGGAGACCGTCCGCTAACCTACGAGCGTATCTTGCTAGGGATAGTCCAGTGAGCGCAAGTGTTGCCGACGTGTTTCTAATCCCATTTTTAGGGGAAAGCCACTGGTACTTGGTTTGCTATGAACCGGTGGAGAAAGTCGTATCGGTGATCGACAGTCTCCACGACGATACCGCCTTTATGCCTGTGCTGCAGATGTACAAAGCCCAGTTGGATTCAATGGTAATATTACGATTGTTGTTTAACAGTTATTGTAACTTGGCATAAATGTTAACTCGTGTCTTACGCCGTTTTGTGTTTCTTGCAGAATATATTTTGTGCAATGGTCAATGGTGTCCGTGGTAACCCTGTACCGGCGCGGCCAAAGCTCGATTGGCGACTGAAGAAGAGGAGGCCCAAGCAACGTAACACTTCGGACTGCGGCGTTTTCCTTTGCATGTACATGGATTACATTTGCCGGTCCGAGAGCCTCAAGGCGGCGGTGTGGAGCCAAGCAGAAGTAGACACCTTTAGATATAGAATGGCTTGGCAAATTATGAAAGGCCGGCCTAGAGCGGTTACGTATATTGTAAATCCGGCAAATGCCGAGAATTCCTCCCAACATGATTCCCCCCGTTGACATTGTACCATTACACTTTCATTCTTTTTAATAAACTATGAATATTTAGAAAGCTCTCATTGATTTGTGTTGAAGATTATTGATTGATTGTTTTGTCTGATTTCCGTTGAAGATGATTTGAGTTTGGTTTTTTTGGCTCTCATTGAGAATGATTGAAAGGCGGAAAGCAAAATCTGTCCGTTAGACAATGTCGTGGACAGTGGGGGAAGTGAATTTTCTAAGTGTTGGGTTAAGACAATCTGCTGGTCTGTTCGCTAGACAATGTCGCGGACGATGGGGGAGGGGAAAATTTTCGAAGTGTTGATATAAGGCATTCTGCTGGCCTGTCCGCTAGAAAATATAGCGGACAGGGGGGAAGTGAAAATATTCTAAGGCATTGTGCTGGTCTGTCCGCTAGACAATGTCGCGGACGACGAGGGAGGGGAAAATTTTCCAAGTGTTGATATAAGGCATTCTGCTGGCCCGTTCGCAAGACAATGTCGCGGACGATGGGGGAGGGGAAAATTTTCGAAGTGTTGATATAAGGCATTCTGCTGGCTTGTCCACTAGAAAATATAGCGGACAGGGGGGAAGTGAAAATATTCTAAGGCATTGTGCTGGTCTGTCCGCTAGACAATGTCGCGGACGACGAGGGAGGGGAAAATTTTCCAAGTGTTGATATAAGGCATTCTGCTGGCCCGTCCGCTAGACAATGTCGCGGACGGTGGGGGTGGGGAAAATTTTTGAAGTGTTGATATAAGGCATTCTGCTGGCCCGTCCGCTAGACAATGTCGCGGACGGTGGGGGTGGGGAATATAAGGCATTCTGTTGGCCCGTCCGCTAGACAATGTCGCGGACGGTGGGGGTGGGTAAAATTTTCCAAGTGTTGATATAAGGCATTCTGCTGGCCCGTCCGCTAGACAATGTCGCGGACGGTGGGGGTGGGGAAAATTTTCGAAGTGTTGATATAAGGCATTCTGCTGGCCCGTCCGCTAGACAATGTCGTGGACGGTGGGGGTGGGGAAAATTTTCTAAGTGTTGATATAAGGCATTCTGCTGGCCTGTCCGCTAGAAAACATAGCGGACAGGGGGGAAGTGAAAATATTTGCTGGTCTGTCCGCTAGACAATGTCGCGGACGGTAAGGGTGGGGAAAATTTTTCTCAATATCGATAAACAATAAATAACGTACGATTCACAATCAACGATCTCAATATATTGAGGGTATCTCAAACGGCACAATTAAGCGAGAAACAATTTGGAAACACAATGAACATGTATACAATAAATTTGGTTATTAATAATAAATTAGGGTTCACATTGGGGGAAAGAAATTTTTTCACAAGCGCTCCGATCAAAGATTACAACTTGAAAATCCCACCAGCCAAGGTGTTCAAACACTACAAAGTCCCTGAGTTCGAGGCCATGCTGGCGCACGAAGACGTTCCAACCCTCTGCGAATTACTTTTTTTGGGGTCGGCCGGGCTTCAGCTTGATTTCAACCTGCCAGGCCCCATTGCGGCTATATAATCTTGAACTGTCATGAATTGTTGTAAATTGATTGGTAAAGGCTTCCGGTATGTCCTAACAAACACAATACAAAAAAAAGGTTAGTTTTTAACCAAAAGATCAAACTTTTAACACACGAAAATACAGAGAAAGAGGGATGGGCTACAAGTTCATTTTCAAATCCCGGCATCATGACTTTGAAAAAGTGTTTGCCTGCTAGGTGCAAGTTGCCAATAAAATCGTAGGTGGTCTCCGATCCATAAGCCATCGAGGTCGGCGATGAGGGGAGGACGGTGGTGTCGCCGGAGATGTGGGTCGCCGTAGATGGGGTAGCGGCTTGGGTTAGATGTTCAAGAGAGAGAGAGAGAATATAGCGGACTGATAAAAGCTGATTGCCCATTTTGATTAATATATACAATAGGATAGAGGTCCGCTACATTGTATAGCGGACATAAATGAAGACCAAAAGTTTTTCTGCGATGACGCCCGCTACATTGTATAGCGGACATAAATGAAGACGTCCGCTACATTGTATAGCGGACATAAATGAAGACCAAAAGTTTTTCTACGATGACGTCCGCTACATTGTATAGCGGACATAAATGATGACCAAAAAATTAGGACTATGCATATCCGTCCGCTACATCAGAAATCGCTACATCAGAAAAAATAATTCCAGTATTCGGTTGAAAAATTATTAGAAAAAATTATTACAAATGTCAAACTTATATAAAAATTATTACAAATGTCAAACTTATATAAAAATTATTACAAATGTCAAACTTATACAAAACATTAAAGGTCCACTGCAGCTTGTCCGTCCTCATCTTCGGCATCATCTTCTGCCCCATCTTGCAAACCCCCGGGACTTATCCCCAGTGCCTTGTAATGGTTTCGCTTGTCGTGGTCGGTCATTTTGTTGCACAATGCACACCTTCGCAGCTTTTTAGGTTGAGTTGCTATTTCAATTGAGCTTTTCATCCGCGTAGATCTCTTGCGGCCTTTCGTTTGCGATATAATTGGATCCAACGGCCGGATATCATTGTCGCCTTCCTCCCCCGGCTCGTCATCTTCTGATTCCGTCGTAGGCTCGGTGTCAACCGCATTGGTGACTGAAGCTGCTTCCAACTGGTCGACGATGGGCTCTTGCTGCTGAGCTACCTCGAGGAGATGTTTATAACCGACCATTGTAGCAGCAGCCTTTACGGACAAACGGGTGAACATCGTCACCAGATGATTATACCGCAACGTCTCTGATTCTTCAAAGTCAGTATACGGGTGCTCCGGAAAGGAAATGGTACCGTGCAACCTGTTTGCACCTTTCGTCCACCGTGGCAGGACGTATTTATCGGGGATTGTCCTGATATTCTTCTGGGTGAAAAACCGCAGAATGTGTCTACACAGGATGCCATGGAACTCAAACTTCTTGCAAACACATGTCACCGAGTCCGTCAATGTGTCGTGGCTCACCGTATAAATTCTGCGCAGCTTCTCAGGGACGAGGTCATTCACGAGCGAATAAACCTTGTACTCACGCGTAGACATTTCTGCCACCTTGTTTATACTGTATCGTCCCGATTTTCGCAGCTCTACTTGGTATAGCAAGAAGATCTCCTTCGTATAGACTTTGGCACCGTTCAGCTCCAGCGGGGTCTCTAGCAACCTTCTCCTTTGTTTGTACGTTGTTGCAAAGTCGGCAGCCCTTTCTTTTACGAACAACGAAGCTACCGCTTTTTGTGCGGATGCAACGAAAGTCTTCAAATTGGTAGCTGTACCCACATAACTATCGAACGTGGCATTCATAGATTCACTCCTGCCCGTCGTTTTCATGCCCGCTGAAAAATACCTCCTCGTGTAAACGCCAATCCATTGCTCTTTGCGCTCGTACAAGTGCTGGAGCCACTCGTTGTCTTGCAATGAGTAATCCCGAACAAGCTTTTCCCACCTCTCCTCGAATTCCTCAATCGTTAATGACTTGGTAATGCACTTGTCAAAATCCTGTTTAAAGTCTGGATACTTTGCGTACACGTGATGCAGACGTTCAGGGTATTTGTTGCTTATGTGCCAAGTGCACAAGTTGTGCCGGGTGTCTGGGAAGACGGTCGCAATAGCCTTCTTCATTGCCAAATCTTGATCGGTGATGATCACTTTCGGTGCTTTGAAGTTCATTGCTTCCAGCCACGTCCTAAACAACCATACAAAAGAACCTCGCTCTCGTCCCTTAACAAGGCGAACCCGAACAGGATGGAGTGATAATGATGATTGACGCCGGTGAAAGGAGCGAACGGCATCGAGTACTTGTTGGTACGGTATGTGGTGTCGAAAGTCACGACATCCCCAAAATGCTTATAAGCTAGCCTCGAACGACCGTCGACCCAAAAAATTGTACTAACTCGATGCTCGTCGTCAAGTTTATAGTCGAAGGTAAACTGCGGGTCCTCCATCTGCATCCGTTTCAATAGGCTCATTGTCGATTGCGCATCATTGAGGTCATACGCGGCTCGTCTATGGGTTCGGACCGCGTTACGAACGTCTGTCGTGTTAAAGTTTAAATTTTGAATTCCCCCAGCCTGTTCAGCAAGAACATTAACAATCTCAGTAGGTCCAATTCGCGCATTGCTCATTGTGTGAATTAGGCTCCTCGCGACCTTACCCATCTTCTTGTGTTGATGCATCTGACTCACCTTAGAAGGAGTTACTAACGGGTGATTGTGTGCCAGTTCCAGGCTGGTAATAAGCCAATGATCATGATTGGCTTTGTAGCTTACGAACATCTTGACCTGGCAATTTGTGCGCTCAAAGCAGTCCCGTCTTCTACGCGAATATCCTATTTCGTCATCACTGTCATCATTGCCTACGCGTGTCTCATTTTGCTGTGGATTTCTGCCCCTATGACACTCGTATAAGCGAGAGCATATCTTTTTTGTTACGTTGCTTGTTCTTGTAGTCTTTATTCTAATGCCAAAACCAACCCTCAATGAATACGCTCGAAAACATTCTTCAGCTTCTTCCAATGTTTGAAACGTTCGTCCTAGATACGGATCACTAGCATCTACGGGGACGTTGGAGCTCGACACGAAATCAGACATTGTGAAACAAGACCTGTGTAGAAATAGACTACGCTTAACAATCAAATGGCATTTCTAACTGAAAATATTACCTAAAAATTACCTTGGCGAATAGACCAATTTAGGATGACAAACATACCGTATGCATAACCCCTGAAAGTGTCTCCAAATTAACAATTATTAATTTACTGAACATAACAAATCAAAATTACTAAGATAAATAGACGAATTCATCATGCCAAAAAATCGAATTAAACTATAATTTTATTTAGAGTTAACAAATTACACCTTTTTTATGAACATCATGTCTAGAACATCACAAATTGAAGAATAGAGTGACAAATTTCTAGAACATAAAAAAAAATCTATACGTTTTTGTCCGAACAAAATAAAATTATATTTTACCATTCAATCCATAAAGAAAACTTCACCATTCGCAAACTTACCTTACTTGAGTGAAGCTAAGTTTTACTCGAAGCTTGAAGGGAGCAGAAAATTGTAGCCAGTCCGAAGGAGGAGAAGAAAATTGTAGCCGAAGGAGCTTGAGGAATTCCGACAACCCGTCGTGTGTAGAAATAAAGGTACAAACACGTGGTAATGTGTCAGCTGTGTCAGTCATCCGCTACACTGTCTAGCGGACGACATTTTGGCTGTCAACGTGGGCCCAATTATGTACTCCGCTAGACAGTGTAGCGGAGGGGGAGCAGGGGCAAAATGGTAAAAAGGATGGTCCGCTACATTGTGTAGCGGACTGCTGACAGCGCCGCAAAAATACGCGATCTGGGCCGTCCATCCCTTCGGGATGGACGGTCAGATCGCGCTAACAAGATCTCCCATTTTGCTAGCGCTATCAACGGATCAGCTCCCATATATATATATATATATATATATATATATATATATATATATATATATATATATATATATATATATATATATATATATATATATATATATATATATATATAGCAGACATGTAGAAGGATAAATTTTATGTCAATCATAAGTTGACACATGTTATTTATTTGTCATTAGAATAAATATCTAGTTACGAATAGAAAGGTGACATCTGTTCTTTGAATATATTGTTACATGATTGAATAAATTAAATAAATTGTCATATTTAACTTTATTTTGACACAATAATGACATGACTAAACCAATTAAATTGTGCCATCTATTGTGATGAGGTGGTCTGGCCAATAAAAAATGGCCATGTATCCCAAACCTTGGGAAGTAGAGGGTTTAGCCAACGAGATTGTGCACTAGACCTGGTAGAGTTGTCAAATGGGCCAGGCGGCCCGCGGGCTGGCCCGGCCCGGCCCCTTTGATGAATAGTGCTGGCCTGGCCTGGCCTTTTAGGGCCTGGGCCAGGCTTACATTTTCTAGGAAAAAGCTCGGGCCCGGCCCGGCCCGGTTTTGGCCCTGCCCGGGTCAGGCCCGGGTTTGGCCCGGCCCGGGTCAGGCCCGGTTCAGGTCCCCCTCTTTACTTTTGAAATTTCACTTTTCCTCCCCTTTCCCCCCAATGGATTTATTCCCCTTTTCCCTCCTAAACAATACTGAAGATTTAAGTAATGCGAAGAATAATAACACATCTTAAAGTCTTTGATTTTTTTTTTTATAAATATAGTGGTCATGGGATCGAGTAAATTTTCAACATCTTTATGTATTGAAATTGCTGACCCCAATGCATCGTGTACCCCACATTTGCTGTATTTTGTCAAATTTATGTTACAATTTGAGTGGGCTGGAACTTGGAATCTGTTAGGGACGCTTTAATAAAGCGTCCCTAACAGCAAATTACCATAATTAAAAAAAATTCTTACCTTGAATAACAAGAAAATGTCAAAAAAAAATTAAAAAAAAAAAGAAATTTGGGCCCGGGCTGGCCCAAGCCCGGCCCTAAATGTTGGGCCTAGGGCCTGGGCTTGGACCGGGCCCAGATATCCTCAGAACCAGGCTCGGCCCGGCCCGGCGCGGTTGGCAGCCCCCATGGACCGACCCTGGCCCGATTTGTTGGAGGCCCGATGGGCTTGGGCTGGGCCGGCCCAAGCCCGGCCCATTTGACATCTCTAAGACCTGGTATTCATCTCTTCAAAGGATTAGGAGATAATTGTTACAGATGTGAAGTTTACAGGAACACTCCCATCTAATATTCTAATAAGAAAAAAAAATTAATCTCTCAAGCTAAAGTCCACATTATATCAAGTTATAGCTCCGTCAAATTGAAGGCACAAAACAAATTTTAAGTCGGACAATACATATTTTTAGTTTAGACATTCAAGCTTATTCTTCGTGGAATTAATTAAGTGTTCGTGCTGAACTCACTCAAATTTGTTGTTTGATCCGAAAAATAAGTTATCAACTCTTGAAATCAATAAATTTAAATTTTGCCCTTATATTTTTCATGTATTTTTATAGTCAAAATTTGTGTTCGTATGCCTTTTCTTCTTTACTTCACTACTAATGTGTGTGTGTGTGTATATATATATATATATATATATATATATATATATATATATATATATATATATGTGGTGGCAAGCAGCTTTAGTACTTTACTGCTTGAAGACAATGACGCTTGATGGATTGAAAGTTTTGCACAAATGAAAAGATCACAACTTTCCAATTGTTTTCGCTTTATCAAAATCAATAACCTTTGCACGTACATCGTACGCGATGTGTCGTTCCTTAAGAACATGGGCCATGTGATGCAAATCCCTAATCATTATTGTGATTCAACCATTTTCTGATATATAAATTTTTGCCCTGGCAGAGCATAATCCAAATAGGTTTATGTTGCCATCTTGTCTATTCTTTAACTCCCCATAACATATTTGACTCATTTTTACGGAGACGATAAAGTAATGTCGTCTCGAATCTTGAAAATGTCAAAATTCTCAAAAACGCATTCATTGTTGACTTGTTAGACCTAGGGTCAAACAAGCATCAACTAGAGCCAATTCATGTGACAAGAAAATATCATTCCTATAGCAATAGTAAACAACACCACAAATGTCGCGTGTCAGCTAAATGTCGCGTGTTGTAGCTGGTGCTATATTGTGCTCGCATGAGCCAACCCAACAAAAGATGGAAAGGGTGCTTCTCGAGGCATCTAAGAATGATCCAAGGATCCTGAACTCGTTGAACATTGACGAGATTCGGTACACTCGACCGTGTCCATGTTTTTCCAAATTATTGGGCCACAAATTTCAAATTCAAGCGCCTTTGAACCCTACTCAAATCTATAATAATCACCCAATTGCCAAATACACCCTTCCGCGTCCTAGACCTACTACCGAGAATTCCGTAAATACGTAGCAAACTCAAAGGCGTGACGGTAATTTGAGCCCAATTTCCCGCGTACATATACAGTCAGCAAGTTTGTATACTAAGGCCCCGTTTGACAAAATTTTTTTCCCTCTTTTTTTTTCAGTTTTAAAAACTGAAAAAAAGAGCGTTTGGTAACCATTTTTTTTTCAATTTAAAAAACCAGTTTTTAAACTGCAGAGTAAAAAAAAAACTCCAAAAACTGGTTTTTTTTTTCACTTTTGGTTTTTTTTTTTCGACCACCACCACCACCCTCCCACCGCCGGCAGCCACCTCAGGCGACCACCGCCGGAGACTGCCGGCCGCCGGCAGCCACCTCCGGCCGCCGGCACCGCCACCGCCGGAGACTGCCGGCAGCCATCTCCGGCCGCCGGCGACCACCGCCGGAGACTGCCGGCAGCCACCTCCGGCCGCCGGCGACCACCGCCGGAGACTGCCGGCAGCCACCTCCGGCCGCCGGCGACCACCGCCGGAGACTGCCGGCAGCCACCTCCGGCCGCCGGCCACCACCGCCGGAGACGGCCGGCAGCTACCTCCGGCCGCCGGCCACCACCGCCGGTGACTGCCGGCAGCCACCTCCGGCCGCCGGCGACCACCGCCGGAGACTGCCGGCAGCTACCTCCGGCCGCCGGCCACCACCGCCGGTGACTGCCGGCAGCCACCTCCGGCCGTCGGCCACCACCACCACCACCGTCGACCACCGCTACGCCCCACCACCGCCACCGCAAACCACCAAAAAAAAAAGTCAAAATAAAAAGGGTTACCAAACACCAACAAAAAAAAAGGGGTTATCAAACACCCACTTGTTTTTATAAAAAAAAAAAATTAAGCTGCTCTTTAAAAAACTGCTCTTTAAAAACTGAAAACCAAAAAAAAAATTTTGTCAAATGAAGCCTAAGGTTATGTTGGACACTCTTTTTTTTTTCAGTTTTAAAAATTGAAAAAAAAGGAGCGTTCAGTACTGTCGCCCGGCAGCCACCACCGGGCGGCGGTGGGCGGTGGCCACCACAATTTCGGCCACCACCGCCGGCAGGCAGTCTCCGCCCGACAGCCACCTCCTACCGCCGGCAACCACCACCGGGCGACAGCCACCTCTGGCCACCACCGACAACCACCTCTAGCCGTCGGTAGCCACTGCTGGCGGTTGCAGCGACAACCACCGGCCACTTGCCGACGACCACCGCTACCACCACCACCGTCGACCACCACTACGTCCCACCACCGCAAACCACAAAAAAAAAAGTGAAAATAAAAAGAGTTACTAAACACACAAAAAAAACTAAAAAAAAAATTATCAAAAACTCAATTATTTTTATTAAAAAAAAATTAAGCTACTCTTTAAAAAGAAAACAAAAAAAACGTTTTTGTCAAACATAGCTAACATATCCATCCATCCAAACAAAAAAATGAAAAACCCTTCCGGCTAAGCTCAGCCGCCCCTATCTCCGACCGAATAACGCCGCACACGGCAGCGCTTATGCCAGATTTCGAAGGACGCTCCCCCAATCAAGCCCTAGAAAATGAAAAGGAGGTCAAATTTCTTCAGTCTCAACTCATATCCATTGACTTTTCATTGCAATATGGTTCTGAAGTTTGATTGTGTTTTAGTCTTGATCGATTATTTGTTGATTTGTACTCCTTTTTGTCTTATAAGTTTTGTATATTTGACTGGTTGAGAATTTATAGGATGGAATTTGAACGTGAAGACGCTGGATTGAACTCGAATAAGTACTGCGCATTGAGTAAGTGTTGCTTCAACAAGTCAAACAATGTCAAAAGTAATGAGTGAAGTCGATGTTAACATGTTTAAGTTCTGTTTTAGAAATTTGCAAGAAGTCAGTGGCAGAGCTTGAAACTTAGTTCAAGGCGGGCACCTAATAGCCAATTTTTTTTGGCCTAAAATACCGTCTTCAATGAATTAGACCTAACAAAGTGAAAACTTAAATGAACGTGGTCCAAAGAGGCAAGAGACAAGAATTCCAAAATTCAGTGCTATATTCAACTTGTTCAAACTTCCCAATTCATTCAAGTGGAGCGGTATATTCAATTTGTCCATGAAAGTTCCAAATTCTCAAACTTCTATTGCCATAATTCAAAATTCAGTGCTCAATTCTCCCAAATGCCAAATTTCCACTTCCGAATTGCAACCACAAGCAGCAATTGCCAAACTACCCAGCAAACCTCAATCTGAAACGTATAACCCCACCACCCACGAGCAATAATTGCAATCTGAAAATAAAAATCCAAAATTTCATTCTGAAATTAAGAATGCCATAACGGCCCCAATTCCCAATTGGGAATTATGAGTTCCAAAACCCAACTGTCAGATTCTAATTTGAAAAAGAAAAAAAGAAAGGGTTCAAGTTCAAGAATTAGAAATTTTAATAATAAGGCTTTGAGGGCGTAAAGCCGGTGAGGGGACCAAGGAGACATTGTGCTCTGTGTCTCTCTCCATTATGTGGCTTTGAGGCTTTGGAAACAGGGAGACTTTGAAAACAACACAAGAATAAAGAGGATTTTTTGCGTTGGCTTTATGTGTGGACTTTATTTTCATTTATTTGTGTAAGTTTAGCATTTTAAATGACTAAAAAGATATATCTTTTAAGCATGTTTCAAATTTTAAGGTGGGAACTAAGAGCGCTGCTGGAGGCATTTGAGTTGGTAGCAAGGGATCTATTTTGTGATTATGCTACATCTTCTTGATAGACTTGGACTGTGGAGTACAGTTGGTGTTGCTGGCTCGGAAAATGTGTAAACAAGTAGTTGCAAGTTGTTGACTCTTTGCAGGTTGAAAACCTTTGTGACTATAATCAGTTGGAAGACCCTACAATTGATAGAAAATGAAGGAGATATCATTCTAGACTTGTAGGAATCAAGGAGAACATGACTTATCTTCCTTATACATGAAGGAAATCACAGGAGGGCAACATCAGTTCTTTTAACATAACCAATACTAAGTCTCTTGGTGGAGATCCAGAGGGTGATTTTTGTTATTAGGTGTCTACTTGTGTGTTGATAGGTGCAGCATGATGATTTCTGTAGTATGCTGTCTCTTTGTGTTCTTAGTTCTTTTCTTTGTCTTCTTTTTGGTTTGATGCATACTAGATTGTCGACCCAGATGGACGTTGTAACCTTCAGGTCCTATTATGCATCATAGGTATTGTCTTTTTTGGTTGGTAGACAATTGTCAATTCAAGAAGGAAAGGAAAATACGAGAGAGGAATGAAAATGGATTTCTAGTGCAAGAAGGCTGTGAGATTCAATGAACTAGCCATTTTTGTGTCTTCAGATGCACAGAGAGCTGAAACTTGATGTGGATTTGAGATGAAACTTGGTTTAGGTTTAGAAAATGTGGTTTGGAAGGGGGTACAAAATATTCTTGGTGGGAAAGTCTTTATTGAGTATCATACACGATCCCTTATTTGACAATGCATACAGAGAAGCTCATTGTGATACCTTATATTTATTTTTTGTCAAATATATTAATTGGTACATAAGTAACATCTCTTTGAGCAAATTATGAATTCTGCAAAAGGCCAAAAGCACAGTAGCCAAAAGAGTACAAAATAATTAACGCAAGCACAATGTTGAAGAAGTAATTAAGTTACTCTCTCTTTGTTGACTTGAACATTTACTTCATGGTTGAAAAGTAGCTGACATGAGGACTGAAGTGTATTGCTTGTGAATACTTAGCACTGTAATGTATGATTTGTTTAGCTTCACAAAGAAGGTACCAGCAGTGTAGTGTGTGTGCCCCCTCTTGTGTGTTTGCGCAGGCTTTTAATAGAGGCTTTTAGGGTTTCTAAGTGCCCAAGGAGAAACTGCATTACCCTTGCCCTTCTCATTTTTCTCATTCTCAAATACCCATTTTCTTTCATGTGTCCAGAAAGAGCCGAAACCTTCTAAGTTAGATATTACAACAATGTTCAAATAACCGAGTGCACAACCAAAGAGCTTATTCTGTCAGAGTTTACTGCGCCTTCTGTAATGATTATGTCAATCTCTTTTTCTTGTCATATGGGAAGACAGCGTGTTTGGCTTTATAACATCCCTAAAAAGAGACACTAGGAAAAGGAAGAAGTATTCTGTATTTGGTCTCAAAGTCATCATTTAGCACTAGAACTTGCTTTGCTCGTCTGACATGTAAAAGAAGAATTGATTTGTAAACGAAAGATTCTGATGTATACTAAATTCTAAAAATAAAATAAAGACAAGATACAAGAGTTACCTTTCTTTTTAGTATATTTTACCATTTTAAGGGTGGGGAGTCTTATTTTCCCTATCGACCTTTTTGTTTTCTCAGCATTAAAATAATCAAAAAAAAAATTTCTTTATCTCTATATCTATAAGAATGACAGATATAAGATATGTAGGTAAAATTACTAAATCATTGAAACTAATTGATCAAAATTTTAAAACTTATTGTATAATTTTCTGACTTCTTATTTCTCTGAATTACTGTATGGATCTACTATATATCTCCCGCTTTCAAACCAACCGATAAAAAACCTTAGTTTATATATTATGTATGAATAATGTGTCAATTTTGAGTAGTCCCAACATGGGGTCTATTTTATGTTTATTAAAAAATGCATTTTGTTTCAAATTTATGAAATTGAATAAATAAAAAATAATTCATTAAAAATGAAAACATTTTTTCTAGTTCTAGCCCTAGATAGAGGGTAGAACTGTCTAGTTACAAGAGTTCATTTCCGAGAGACCATAAAATATACCAAAGCAGCCCTAAGGTGAAGAAAACTGACAAGAAAGAATGAACCTTCAAATTCCTATATGAATAAATTCCTATTTATCAATTTCAATTTTTCCTAAAAAATATTACATTGAATTGACTCCTTCAATCTCAACAATTGAATATGAATAGGCTTTTATGAGTTCGAGCAAGCCGCTATGGTGAAACCGGTAGACACGCTGCTCTTAGGAAGCAGTGCTAGAGCATCTCAGTTCGAGTGAGTGGCGGCAGACCAGGTCACCTTCTAAAAGAGATACAATGGACCCTATAATGAATTCAATTCCCGATATCTATGTCCTAATTAGGGGATCTCCGACCTTGGTCTAATCTGATTTTACCCAAATCGCTCATGAGTGCAAGAAGTTGGATTAGTTATTATACCTACCACTTAATAAATTGGTAGGTTTCACAAGCTCCTGAAATTATTTTGTTTATTGAAGTTTGCTTGGCTTTTTATTTGTTTCAAGTATTATAACAGCAGAATCAGTTAAAGTCGCTTTACAATGATTCCATAGTTAACGCTCATGATATAGTTGTAAAGCTGATTCTATCACTTTCCCCCCCCCCCTTTAAGATATATGTCGTGGTCTTATGGCAGGTTCTCTTTCAGAAATTATTTTGTTTATGGAAGTTTGCTTGGTTTTTTATTTGCTTCAATTATTATAACACCAGAATCAGTTAAAGTCACTTTAAAATGATTCCATACTTAACGCTCATGATATAGTTGTAAAGCTGATTCTATCACCCCTCCTCTCTTCCCCCCTTCTTTAAGATATACGTCGTGGTCTTATGGCAGCTTCTCTTTCAGAAATCATCTAAGAATTCGTGTCCTGCAGGCTGCAACATTTGACATCCAGGAACCAGAAATCAAATTTTCAAGGTAGGGACTCGCTGCTTCTACCAGGATTTGCTAATCTAATATGATTGTTTTTATGTGCTCGACTTAAAATGTTAACTTCGTCTATGCGCCTGTAGCAATTCGAGCGTACAGAGTGTTAAGGAAAGGACCACTTGAACCTTAGTCAGAACCTTATTAGAAGCGGATTTTACCCCCCACCGTACCTCCCCACCCCCCACAACATTTGACATCCAGGAACCAGAAATCAAATTTTCAAGGTAGGGACTCGCTGTCTCGCTGCTTCTACCAGGATTTGCTAATCTATTATGATTGTTTTTATGTGCTCGACTTAAAATGTTAACTTCGGCTATGCGCCTGTAGCAATTCGAGCGTACAGAGTGTTAAGGAAAGGACCACTTGAACCTTAATCAGAACCTTATTAGAAGCGGATTTTACGCCCCACCGTACCTCCCCACCCCCCACAACATTTGACATCCAGGAACCAGAAATAAAATTTTCAAGGTAGGGACTCGCTGCTTCTACCAGGATTAGCTATATTCTAATATGATTGTTTTTGTGTGCTTGACTTACAATGTTAACGTCGGCTATGCGCCTGTAGCAATTCGAGCGTACAGAGTGTTAAGGAAAGGACCACTTGAATTATCAGAAGCGGATTTTTACGCCCCCACCGTACCTCCCCACCCCCCACCACCAGGAGAAAAAAAAAGGAATCAACATAACTGGAATTGTAACTCAGCTTTGTTATGTAACGTCAATTGTTGACAGCGTGAACATTTGAATTTTCCTATATTCTTGTTAGCATGTCCTTCATCAACTGTAAAATATTAAATTTTTATACCATTAATGTACTACACAATATGTTACCAACTCGATTGTTATAATCTCTTTATTATTTCGTCACTCTAAATGTAAAACCGCATTTTTGGGAAAAATCCTCTATTTGGAGTACTTATCAGGGAAATTTATACTTCTTAATATATAGCAGCATTAATTTCAGTTAGTAAAAGAGTTCGAATGTGTTAACTGAGCTAGTTGCGTCTGATGCAGGAAATGATCTTAAATGGGAATTAAGGCTCTTCCACAATTGCAATATGGTGGGCTTGGGCTTTAGCTAGATATTTACAGTTGAGGAGTTCTGTTTACGGTTAGTAGAGAGAGTTTAATTGCTAATTTGGGGCTGTTCAGGGAGGGGTGAATGTTGCCAGAAAATACTCTGCGTGGAAACTTCCCTACTTGGAAAAGGATTCCCTGAACGTCCAAGTTATTGAATTCATAAGGCTAAAACAAATGTATATTTGAAATGTGCTACTAATTAATACCTCTAAGCGAAGAAAGATATGGACTATCAGAGTAGATAGAGTTTAATTGCTAACTAGTACTGACCCCGTGCGTTGCACACGGGAGCAATAGTTATTAGAAACTCATATTTAAATGTCAAATAGTAATGACAAATAATGTTATTTTTGGTTTTCTACCATTTTTTGTAGCAATAATAGTAACCCACGTGTTCAAGTTTTTTACTAATAGAACTCACTAAGAAGAGTATAAAAATCTCTTCGATATAAGAGATAATAAAATATACTACTAACTCACACACACACACACAAAAAAAATGTATATGACTTATTATTGAATAAAAGAAGGAATATAAAGTTTGTTAGTTTATGAAAATACATTAGACTTGTCTAAAATATAGGAATGTTTCAATGTATGAATAAGAGATATAAATTTGAGAGAGAGAGAGAGTGATGGGACATGTTGAGGTGGAAGAGAGAGAAAAGTAAAATTAATTTGATTGGTTGTATGCCAAATGGCACAAAGAGAGACATGCCAAGTAGGAAAGAGAATGTTACATTGTCACAGCTTCGGCTTTCATATATATATATATATATATATATATATATATATTGGGGCTGTTCAGGCTGTTCAGGAGAGTGGTGAACGTTGCGAGTAAATAATCTGCGTTAAAACTTTCCTACTTGGAAAAGGATTCCCTAATCGTCTAAGTTATTGAATTCATAAGGCTAAAACAAATGTTATTACAAATGCGCTACTAAATAATACCTCTAAGCAAAGAAAGATATGGACTACAGGAGTTTCTTATTGCGTCTGAAATGACCAAAATACCCTTACCTGCGAGAATCACTAGAAGTCCCTAACTGAAAAAATCTTCACCAGTAGGCCACTTGAGTGTTTTATTTGTCTTGTCCATTTCCAGCGTTAACCTCTAAGCTTTCAACTCCAAGGGTCTTAGTCATCTCTTTGAGCTCGTCATATTTGTCAAGGTTGGTAATCTGATTCAATTTTGTATTAATTCAAGCCACTAATCTAGATACATTTCCTATTTGATTCTCCATCCATGTATTGGTAAGTATCTATTGTAGGTAGGATTTATGGCTTCTACTATGTTTATCTTATTTCTGATTTATATGCAGAGTATCCGTCTTACACCCGAGTTCTTGATCTGCTCAACTGCCCTCTGGTGTCCATCTTAATCTTAAAGTACTAAAAATGAATGCAAATAATTTATTGGAGCTTACCCTCAGGGATATCCTCAATGTCATCAATCCTTCAAGGGATGATTGGTCAATCAGATTTCGAATCATCGAAGAGCTTCGAGATGTTATTCAATCAATCGAGAGTCTCAGAGGTAATGAAGTTGTATTTTGGTGCTACCTGTTTCACGCTCTCACCGTAATTGGCAGGGTTTTGACCAATAGGACACTGAATAAGCTTTCCTTATTTCCTACGAGGACGCAAATTGTAATCTGTTTCTCTTTCTAAAGCATAATTATATGCTTATTTTTCTAAAGCGTAATTACCAGAAAACCTGTGGAAGCGGGGGAAACTTCGGGCCCATCACCTAAGAGGAGAAGGAGAAGCATTCATTTGACTGCACTGCAATATTAGAGCAAACTTAAATGTCTTGGGATCTCAAAACGGGATTAGTGTTTTTCATCACTTGGCAATTTCTCTTGGTTATTATTTTTTTTTTGGACATTTTCTGAAGGATGAAAATAGTGCTTTTGAAAGTATGACAACAGGTTGAAATCATCTATTGTTACCACTTCTGAAAATTGAAAACAATGAATTTTACATGGTTTTCTTTATCAAAAACTCTAAAGCAGTATTCCATGTAAATTGAGTAGAAGAATTGCGGAGGTGTTGTGAATACATTTGCAATGAAATAGTGTCTGTAAAAATGAAAATTGTTGGCTTTTAGAATAAAGTTTGAAATTTGTAAAACAAAGAAATTTTTTTTCAAAATGGAAGGCACTGCAAAGTGAAAAGGGCTATGTAAAGATAGCCCCAAGGTGTTTGGTATTTTGGTGAACTTTTCAGCGAAAGAGTGATTACATGACTTTGCTTAACTCTTTACGGTTCCCCCCCTTTGGCTGTTCTCTAAGTCTTCTATAGTTTCTTACTCATCAAAAAGAAAGTTTTGCTGCCCAAGTGTTTTATTAATTTGGTTTCATGCTCAATTTCTGAGAGTTATCAGAGAGCCGCTATATGTATAAATGAATGATACTGAAGTCTAAACTTGTTTGTTTCTGTTTGGTGCTGATATTGGTTTGGTGAGTTATGGATCTGATTGCCGCTTTTTTGTAGCAATAAGTTTGACATGCTACTTCTCTGGTAGTCTTGTTTATTCTCAAAACAATTTATTGAAGTCTTAGATGTAAGAGTTCAGCAGTTGCGAGATCGTTGTATGCAGGTTAAGATAGATTTTGAGATAGGGAGGTATTTCCACGGAGAACGAGGCAAATCATTGCTCTCAACTCAAAGCATTCTTGTTTAGAATTTGAACATTGCTCAGAAAATACCAAGTGCATCTAATTCTGTTGCAATATCTTCTATATGTCTTATAACTCTCGCATCGAGAAAATAAATAAACATCATCGTCACCATCATATCTACGCTAATATAGTTGAAGAAGCTTAAAAATGTTGCTTTTTTGCCCGTGTGTCAGATAGTCGAAGAAGAATGCCTTTTGTCTTTTTATAATAAGAAGGTATAATAATAATGCATGTTGGCATGTGTCCGAGGTTTCAGACACTGGAATACCAGTTCTTCTGAATCTGTGAATAATATTGCATATCTAGGCTTCAGGCAGAGGCCAAGGAGCTCGTTGCAGTGGCTGGGGCAGAGCTGCACAGCGACTTATGTAACAGGGACACCGCTACGACAAGGACCACTCTTGTCAGGGAATGGGAATCCCAGAATTGTACATGAAGATGCTATATAGATTCATGTGTAACCCAAGTCTAATGCTGGAGAGATCCCTATCTTTCACAACCTCTCTAGTGCAGCTGTGTCTATGCACCCTAACAAAATGGATGGGTAATTGGACGCGTTATAAGAGATCCACCACTGAAAATAGCGGAGTGCTGTGCAATCTCCTATATTTGGTGGTCAATCCGGCACTAAAGATGGCCCTTTAAAGTGCACTTCAGAACGCTTCAAAAGCCATCCGCAGATGCATTGGAGAGATGACGTACGTTAGAAAATGGTCAGCCAATTTATATGACACCGGTGCCATTATAGATAGCACTATACCTCTTCAATAGTAATAGTTATTTCAAGTCCGACACATATCCCTAAAATGCAAGCTTCTTTCGTCTTAAAGCAATCGGGAAGCAAAAGATGCATAAAAAGAGAGTTCCTAGTGGCATATCCGATGAGGATTGTTGTGAATATGTCCTGTACCCTTGTCCAAGTGTCTAGCATCAATAAGATACTTCATGCATTTTAAAATCCGTCAGAAATACTGGGCGGGAAAAAGAGATCATCATTCATGCCTTTCAGCATGTCCCAAATCATACTTCTAGACACTCATATTCTTCAATGAGATTCATATTCAAGGACGGTTACACAAACGGCCTTTGCTGTTGCACTTTGTTTTTTTTTTTTTGCACCATTGTGGGGTGGTTGTTGCATTTAAACTGTCACATAATATTTTGTAGAGCACAAAACTGCTTGGAATGGGTCGACCTATACAAGTACAGTCCCTGTTCTGTTATGTACATAGAACTGGCCACCATGCTTTATAGGATAAGACTGATTTCTCCTTCCTTTGCCGTCCACCTCTTAGTTACCTCTTGAAAATGCTCTGTCTCGGACTAATAATGACTATTATAAACTTGAGTTCTTCCCATGGCATTTATAAATTTGTTGTGTCACTATTTCTATACACATCGTTGATAACTCTTGCTGCCAAAAGAAATTAATGTTAGCAACGTGAATTCATTAATAACGACTTAAATGGTGCAAACAGGTGCGACGGTTGAACCATATGGATCCTTTGTTTCTAATCTCTTCACAAGATGGGGAGACTTGGACATATCCATTGAGATAGCAAATGGTTCATATATCTCAATTCCTGGAAAAAAACTGAAGCAAAGTTTGCTAAGAGATGTACAAAGAGCTTTGAGGAGAAGAGGTAATCTACTTTGCAATCTTTTATAGGTGACCATCTTCCAAAAGTTTCAGCATGTCATCAGTTTGTGTCATGGTGCCTCTGTGAGCATGGAAATGAGCAATTGCTTCTACTTTAGTTTGATCAAGTAATTCGACCCTTTTATTTTGCATCTGTACATGCTCAGCTGAAGTTTTAATTGACGATTTATTAATAAGAAGCAATTTGTTTAATAAGTAGTTTGATTTTTGAAATATTTTCTTGCATGTGTTTACTGTCGAAACGCCCCGCCATAATGGTTTCCAATTACCACTTTCTACTAAGCAATACATGAGAAGTATCATAAATCACACAGTGGCCCAACCACCACTGTTCTATGCTTTAAAATACGTCTTTATCAACCAATAAACAGTTGCATACAGTTTGCATATTCTTCGTTTTTGCCTAAGTTTGAAATACTCAAGCTCCATAACTTGAAGCTTAAGATAAATAATACTCCGCAATATCCTAGTCACCACT
This sequence comes from Escallonia herrerae, assembly GCA_033070095.1. Classification (NCBI taxonomy): domain Eukaryota; kingdom Viridiplantae; phylum Streptophyta; class Magnoliopsida; order Escalloniales; family Escalloniaceae; genus Escallonia; species Escallonia herrerae. Next base: position 502,530 of record JAVXUP010000289.1, read on the forward strand.
TCATGGGTAAATCATTTTCATTTTGGTAACTTCAAAATCGTCCCAAAGTTCATCACTATAGTTTAGCATGCTATTTATTTTGAGCCCGACCCTAAGCTTTAAAGCAGATAGTCTCTAGCTTCAATTCTTCCCAGCTTATGTACCTGGTCCCTGTGCAACTTAATCCGTGTCTCCACGTGCAACTCGGGGACTTCACGAGATTAAGTGGTAAGCATGATAGGCATTGTTCGGCGCACTCTCTTCATCAACTTAAGATTTTCGAGCAGATTGTACATCAATAGTTGAAAAGCTTGAACTTCATGACTAGCGTGCACAATCACACAAAATGTTTCCCCGACGATCCTGAGGGGTTTTATGCAGCCCCATTGTAATTGTTGGTTTTTCTTTGTCCGAGTGCTCCTTCCTTTCTATAATGAGAACATTCGTTTGCAGGTAGATTCCACAATTTACTACTTGTTGCCAATGCAAGGGTACCTGTTTTAAAGTTTCAAACCAACTGGCTGAATCTCTCTTGTGACGTCTCGATCAATAATCTTATCGGTCAGATGAAATCTAAGATGTTGTTCTGGATCAATGAGATTGATGGACGCTTCCGTGACATGGTTTTACTGGTACGTCTGTTATCATAGCAATAATTGCTATCTTGTGGAAAATATGCTACATTTTGATGAATCAATTTATGCATGCAGGTCAAAGAATGGGCCAAGGCACATGATATCAATGATTCAACGTCTGGAACTTTAAATTCATACTCTCTCAGCTTGCTCATTATTTTCCATCTTCAGGTGATTTTATTTGTTTCCTTTGTTAGCCAGAGTGCGTGTGCTTGTGTTGGTTATGTTCCTCTTTAGGTCTCCTACAGTTTTGTTGTGTATAATGTACCTCCTGCAAGCCACATGTACGAGCTTATCTCAGTCTTTGTTTCATCTTTGTTTTTAGTTTATGCCTTTCCATATGTCGATATACATTTTCTTGCAGACGTGTGTACCCGCAATTTTACCACCCCTCAAAGAAATATATCCTGGAAATATGATTCACGACCTTACAGGTAGTTACCTTATTTTCTTTCAAAGCACATTTCATGCTGTAATCTTTTAGTTACATCTAAACCACATGGCACATTATTACTTGCGTAAATAATGGTCATCTAGCTGGGACCTCCTTGGTAACTTTTCGGACAAAGTATCCAGGTAATGATTAGTGTGCCTTCTAGCTATATTTAATAGCGTGCTTGAAGAAGTTGAGGTTTCAAGAACCTGATACAATATCCTGTTGCTAGGTTGTAAAGTTAATTGAAACTGGAATGTAGGGTAATATGATCTAACAGTTTAAAGAGTGACTAGAAGTGGTAGTATAGAGACTAGGAGTTGTTTGTTCAGGATGAGAAAACAGTGGATAAAGCCTAGCTTGAGAAATAGGTGGTGGAAGTATATGCGCGGAAAGGATGGGGGCCCACCGTGGGGTTTTTTTTTTTTTTGGGGGGGGGGGGGGGGGTGTGATGCTGAAGGAATTGCTACGGATGAGGGTGTCGTCTACAGAGGGGTTGGACTCGAATTCTAGTTAGGATGTCTTATGGCATGAAGTTGAAGAAAGCATATATGTCTTTTGCAGATTTTACTACAATTTGAGGTAAGGTCTGGTTCTCGGCTGAGGTTTTGGCTCGATATGTAGTCTGAAAAGGACGAGTTTCTGTTCTTAGCTTGGCTAGGGAGAGAAAGCTTCTATTGTGTCTATCGTCCATTTTTAAAGGGGCTTGTCTTGAAATCTCTACTTGAACAGTTGAAGCAGGGATTGTCCGGAGTGTGTAGTCTAGTTTTTTATGCTAGGCAATATGATCTAAAGTTGTCCAATGAACCTATGTTAGACCAAAGCACAATTGATGTGATATATTCCCCTTGCAGGTGTAAGAGCTGTTGCAGAGAAACATATTGAAGAAGTATGTGCTGTGAACATTAACAGATTTAGAGCACAAAGGTCCAGAGTGATCAACCGGAGTTCTGTGTCTCAGCTGTTCCTTTCGTTTCTTGCGAAGGTTAGTATACTATTTATTGTTGTTTTCCATCATGGGTTTTAAAATGTTGGATTAAGCATTCGAGAGTTCTAGATCATGCTTTATGTTTTGTTCTATTTTTTAATTTGGCTTGTGTGGTTCCCTTAATATGCTGTACTCAAATGCATTTGCTTTATATAGTATCTGCAACCCACATACACACTTAATTCTGTTTATACTCTCAAGAAACTTTGATGTTGGCATTCTATTCATTAGTATGGTGAAGTGCACTTTCTAGAAAGTGAATTGGTCATCTTCTGCGAGTGTTAATGGAGTGGGCAGGGAAGTATGCCTTTTGACAGTAAATAGGTGAAGACAGAATCATACTTTTCTGTATCTTTTGCAGTACTCTGACATTAGTTTGACGGCCTCAGAGCAAGGGATTAGTCCTCATTCTGGACGGTGGGAAGATATAGAAGGCAACATGACATGGCTGCCCAGAACTTATGCATTATTTGTAATCTCTCTCTCTCTCTCTCTCACGCGCTCGAACGCTCACACCCACAGCACATACGCACTTTTCCACAACTATGAGACCATAAAATCCTGTGGAAAACTAACTGCTGCTTAGGTTGAGGATCCTTTTGAGCAGCCAGTTAATACTGCAAGGAGTGTCAGCAGCAGACAACTAACAAACATATCAGAGACATTTCGGAGGACCCATAATATGCTTATCTCGGCGAATCAAACTCAGACTTCTATCATTGCGACTCTAGTCAGGGAAGAAGTCTCGCGATCTTTGGCAAGAGCCCTACAAGTCAGTAACCCCAATGTACCCGTCGGTGATTCCTTCAGGACTCGTCTGCAGGTGAACAGTGTTGCACACTCACCTGCCCAAGTGCAGCATCAGTTTCAAAACCTGAGGACCGAGAGGCATCCCAACAACGTGACAACGAATAGACCTTTGCCGGCAGCTCATGACATGAGGATGAACGGGCATCCCAACAATGTGACCCCGATTAGACCTTTGCAGGCAGTTCACAGTCAAGGGCAGCAAATATGGCGACCAAGATCTGACAGCTAAAACATGATAAAGGAATTTTCTAGCTGAAGCGTGCTTATTGTACTTCCATTTCTTTTTTGGTGATGATGTTCAGGGTGAAGTGATGCTTGCCATTTCAAAGTAAAACAGAAAGATAAATGTCTGGGTGGGGGGGGCTTCGGTTAAGAGGGCTCGAGTTGCATTCCTCACATGCTTAAAGCCAGGAAAGCTTTCGTTTGAATACGTTAATGTTCTATTGAACAGCCTGGTACATTGCGAGAAACGTTAATTATACAGAAACCACGTTGTGTTAATGGTTTGAAACATTTATCCAATAATAATAATTGAAGCGTAACTGAAATTATGTTACAGTTCATATTAAGCTTTCATTAAGTTTAGTTGATGTTTGAAAGGAAAAAGATCTGATGCCTAATCAACCAATCTTGAACTTTTAGCAATAGCTCAAGCGTTAGAGGGTGAAAACAATTACTGTATTCCTAGTGGCACTCCTCGACAACTAATAACACTCTTTTTACAACTATCGTTCCCACAACTGACCCTTGCTCTAGATTCCTAACAAGATTTGATGGAGCTTTACACCTTTATAGTTGTTTATCTATATATACATACATACAGATCAAGCGCCATTACTCCACGGAACGTTCATGAACGTGACCATCTGTGCTTTCAGAATTGTTAAGCTCATACAGATTACTACTACGTCAAAGTTTGGGCGCTTGATGATCAATTACCCTAACGAACATGAACAATATGCTAGCATTACTTGTTTAATGGCTATCAAAATTCGGCACTTCCAGATAGATGAATCGGCAATAACAAAACTAAAAAACGAGAAAAGCTTCACAGTTAGCCTGTACGTTTTCCCGGGTATATAAATTGTTAAATGCGTACCAATTACAATGTTGCGCTAGTAACTAAAATTGACTAGCTGTAACATATCCAACTATACATTAATGGTACGTTATGCTACACAAGTTGAAAGAATGTCAGACTTCCGCAAGCTTCTCTCTTAGCGTATGAAACTGCATACTTTAAAAGTTTTGAGAGGCACCGTCTATAGTCCATCCAAAAAAATCTGATAGAATGGTGTAAGCCGTGATGTAGTATCAAGCTTATCGTGTTTTCCATTCTCCCTGCACAAGTTAAATACAGATCCCACCTGGTTTCCCGATCTTTTAGCTTAAGCTCGTAAGAGGCGCTTATCACATGTCAAGATCCTATAACTTGCATGAGGCCCTTCGGCTGTTTCTCGGACTGATACTTGCCAGCCCATGGCACTTCCAATCTCTTTAAGTTCATCAATGACGGCAATAGAATCACGAATGTATACACGTCCACCAGGTCTCAGAATTCGGTCCATCTCAAGCATGATGCTAGAGATGTTGCATCTGATACAACAGAAATTAAACCATTAGATCTTCCATAGACAGCCTAAAGGAATCTCAGAACACATTGTGCGGAAACTTAGTGGAGTTTAATCTTAACATTCTCTCAGCACACAAAACATGAGACAACTATGATCTACAAGCAAAACTAGACATCATCAACGAATACCTTTTTTGCTCTACAGAGAAAAGACCAGCTGCGTGCAAAAAATCATAGGTTCTTGGATATGTATCAAATGGTTCACACCTGGGAATATAGTGCAACTCGTTATACTTTATCTGATCAAAACAATTAGATCCAAACGGTAAAAACACACAAATAACTCCCTTGATAACTACAAAACAGGATATACCTTGACCATTAAGTCGTGAAAACCTAGGATTTCCAGATAATTAAAAGGCCAAAAGTGATAAAATTGCCAAAAAAATAACCCAGAAAATGCTCTTTCCTCATTCGTTTATCTTCAGGAAGAGGAAGAGGAGGGAAAGGGGAAAGATTGAGTTTATGTATGAGCTCTGAAATCACCAGTGATTATAACTAAGAATCAAGCTTTGTACCAACTATAGCACAACAGCCAAGCTTACTAACACTAAAGGGCAAAGGGAAAAAAGGAGAAGAGAAGGCAATATTAAGTTAGTTTGTACCAGTCATGCATAACTCCTAGAAGTCCGCGATCATATATAACCGGTAAGGTGTTGGGCCCACCAACAGGAACAACATTTAGAACCCAACAATCGAAACGATTATCATGTAATGCTGCTGCAAATCTGCCAAAAGTACAAAAAATTTCTCGTTAAAAAGAAAAGACACTGCTTCTGAAAACTTAAAAACGGAAAATGCCAATGACAATCACATTCAGTGGATTGATATGCATGATGCAGTAAGTAGAAACAAGAAAACTGATAACACAAACAATACCCTCCAAAGCCAGCTCTCATATCCATCACATTTCGCAGTTTGAACTTCTTCCAATGCAAAGCACGAACATAGCTTTCTATTATTTCATTCCAGTATTTTGATTCTGCCTTAAACAGCTCCTTTCTAGATATGTATGCATCCATCTGTATTCTTTGAAGCCTATCAGGAGGATTCTGCAGGCGTGCAGGCCAGGTACTAATGTTCGTTCCAGATCCATCCTCAGGTAGTGGAGTAATACATGCCTTCAAATTAACATACCTAAAACAATCATGCAGCTACTTAAAGCAATGATTAATGATGAAAAGAAAACTTCTCCACAACAAGAATGACATGAAAAGGCATAAAAAGCTCTTCTGAGAAATTCATAACAAATTAAAGAGGCAAACGAAACCGTCAGACAGTACTGATATTTGCATTATGCAAAAATTGTTAACCAGGGACCATCGGAACACCAGCTCCAAATTAAGGCCTGGAAAAGCCTCCCACTGAAACAAACAAAACTGCAGCGAGATAGAAGAGATAACAGGAGTATCAAGCTGGACATTTAGGATAAAACAGGAGGGATCGAAATGGAGAAAGGAGGTGCTGGAGCTAGGAATAGTTTGTGGGTTTAAGAGCAAATTATGACAATATAATTACTTAACGATGAATCTTGCAGTATTGCTCTATCTTTCATGGCCTAAGATAAAAAAAAATTGCACAAAAGCTTAATTTTGTGCCTGCCTCTGATAGAAATTTCAACTAAAGCAAGGATATAATAGAGATGAAGCCGTGGTCTATTATGATGACTTAAATTATTCAACACCAAAGCAATAATGTAATCTTTCCATCATTTAACTCCCATGGCTGACTTGAATTCAGTGGTGGGCATTTCATGACTTTAGTTGCCTGCTTAAAGGGAGGAATCCACCCGCTCTTTACCATCAAGCATCCAACTCAAACCTAAATGACAATGATGGGGAGGTTCAAAAGGCTAAGTTGACGTGCTTGACAATGGTTTCCCTGAGGTGGTAATTATACTCAGCAACCCATTCATGAAGAAAGAAAACAAAGATCACCAAGTTGTCACCGTTTCAATAGTGAGAGGATTCACAAAGCGGAGCCCTCAAGTTGGCATTCCATTTATTGCATGGCTATGTTTCATACAGAAAAGGCTCTACATATGTGTGTGCGCGCGCGTGCGGCTGGATATGCATGCCGATATAATTGTGGCAGTGGAAAAGCCTAGTATATATCACGTCGCCAGTCTGAAATTTTAAATGGCTACACATGGATGAAGAAACCTCTCTAGTATTTCATGTAAACATAACAACTTACACCAGAAGCCCTATGGCATGTAAGAGAAGGATAAATATCTAATCAACATTTTGTCACCTATATAAGATAATAAAAAGGTCTAGCATGCATACCAAACATTGTCCGGGTCATCATCTGGATCACATAATGGCGGTTGGGTCCCATTCTCACGGCTTAAATAGCAACTGTTGTTGAACGGCTTCTGCCATATTGCAATGTATCCCTCCTTCTTCACAAGCTTCCAGCAAAGACGAGTGGTGAGATTAACCATCTCTGTGGAAAGAGAGGGAAAATTACATAAACTGAATTGTCACATTAACGATGACTAGAACTGATCTGGACCAAGCAGAAATGAAATTTAACTGAGAGTTTAATCTCCACCAAAAATATGATACAGGGTTACAACAAATGATTGGATGAGACGCAGACTGGCTCCCATATGCCTCTTCCTAATCCTTATCTCCCCTCTGATGGAGTGGCGAAAGACAACGATACACGACACCCAAAGATGAGTGGCAAAAGAAGTAAGGTGGCAGGCTGAAAGAGGTCTCCGGTCTCTCTTCTGTCAGCACAAGGCATCTCAAGTTGGATTCCAAAAGAACTATTTGCACACGCATGCCCAACCCCCTCCGCCCGGCAACCCTTCACCCAGGATGAGGTGTCCTTATTATGGATTGCTTTAATAAGTTGAAGTTATCAGCTCATCTTCCACTTGAATCAAACTGATTGTGACTAGTGAAGAATTATTTGTTTGGAAGGGTGTTTGGTTGGACAAGTGCACAAGTCAACAAACTATATCTTTTAGGATGTAAACAGCTTCAGTCAATTCTAACAAACAAACTAGGGCGTGGTCGAAGTATTGTGTTCAACACTCCGCTCCACAGACACCGGTCATATGAATCTAAGATTAGGGCAACCCCTAAAGATAAATAATATTCTACCTAACTGAGAAATCAAGATAGGTTTTCAAATATTGGAATGCTTCAATTTGTGATCTCTCACTTGATGAGCCAGAGATGATGGCTGAGGTGTGTAAAGGAGAGGTTGATGATGGAGATCCAGAGGGCAATGGACATGACAAGAGAATTGATGTTGATCAAGTCTTGGTGGATGGAAGGTGCGCAAGCTAATTCTGCTTTCCTTGCATCACCTTGTTATGTATTTCCTAACTTTCAATGTCCAATTAGTATTTGCAACTCTCGTACCACGATACAAACAAGACTACAAACAGTGCAACTCCACTAAATCAGCGCAAACAAAACCATGATCCTTAGATATTTTGAAATCCCAACCTCAAGCAATAAAACACAATTAATGAACTTAGTTACAACATCTCAATCAACCGCTACTCTTTTGGGCGTTTGGTTGAGAGAACAGGATGGCGATCAATTAAAAAGAGCAGGCTACGCTAGTAATTAGGCACCAACTGCTCCTCTTACGGGAGGTTGGTCGCCGTGTTTTTGGGGAAAATGTGATCTGAGACATCCATTGTGCGACATGGACAGTCCAAGATCAGCTGGCCTTTTCCCAGCATTAGCTGTGGATATATTTATGTTAACAATGTATGGATGTATAACATATATAAAACAAGCGGTGTCCTGTGGAGTCCAAATTTTGGGTAATTTGGAAATTGTCGTTGTCCGGTATCCTTGTCAGTGTCTGTGCCGGACGTGGGTCCTTGTCCGTGCCGCTCAGCAAATAAATATTGGTTTAGTTCAAACCTAGAGCGTCAGTTCTAATAACTCCAAGTTCAATATGTTCAAAGTTGTGAAGAATATGAGGGCTACGCATATTAGAATATATAACTAAAAACTGATACATCAAAGGCACCAAAAATGCCACCTCTGTACCAGAAATTATGTAAACCGTTTTTATATAAACAAAACAAAGCTTGCCAAATATGCAAAACGAGGCATCCATTGAGCCACTTTAGAGAACAGGTATTCATAGTATTCCCTCCAGTTTATAACTAAGAAGGTGATGACTACAGATCCTGGTGCAAGAGTGATCGGAGTGAGATACAACAAAGAGCAAGAACTGTGCAACCATACAAGCAAATGCTTGATGGGCTGATAAAACGAAACAACTTTTCAACTTAAGATAGACAAGTCAAAGATATTACCATCCCACTGTTCTTCCAAAAGTAACTCATGCTTATAAACAGGCTGTGCTGCCCACGCAAAGTATCCTCCTCCCCGGAGCATCCTGTTAACCTCTAGCAGCAAAATCCCATCTTCACATAATGCATACAACATGGAGGAAGAATTAGAGTGTATTGCATAGGTAACAAATTAACATCAATAACAAAACAATCGGTGTTGATCAGCGTTCTTTTGGAACTAACTTTGAACCAATATATCCAACTGCAGTGCAGTAATTATTCACGCCATGTACTAGATTGGGGAACACAGGCAAAAGCATTTGCCAAGTTGCAATAGAAAATGTAAAATTTCATGTGCATGGTCATCACAGCATGTCATTAATGATTCTATGTTTCAATAAGAAGGAGATAAAGAAACCAGTAAAACAGAGAACATTAAAGAGATTTCAATCTAACATTGGACTCAACAAAGCTTTTGTCGAATACTAGCTGGATAGGCTAGATTAATCCCAATATACCTCTCTTCCCAAATAAGACATGTTCTCCAATATACTCCGATTTCATTTGTTTCAGAAGATTTAGGATTTGTGGACAATTCTAAAAGTCAGAGAACATGTGATTCTTAGGGGCGGGACTGAAAAATATGGAAATTTGTACTTTTTTATACAGCGACATTCCTTACACTAAGTTCCTGTACACATAACTTCAACAGGTATCTTCTTCTTTCTAGTATCACGACTTATTAAAAGAATTTTTTTCAGGCAAATAGATCAGGCATTTGGACATTTTGGAACCTCATATCAGAGAATCACTTGCTAGTTAATAAACCTCGGACATTTTGTTCCCTATGGGAGATAGAAATGTATACCATCACGAGTCCAGTTAATTCTGCACCTTGAACAATGTATCAAGTCAAAGGCCTGACTAGGATATAACAACCTCCTTGTTGCAAAAGCTGCTGCCATAGCGGGCACACCACGCTCAAGTGCAAATTGAATCTGGTTCTCATGAACATCTTTTGGAGCTACAGACATAGTGAGCACATTCCGTGATAACAAATAGGCTCCAAAACTTGCCACACCACATCCAGCATCTAAAACAACTCGGGTACGTTGACCAAAAGCAATGTCAGGGACCATCTATTCATACCAATGCACAAATCAAGAATCAGATACAAAAGCTACTCAGACCAAAGTAGTAACCATTTTCACCAAAAAAGCTACAATTAGTAGCTAAACAAACAACCTTTGCAATCTGATCCAAGTATTGATCAGCCCCGTGTATGAACTGCGTACCACCTCCAGGAAACTTAAACTTGTCCTTGTCTACAAAAACCCAGTTTTGACCACCTTTGTATTCAGCGAGCTGTGCATGTGGTACATTGCTGAACCATACCTGTATTTGAAGTGTGAAGCATGAATCTTTTCCGTACAGCATAAAAAATTTCTTCCAAAATTAAGGGCTACTACAGTGTTCACAAACCGCGCTCCCACGAAGTTAAATCCCATATGATGCTGCACGTCCTACAGTTATTTGAAAGAAGTGGGTACCATTGTGCTGAAGTGCTTGATTTACACATACACACAGCATCAAAATTCTACTTCTCTAGATATAATTTTCAAATAGTATCGTTACTCCTTTTACAAAAAAAAACTCTTCCTCGAGGATTGCTTTTCAAAAGTAATAAACTTAATTTGCATTCTAGTAGTCCACAGTTCAAACCATAAATAAAACTACACCAATGCAGCGACAGAAGTACCTCATCACGGCTTCTTGGCCATGGAATTGGGGTTCTGTAACCCTTGGGAGCTGGAACCAAGCAACTCAACCCCTGACCATTCCCTGGGCAATGCCGCTCGAACTTCTCCCCGTTTTTCGTCGAGTTCAGCCTCTTAATCGCCTCCACATTGTCCAAGCACGGTATATACTCCCTCATACTCGCCTCGCACAGCCCAAACTTCTTAACCTTAACCCTAGCCCCGCCGCTTCTACCCCCCTCCACCGCCTCCGTTACATTCCCATACCCCCAATTCTCCACCACGTCCGGATCAAACTCCCCAACCTCGAACTCCTCCGCCATCGCCCCGTTCTCGTCCACCACCCCGAACGTCTCCACCGCCACCGGCGGCGGCGGTGGAGGCGGCAAAACAGTATTCGAGATCGGCGGAGACGAAGGTATGGCTTGGTTCGAGACGGTACCGTTCTGTATAAGGGAGGATAAATCGAACGTCCTGTTGTAATTGGGGGAGAGAGAAACGGAAGGGGCGGGGATTTGGCGGGAGGTGAAGAAGACACGCTGCTGGTAGCCGTCGGATTCGGACCAGCGCTTGCCGAGGTAGAAGCAGGCGAGTGACACGAAGAGGAAGGCGGAGATCCTCAGCAAAGTCGGCAGCTTGAAGAGATCGACGCTGTTGAATGACTTCATGTTCATCCCCCAGATCTGAAAAAGTGTGTGTGTTGCACAGCATTTGAGTGTCTCTGGAAAGTGAGGTGACGGGGGTTTTAAGTGAAAGTGCGTCCGCGGAGTTGGATCCGCCGTGGGAGTTTTACAAAATCTGGGAGGTGTGGGTGGGGGGTGGGGTGTAGTTGGGTTACCGAAATGGGAAATAGTGTCTTTATAATAAGAAGCAAAAACATAAACTTTTTTAATGAACCAATTCACCCGATACCACATTTTATAGTTTCCCCGTCCTCTCTCCCTAGCCAAAGACCCAATATCGTTTTACTGATTACACATATCTCGAAATACTTTTCGAGTCTCGTTCAGATGATTATATCTGTCTCTTATCAATATGTAACGCACCGTCACCAGAATTACGACAAATAACACATTATTTTGTAACTCTTACACTTCACTCGCTAAACATTAATCGATAAAAAAAAAATACATAACAAATCGATAGTAAATTGACAGGAAGCGAAAGTTATATCAAAAGATAAAATGACGTGCAATTGACTCTGATTATAATATCCGAGGATTTGACCAGAATCCCCAATGGTTTCCTCTGCTTTTTTAGATTGATGATGATGAAATCTACTTATAATATGCCTTCCTTTTCAGGGTCTTGTTGAGGTTGATAGAGAGTAACGAGAACGAACAGAGGAACGTTTAGATTGATTGAGAAAACCTCTCACAACACAAGAACCGATAAGTTACTTTGCCGCGCTCCATTTTCTCAAGCAGTCCACACAAAGTCAAAGTCTACAGTCCGACACTCTCACTTACACAAAAAAGTCTCTGACTTACACGTCAGACCCGGAACACAAAGCAAAGAAACTTCTAGACATCCAAACGTGACATCCGCTTTCCCCCCCCCCCCCCCAAGTTGTCGCTCCACCACAATCTCCGTTACCCGCCCCGACACCACCCATCCTCACCTCTACTCCGCCGCCTCCTAATTCCTTCCACCCCCACCCTCCCCCGCCGCAAAACCACCTCCACGCGGCAGCAGACACGCACGCGCACACAAAAACGAACGATTTACAATATTTCCATTCCGGACATCCCTAGGGTTTCCAAATCCCGATCCACCAAATTCACATGAAATGATCGTGAATCTCGACCACGCCGACTCGCTTTCCAAGTCTATAAGCGAGACGGTGAATGGCTCGCACCACTTCACCATCAGAGGCTACTCTCTGGCCAAGGGAATGGGGCCTGGGAAGTACCTCATGAGCGATACTTTTACCGTGGGCGGTTACGACTGGGCGATTTACTTTTACCCCGACGGAAAGAACGTTGAGGACAGCTCGACGTACGCGTCGGTGTTTATCGCGCTGGCGAGCGATGGGACGGACGTCAGGGCGCTGTTTGAGCTGACGCTGTTGGACCAGAGTGGCAGGGGGAGGCATAAGGTGCACAGCCACTTCGATCGGGCGCTCGAGGGCGGGCCTTACACTTTGAAGTATAGGGGTAGCATGTGGTATTTCTCTATCAATATGTGTGCCTTATTATGCTGCATTTTTCGTTTGTGATGGATTGGGCTGGATTAGGGCTTAGAGGTTTAGTGGGAAAGAAAGTGGTTCAGTGTGAATCAAGGAAAGAATGCTGATATAAAAACACGTGTGTGTGTATTCAGGTGTGCCTCATTTATGAATTTTTAGTGAATTGGGTTGGGCTGTGGTTTGTGAGGTGTAGGGGCAGCATGTGCTGTTCCTGTAACGATGTGTGGGCGTGTGTGGCGCATGACTGTGTGTTTGTGTTTTTTGAAGTATGTCGACATATCTAATTTGTGATGAGCTACGAGGATATATAAATGGAGTTCTGGTGGAAAAGAAGTGGTGCATGTGAAGGAAGAAGAGAATGATAATACAATGGATGTTATAGTTTTATTTTTCCATCAGATTATACTTGCATGTACTTGTAATCAGAGCTTTTGCAATGAGTTGCGTTTGAACTGGTTTTTATAAAAGTATTTGTTAATTTATATGAAATTGAGATTGCATTATGCATGGGTAAAGTGTAAATGCTAGTTGCCTGAGACTTTGAGGCTCTGCTAACTACATTGAACACTGAACTTAGTGTATATTATGCATAATGCATGATTATGTCACGCGTGAGTTTTTTTATTATGAAATGATTGTTGAATTATTGTGAAACTACTTGCAAAGGAGTTTTGGTTTAAAAGAAGTGGTTTGTGTGAAGCAAGAATGGTACTGAGTATGGCGGTCTCTTTGGAGTGAACAAGAGGAGGACAACAAAGGCTCAAAACACCTCATTACTGGTGTCATTCTTGTTGTTGTATTGTTGTTTGGCATAAGCATCATGACCATGGTACTATTATTAGTCCAGCTATAGCAGTATATCTTGCCTTTACCTAGTCTGGCTCCTTACGTAACACAATTGCATGTATTTCAGGGGCTACAAGCGGTTTTTTAAGAGAACCACTTTAGAAACCTCTGATTTTCTTAAGGACGATTGCCTTGCGATGAATTGCACTGTTGGAGTTGTCAAAAATCGTGTTGAGGGGCCCAAACTGCAGAGCATTACCATACCACCATCAGACATGGGCCAGTGTATGAAGTACCTACTTGAATCTCATGTTGGGTGCGACATACTTTTTCGGGTTGGTGATTTGACATTCAAAGCTCATAAGTTGATACTTGCTGCTCGCTCTCCAGTATTTAGAGCTCAATTTTTTGGACTTGTTGGAGATCCGGATATGGATGAGGTAGTGCTGGAGGATATTGAACCCTCTATCTTCAAGGTAATGCTCCATGGTTTATCTTCGTATCTTAATAATCTGTTTCTGAAAAACCGAATGGGAGCATAACTACATAGATAATGGAAGCATAACTACATAGATAGTTTTACTTATTGACTTGTCTGTCTTTTTGTTTATATATACATTGTACATATGTGTAAAAATATGTATATAGATGTATACACACACGCGCGCGTATTTCACATGCATATTATATGCATTTATATAGAATTAGACCACCAATGCTATTTCCTTGGCCTTCCTCGGTGATATCAAAGAGCTTCATCATGTCATCTATGTTTCCTGTGACCTAGGAAACAAGATATCTGTTGCTTGCAGGTGTCGATTTAGTTTCTTGTTATTAACGTTTATCGGGTAATTGTCAAATAACTGGAGAAGGTAACTTCAAAAGACATGCAAAGCAGAAGGAGGCTTGTGCAACTTCTGAAACTAAGATACGCGGTCCACCTAAGTAGGTCAAACCTAAGGGAGGCTTAATCCAGGAATAGGAGTTTTCGTTGATATGTAAGGAATAGGAGTAATTACTTAGGACTGTTGATAGTGTATCAGCTAAATGAACTTTGCTGTTCTAGGTGTAGTACTATTGCTCAATGGTAATTAAAGTTCAAACTAGTTACCGTTTTTTCTTATATGAGCATGAGTTGTACCTAGAAAGAAGGCCCGGAAAGAGTTCAGGCTTGTTACTTTTGTGGGTAAAAGCTATTTTGTTGCATTTGCAGTGCCTGTTTATAGACTACATGGTTTGAGCACTTGGATGAATTTTTACCAATAGAGGATTGAGGTCTCAGTTTATCTGGTGTCATATAGTCCGGAAAATGTGCACTTTTGGAACTGGTTGTGTAAGAGTAAGACATTGCTGTTAACAATTTAGGTTTGTTAATCACTGTTTCCCTGGTCCCAGGGGCTAGAGTTGAAATTCACATAAAAAAGTTGAATCTACCATATTCTATGGTGCATTTTTTATATGCATAATGACATGTTTTGCAGGCTATGCTTCTGTTTATTTACTCAGATGAGATTCCCAATTTACAAGAAATTACGGGCTCAACATCTATGTGTTCATCGACAATCATACTGCAGCATCTATTGGCTGCTGCTGACCGCTTTGGTCTAGATAGGCTGAAACAACTATGTGAAGCAAAACTGTGTGAAGAAGTCAGTTCAGATACAGTGGCAACCACTCTTTCCCTTGCCGATCAGCACCATTGCTCACAGCTCAAGGACATCTGTCTAAAATTTGCTGCAGCAAACTTGGGAGGTGCGTGTTGTCCGTAGAATCTGAGCGGTGCAATGTTCAGGTTATGTCAGTTTTTAGTGTTTGTCTTTTTAATCTGCAGAAAGTGCCCTAGAGCTTCCACATGCATGCCTAGCGCATTGGTGATATCCATTGTATTTCCAGCACACTGGTCATTGGTGATATCTCTTATTTTCCAATTTACAACTTTAATTTTGCATGGTGTATTCCTACCTTTGAGTGTGAGTGAGTGTGCATTTTTTTTTTTTGGCATGAATCAATGAAGAAGTCTTACCAGATATGGTGCACGTATGTTGCACATTATTTATTTCTCAAAACTAGAGTTTGGTTTCCTACTTCAATGATTTGATAGACGTTTGTCACCGGAGTATGCAATCAATTTGTCTGGATTATGCAGAATGGTATAATTGAATTTTATTTTCCTTGAAAGATAAGGCAGTCAGTTGAAGGAAGGAAGATCATTCTTTTAGAAAGTACGACCATTTAACTAACTAATAAGACTCCCTTAATACACATGATAGTTCAAGCTTTAGTTATAATAGAAGATGAAGGGGTAAACTTGTCCAACAATTGTTTTTCCAATAATCGTGCTTATATAACAGTATAGTTATTAATAGGTCATTGGAACATCTGTGCAGGTACATTTATTTTGAGTTAGGTCCGTAGAACTTGATTGAAGATATTTTATGTCCTTCCATATTAGACTGTAGCTTCTTTGTGGGCAGATGTCAGATTGCCCTTTATGGGGAAATGAGACCTGATTTGTCTTGGGGACCAACTTTAGGGTGTGGATAGTTTTTCGGAGATAATTTTAGCGTCATGAAACCACCTCAAAGTCCCTTGGCAATTTCAATTGAATCACTTCTCGTTGTTTGGATCATCAAAAGATTCATCTGCAAATTGAGTGGATTTCGTGCTTTTGTTTTCCCCCCTTAACTATGTTTTTCATAGCAGTTCTCTCTAATAACTACTAACTAAAGATATTTTTATTTATTAGGTAAAAATTAAAGAAAAGGGTTTCTGGATCATGATGGTTCTTTGATGTGCATTAGTGCTTTTGTTTGATTCCTCCTTGTACTCCCTGGCATTACTTTTCGGAAAAAGAATGAACTAGAGAAGATTCTCCTTGGAAGTTCTCCACCTTCTGCTGGTGCTTGTTAAGCTTTGGGGTTTAGGAGGGGTCCAGAATTAGTCACGCACAATAGATGTAACAAAGTTCGTAGGCAGGGTTCGAAGGGTCCATCTGTCATGATAGACTGGGTAATAGCATGAAGGACATAGTGCATCTTGTTCTTCACTTTTCAATCTTTGTGAGGTATAGGTCAAAATTGTCATTTTTTACTTATGCCAAAAGGAGGTCAGCTGATAGCTGGGTGATGAGCTCCTCAGTGTCTTTGAGCCTTTGGTGAAACCTTATACTGGATTAGGGCAGGAGGCGTTTCGCAGGTTTGGATGGGTTGGTGTTGGATTTTAAGACTCGGAAGTTGTTAATACTTGATTCTTCTGGATTTGAGTAATGTGTGTCCTTGGTGCAACGATGATCGAATGAGTAATGAATCTGAACATGAATTATGATGATCGTTCTTCCTTGGTGCAATAATTAAAGATATGTTTGACGTAAAATAAGAATTAGATTACAAAAATTACAATCGAACCGTGAGAAATCATGAGCCTCCTTGAAGAGGCCTTGGCGGTCTTGGATGGGCCAAACTTATTTGTTAATAAATACCAAACCGACTAATTCCACCCTCTTACATATAAATTAGTATTGGCACCGTGCGTAAAAAAATAACCGTTAAAATACATATAAAAAGCTAGTATTTATATTATTAAATAATAATAACAAAATAGATAGTAAAATAATAATATTATTTTGAATAACAAGAAAAAAAAATTGAGCCCAGGCCCGGCCCTAGATATTGGGCCTAGGGCCAGGGCTTGGACTGAGCCCAGATTTCCCCCAATCTGGCCTGGCCCAGCCCGTTTGGCAGCCCCACTGGCCGGCCCCGGCCCGTTTTGTTGGAGGCCCGTTGGGCTTGGGCTGGGCCGGCCCAAGCCCGGCCCATTTGACACCTCTAGGTCTTGGTGGGAATGTGATACAGTGGTTGTCTGTATTAAAGACGTATTAAAGACGAAGAACTACTGATCAGGATTCCCTAGAGGATTGTTATCCACCTGTGTAGTAGTATCAGATTATAGCTTCCTTTTAGCCAAAAGATCAGAAGGATTACAATTTTCACTGGCCAAGGTGCAAATCTGGTGAGTGGTCATTTATTCGAGAGACGAGCCCAGATTTGGCTTTGGGAACACTATTTTTTAGGGGCTGGTTAGATTGAGATTTTTTGTTTCTTGCTGTTTGTTCATCTCTCAAAATTTGAAATCTCCACGTGCATGTTTTCGTGCTTTCAATTGGCTCATGTAGAAGCAAATCAATGCATGTTTCTTAGGTTAGGTAAGCTTATGCTGTAGCATGTGGAATATAGAGAGATGGCATGTATCATTGATCTTAAGTTGGCGCTTCGTTGTAGACAACTTGTTCACGTGATCTAGATGCAAGTGCTTCAAGAAATTCACTGTCTGGTTGGTTCACCATTTGTAAAGAGAAATTTCGTTCCCCTCTACTATTTTCCATCATGTGGTTAAAATGTTTTCTTCTATTAGAATGTGGGCTATAGTAGCTGCCAATTTCTGATGTCTCTATATGTTGGTTTTGCATAATTTGCCTCGTAGATTTTGTGCTTTACGTAAAAAATACAGAAACTTCTGTTGTGTTCTGCAGTCGTTATGCGGTCAGAAGGGTTCAGGTGCTTAGAAGAGAGCTGCCCTTCATTGTTGTCTGAGCTGCTTGAAACAATAGCATCAGCGGGTGAGAACTCTGGTCAACCGCCTAATAGGAAAAGGAGTGGCAGCAGCATCATCGGGCTTGATTTAGTAGCAGATGGGCCTGCAGCAGCCGAATCTGTGAATCCCAATGTCAGGCGCATGCGGAGGCGGCTCTAGTCTTGTAGTTTCTCCTTTAGTGTGATAGATAAATGTAATGGTATTAGTAACAAACGCTTAGCCTTGGATAGCATGTTCATAGTTAGTCATCGTGTTTCCATGCAGTATTGTTTATTTTGATGTACTTGTAATCCTTTCCGGATATATATATTTATAGTTTTAGAAAGTGAAAATTTAACGGACTGGATGACTGTATGGCAATTAGCTTTGATTGCTATCTCGGTGGAGCATCCGAACAGTTATGTAATTGCTTGACAGTAATTTCTTTGTGATTGACGTTTGCAATCTATTTTCACTTGTGACGCAGATGTCACTCTGGGCACCCACCCGAGGGATGGTCTCATATGGAGGGATGAACTGGCATTTAGCTGTTGCCTGTTCAAGAGCTTGGTATACCCTTGGTGCTGAGGGGCTTTCCCTATAACTTTCAATCGCCACTCGAGAGATGATTTTGGTGATGGACCGTACCACATGAAGCTATTTTCCCTTTTCCTATCCTCACGCACTAAGTAAGAGATCTCGATTCAGGGGCTTCCTTCCGACGGACGCCAATTATTTCAAGTTGTCTCGGGATGCTCCCCGCTAATCTGGCTTGCTGGATGGCTCGAGATGCCGCCCGATGTCTCAAGAAGCATCCTACATTGGCATCAGCTCAAGCTCTTGCTTCTAGTCTGCCCAACTTCAAAATTGGTCAAGTGGGGCTTGAAGAATGAGAGCTAGCTTTTCAACTCAAGAGCTGGTTAGAAGAGTTGTATGCTGTTACTACTCTGAGAAAGTTCAAAGCTTATTATTCTTTTTTACACCCTCAATTCTCGCTAAAATATATTTTGCAGCTTAAACATCAACCTTTGATAACTAAAAATAAGGTTGGACAAACATAGGAGGGTTTGAAAATAGACGTACACCGACTAATTATGAAATTGTGAACGGATTGCGTTTACGGATCCAAATACTTTTAATTGGATGACATCGATTCAATTATCGAAAAATAGTGGTTTATTCCGTTGCTATGGATCTACTTTTACGGTATTGGCGGGTGGTTCAGTTGTCATCGCGATCGAACACAAATCGTATATGTTTCTTACCCTTTTCCGAGAAGAGTTGAAAGTTTATTTTTTAAAAAAGAAAGAATTCTTGACTAGCTTGTGTATTTTGTTCCAAAAGAAAGGGAAAGAAAAAAAAGAACTTTGTATCGAACATCGTAAAGAGTGGGAGTTCAATTAGATAATTTTGATGGTTTGAGAGGGAAAAGTACTATTCCTTTTTTTTTTTTTTAAACGGTTAAAAATTTTACTATAGATATGAACAAGGATTCAGAATACAAACGTGTAACCAAACATATACATCAGTCGTAACTAACGGAGCATACACATATACAACAATCCTCAAACCCGCCTATGGTGGCGGATTCACTGACACCTCTGCTTGAGGTCACAAAATAGCATGGTTAACTAGAACAGTTCAGTCCATGTAAACTGGGAGGCAACACCGTCCCGCAAAACAAGCTAAGCGTCGAGCTTTAGTCAACACCTACTTACTGGCCAAGCTCAATGAGCAATACTGAATTCCATCCAACCTGTGATATAAAAAAAAATGGCCGAGAAAGAAGTTGTAAAAAGATCATCCTTCCCTGTCAACTGTGCCATCCAAGAAGTGTCATCAGTAAATAACTTGGTATTTAAAAATTGATGAGCTAAGGCCCAAAAAACAATGTAACTTAGCACAAGCATTGACGCCAACAATCGATCACTGCAATAAACCAAACGTGCAAAGGACCCCACATACTGCCCGAACTCATCCAGTGCTTCCATACCAATACCCACACATAACCGTTCGACTACCCAAACCTGACCAAAACGAAAAGAAATAGGCCTCAACTCCAGGTCACAAGAACCACCAGAATATAAAATTATTGTGTCGACTAAACCCTGTCCCAATCTTCTTGTCTATCCAGCTAACACTGGAACTAGAAATTGATCATGATAAAGTTTTTTTCCCCTCAATCAAGCCAAGGAATTGGAATGCCAGAGACAGGTTGCATGAGCAATGACCTTGGTCGGGGAAAAACAAGAATCACAAAACACCAGCTGGTTACGTGCTAGCCAGATGGTGAAAGCAACAACACTAAAATATGTGTAGGAGTACCGTGAGTGCTCAAGGGTGTGTTAAGCCATCCAACTAGCCACTCAGGAATGGTGCACTCTAGAGTATCCCTTCGTAACCCTAGAGTGCCCCTAAACTAGATAGGTTAAACAACCTCACAAGAGAGAAACAGATGTGAGCTAGACTCCTCGTAATGAAGACATAGTGGACATGAGGTAGTCCCTGGGAGATTTTTTTGATGTAACACAACTCGAATCGAGAAACGGTCCCACAAACAAAGCCATAAAAAGAAAAGAATCTTATATGGAAGTCGGAGTTTCCACAGGCATTGCCAAACAATCGTTGGTATAGTAGGAAAAATAAGTGTTTGACGGCCTTCCTTTGCAAGGAGTTGGTAAGCAAAGCAACTGTGAATTCTCCATGGGCCAGAGGTGCCTAATACCATTTTTCAAGATGCCCATATCCATATGGCCTGAACAATAGGCCTCAGAAGATATACCTCTAATTTTTGACCTAACCATCCTTGAATAGGCGCGAAGAACATCTGACAATTTCCACTATTATGTGTTAGGAGATTTCAGGTGACTAAGCGATTTAGCAGAATATCAAAGCACCCAATTACTTTCCCAAAATCCAAACGTGGAACATAAAGTAACCTGATGCCATAACCCCTTTTGGAGGAGATCCTGACCAAACAGGATTCCTCGTCAACAGTATGAAAGCTTCCCTTTAGAATTACAGTGACGGAAATTAGAATGCCGATAATATTTACAGAGAAAAACCTAGCTGAGCAAACTTTTCGGTTTCCAAAGCATGCAAGCGCCTACTTTAGCTAGGAACGCCTGATTCATCTATTGCATGTTGGGAATACCAATCCCTCTTAACTTAAGGGTTGGCACACATTCTTCCAACTAATCCAATGAAGGTGGCCAGAGCTGGTTGTGCCAGACCATAAAAAATTGGAAAGCATTGAGTGGACCTTATGACAAAAGAATGTAGGGAATTGGATTACCGACATATAGTGATTGCGCATAGGCATAACACAACAATTATCTACATCAAACGGCCAGCTCAAGTAAGTTGTATCCCATCCAACCTTGGCATCTTTGCCAAACTTGATCCAGCAGATCAGCATAATCTCCTTTTTATGATCAATTCAATCTAACTGAACTCCCAAATATCTACCCGAACCCGAGCCCAAAGGAACTTTAAGTTTACACCTGGCAGCAAAGGTTGCTGGCCAGTTGTTGCTCGATGATGTTTGGTGAGAAGCCCCATCTCTAATGCTAGCCTTTCTCGAGCGCTTCCGCAAACTCCCAGAGATTGCATGAGAAGAGCGAGAACCATCTGAAGCCACTTCAATACCTCTAGCATCCATGCAGAGTCTGTATCAGAAGAAACAGCAACAACAGACACATATAATATCCACAGAACCCCCCACGTCCTCAGACATATAGGACCATGAATGAACCAAGGTTCTTGACTCCTGACTCGAATACTGACAACTGACGGACAATAGAATATTGGATAAAAGATTTGATCTATCTCTTGTCAGTGGTTGTGTTCTCTTAAGCGTGGTTGGTTGGTTTAGCAAACACACTAGTACTGTTTGTGTATCTCAACGTGACCATCCCGACGCGATCAGTATATGGCCAGCATTGGCTTATGCTGATTCTAGCTGGAAAAGCCAAGATCGCTTACACAGTTATCGTGTATTCGGTGATGGGAATATGGTGGTTGTTCGGTCAGACGATGTTGATGATAAGAAAAAGAGAGTTAGGATGTTAAAGGGTGTAAAATTGTGGGGCTTAAGTGCAAATGGTAAGCATTGGAAGTTCATCTCTGAGACCTCAAGAGAAATACTTGTTG
Organism: Escallonia herrerae; assembly: GCA_033070095.1. Classification (NCBI taxonomy): domain Eukaryota; kingdom Viridiplantae; phylum Streptophyta; class Magnoliopsida; order Escalloniales; family Escalloniaceae; genus Escallonia; species Escallonia herrerae. The sequence continues at coordinate 524,736 of JAVXUP010000289.1, forward strand.
AAATTAAGAAGCCTTATGTGATGATAAAGGGGTGCTTGGAGGACACATATAATTCGAGTGTTCGATCACACCACATAGAAAGCAAACCCGGAATACTTTTTTGTAACTGAACGGTACCCACCTCGGTCATGGATTGCCGAGAAGCTCTACAAAGGCAATGGCAACTATTAGCTTCAATGGATTAATCCGCACCCTAACACGCATGGAATCATATTGCCTCCACTCTTCCAGAAGCCAAACTACTTCCACCATAGGACCAGCTGCTTGAGCAATAAGCGTCTCATCTTCCTCATTCGAGTGTTCGGAAGGATAGCCTGGAGAATTACCAACACCCCATAGAGATTCCAAGAGCTACCAGCCAAAAAGAGATCCCTAACATCCACTTTTGCAAAGTGAAACAGGTAGAGACTTTTAATCCTTTAGACGCAAATACATCAACCACCAACCCAACATGCTTGTACCTCACATTGGACGTGGCACGTGGAGAATATTTGAAAGTCCACAAACCTATCAATCAATGTACCAGCCCATCGCGCATGCGCCTCAGAAATGCGTTCTGGCCGGATCATTAGGTATCAGCACACCTCGCCAATCCATAGAGTCCATCTCTTCAGTATCAGAGTGCCTATAGCTTAGACTAGACATCCTAAGCCTTAAGTGTACCCCAAGAACCAACAGTAGACTATGGAGAAACCCAGATTATAAGAAGAAAGGAGCTGATCGACTGCTACAGGCTCAAGTGCGATCTTCTTTTTTTGCTAGAGCTTCTATGAGCTAACCTGATCTTTTGTAATCTTAAGTACTACTCCTTAGCTCCACATCTATCATACCAAAGAAAAAAGTGGCTGCTAAACTCAATCGAGAGCTTGTTCTCCAAAGTTGTAATAATATGACTTCTCGATAAGAAAAAAACCTAATCTAGGGAGGAGGAAATGACTTTAGAATTTGCCACCGTGTTCTACCACCGAAACGCTATAATCCAATTCGTATACTTCTGCAGATTTTCCTTCTTTTACCTCTCCAACTTCATGCCATCTTTGGTTAGCCTTTTGTTGTTTTCACATCCGTGTTTCTCAAGAAATTTTCGCCTATCCATTTCAAAGACGCCAAATCAACATATTTCAACACCGTTTACTAACTTATCATCAATATACTTTTTACCAATTTGAAAAACCACGTTCATTTAGAATTAAAAAAAAAATTAAACCGTTTTTCATTTGATTCCCTTTGTAGCATATCCTAACTTCGCCCCTGGTCAATTATCCTAAGTGCCATACAAATTTAAGTATCTAAAAGATCAAGGTGGTACACTCTACTTAGAGTTGTCAATGGGCCGGGCTTGGGCCGGCCCAGTGGGCCAAAAGAGGGCGAGGGCCAAACCGGGCTTCAGGCCTTGCAAACCGGGCAGGGGCCCGATGTGAGGATATCCTGGCCTGGTCCAAGCCCAAGCCCAAGCCCTAGGCCCTAACTTTAGGGCCGGGCTTGGGCCAAGCCCTGGCCTGAATAAACAATTATTTTTTTTAAAAAAAAATTCTTCTTATCCATGTTTTATGTTATGAAAAAAATTAAATTTAAGATAAATTTGTTCATAGGCCCTCCCTCCTTTTATCTGAACTTAAGATCGGTTGCTATATATATATATATATATATATATATATATATATATATATATATATATATATATATATATATATATATATATATATATATATATATATATATATATATATATATATATATATATATATATATATATATATAGGATTAGTTTGAAATAAGCTTGTAAATAACCTTATTTCAAATCCAAATCCTAAAAGAATTGGTTTCAAACAGATCGTAACTTATTCGGTTTAGAACAAAAAAAAGATCTCACTAATAATTTAAATAGGAATAGAGGCTTTATTTTTGAATTAATTTTATAGAAATAACGAGGATTATATTTGTAAGCTAAATGTAACCTAAAAACTAATATTAACCTAACCATTTTAAAACTCAACCTAATCAGTATACTAACGTAGTAGAACTTAATTTTGATTCTTGTATCGTTAAAATCACTCTCTAATATGCATATAAAATTTAGATATCAGAAAAAAAAATTATATTATATTTAGAAGAAAAAAATGATGTTACAATTGAAATACAAACAACTTATAAGATTTAGCACAAAAAATGATCTAACAAGTGATTTAAATTTAGATAGTCCTTAATATTTAAATTTAGTTAGTTTCGAACGACAATGAGAGTTATATTCGTAAACCTTATGTAATTTTTAAAAAATACTTCCAATCATTATAAACTCAATCTAGAAGATACACCAATTTTTTAGGACTTATGTTTTTAATATTATTTTCTTAAAACCACTCCTCAATGGAAATATCAAGTTAAAAAATAAAAATAACAAAAAAATTTTGAAAATTAGGGCCGGGCCAAAATTCGGGCCAGATTTGGGCCGAATCCGGGCCTGACTTTTGTCTCCAATTTTTAGGCCTGGCCCTTGGCCCTAGGGACCAGGGCTGCACTTTTCATCCTTTAAGGCAGGGCCAGCCCGGGCCATTTTAGGTTCGGAGCGGCCAGCCCTTTTGACCCCTCTAAGTCTCTACTTTGGACATCCGCCACTGTACAAAACATAAAAGGTCTTCACTTTTCTGAAAATGGACCATTATACATTTATACTTGCACTCGAGCAAACTTAAGCAACTAGCAGCTAGTAGCTAGCAACTTTAGTTTCTTATATTAATAGTTCATATTACTACGTATTTCTTGCATGACTGCAGCTCATGTGAACTTGTTAGAATTGATTCTAGAAAGTAAATTTTAATTAAATTATAAACACTTTTTAACTTTAGTTTAAGTTATTTTTAGTAAAGTTAGCTTTAAGCTGTGAATGAAGTTTGGATAAAGTGTATTAAAATCATTTTTAATGTGGCAAAATGAACAAGACATTTTAGGCCTTGAATAAAATATGCTAAACGTTCTTGTAAATAATACGGATATTTTGATAATTTACTTGGTTAAACCTAATTATGAAAAAAGTGATTTATCCATAATCCTAGTTTTCTTGAATTTTGACATAATCAGTGTTTTAGCTTTTGAAAGGTTATTTAGTCACTTTTTCATTTTTGCCAAATGCTTGAAAATTTGACTTAATTGGGTTAACTATTTCATAATCAATCATAAACGGTCTCTTTCTCTCTCAAAAAGTGAAAATCGTGGGAAACTTAAATCAGTGTCTTCGTTCTTTTAAACTCAACTGTGAATTGGGCCATTGATTTCTATAAAAAATTAAGAGGGCCTTAAAGAAATCAGGAGTTTGTTTTATCAAAATTGATATTCACACTCCGCATCTGACCGTTTACCTTTCATTTTTATCGCTCAAGGTTTTAAGGTAACAGACCTTGATGCTCTATCATCACATTTTTCGGGAGCGAAATTGGAGTGTACGTGTTGAATAGTAAACTGTGTCATCAATCTTCTCACGGAACAAAATTTTATTTACTTCCATAGATTGAAAATGGGAAGGCTTGGGCGAATTGAACTGTGGATGATCAGTGCTAGGCCAGAGGAAGGCACCCATTGCGAAGGCGTCTCTTGATTGTGAGACAAGCCGTCGTGCTTTGCGGCGGGCAGGCCGTAGTCGGCCAGCAGCCTGTCGAGCATCAACTCGGGCATGTCTTGGTAGTCCTGGTGGGTGTATCTTGGGTAGTGCAGCGGCATCCGGAAGGAGCTCCCACCATTTGTGACAGTCTTGTTCTTGCTCTCCATGATCCCTTTGCTTCTTCTGTTTATGTTTCTCTCTGTGCTGTTCATTTTGAGAGGGCTTTTATATTCTGGATACGGACACCCTGTGGAAGAATGCAGGCTCCAGGGGCATGCCAAGGTTCACAAGAATGTGAACCTTGGCATGCCAGTGTATTTGCTGACTAGACTTTTCCTAAATTATTAGATAGATGTTTGTTGATTCAACTTTTTTTATGTAGATAGTTTTTAGCTTTAAATATTCAGTTAATTATGTAGAGTTAAAAAATAAAAAATTCCTGATGGCTTCGTAAAACCCTTCATTAAGGAAACATTTCTATCATTTACCAACAAGAAAAAGAGAGAGAGAGAGAGAAAGAAATTCAGGCTATTCATTGAAACTGGATACAGTAACAGTAACATTTGATTAAAATGTTGAACTCCATAATGGTTTTAGTATATCTATTGCATTCTAACTTGATCAGACAAAAATGTAGCACCACGTCTCCCTAAATTTCTAGAAGTTGTGATGTTTTGTTGCTATAGACGCACAAAAAGGCCGGCTTATTGAAAATTATTTGCTGGCGTAGATTAATGAGCAGTTGTAATATTGTATTTTATCGCTTAGAACTCATTTGAGATCGTTCTCAAAAGAAAATTTTAGATTAAATTACAATCGCTTCAAAATTAACTTTAAGTTGTTTTTAGTAAAGTCAATTCAAGCTATGAATGTTATTTAGATAAGAGTTAATTACAACTATTAGGCAAATTTTATTTTGACCACTGGACATCAATTGTGTCAAAGTGACCACTGGACTCTTTAATTGCGCTCAATTAAGTCATTCTGTTAGATTCTGTCAAATCTAAGTCCGTTAAGTCATTTAATTTAGGGGCAAATCCGTCACTCAATAAATCTCTCTCTCTCTCTCTCTCTCTCTCTCTCTCTCTCTCTCTCCTCTCTCTCTCTCTGCAAATTCCGATGGTCTCTTTTCTACCGCCTCCTTCATCGTCGCATGTTCCTGTGTAAAGCCCAACTTCATCCACAGGCTTTGTGCCACCGCTGAACTCACTAAAGATCTGGCGTAGTGGCTTCCTAACAACATTACCCAGAACATTCAATCTTCCTCTGTGAGACATTCCAATGACAATGATCTCAACACCAAGATCTGCCGACCGATCAAACATCTCTTTCATGCCAGGAATCAAGGTCTCACAACCTTCAAGGCCAAACCTCTTGGCTGCAGTCCACTTTGTGGCCAAAAAGTTCTCAAACTGAGTACTCCACATAAGCCTGTCAAGAATAACCTCGTGACGCTGCCGATTGTATTGCATCGGCGTCGGAGTCTCAATCTTCTCTCTCAACCAATTACACTTCTCACGATCAGCAATGCGCATGTACTCATAACCAATGCTTCCGCAATAAGCCCGCTCAAGCCGAGTCAATATCGCTCTAAGGGTCTGCACATGACGATTCTCAGATAAAAAAACCAGACATCCTCCACACACCCAGGAAGAATTCACGTTCAAGATCAACTTCAGTGTACCCATAAAGAGCAGGGTCTAAATAATCATGAATCTCTCCTTCTTCCAAACCCAAAGGGTCCAACTTGGCTTTCATGTGACCATAAGACGATTAACCTGGTAAGCTCTCACGTCGTTCTTCAAGCTCTCGGCAACCACCGCCTCCACCGCCTCCACCACCTCTCCGCCAGGCCCTGTCACGGCGAAGGAGGAATCTCCATCGATCTGCTCAACCTTTCGATCTTCGATGACATCTCTCTCACCCCTCTTTGCAAGTGAGATTTCACACTTGGAAAGGGAGATCGCTGGTCTATTCAATTTCTTGGTGCCTCTCTGCTTAGTGACAAAGCCACCTTCTTTGGGGTCGGTGAGGAGGACAAGACCATCTCTCACTCCGACGGTTTCTTTCTTCTTTCTTTCTTTATAATCGGATTATATCCAACAATGGTCATATTTCAAAGACATCGAACGTGGTGGTGGGTAAGTGAGTAATGGAGGAAGAAAAATTGGAGAAGAAAAAGAAGTAAATTGATGCTCAGGCAAATTGACGTGTTTACCCCTCACTACAAATGCTACAATCCTTAAAAATAGGTGATCGATTTGTCTAATTAAAAAAAACTATGCATTGATAGCTATGTGTACGGTCACACGTAATTGTGACAACGCTTTTTGTCGGTGCATGCTTCGAAATGGCACCCGAAAAAATCAACTTGCTTGGATATTTGAGCTTCCAACAACCTTCAAGAATGGAGTGGTACGTGAAAGGACATGGAGAACAATTGGCAACCATTGAAAATCAAATCTTGGGTTCACTTCACATACACAACACAAAATGACCCCCCATGAAATGATTGGAAACCCCAGATTGGCTATGACTTGGTAAGGTCCATAAATCTCAAGCTAGCCACAACACACATTTATTTATTTGATTGATTGATTTGGATCAGCAAATCAGGCCTCCGTACACGAGGGTCCAAGCTGGTTACAGTGTTCCAGCTCCCCGGAACAAGTTTCGACCACCCGATTGTAGGGTCCGAATCAATGATCATGGGGATAGACACGCAGCCATGGGGCGAGAATGTGAGTGTGTGGTTTCACGGATCCGTACCCGTAAGGCTTGAGACCACTGGAAAAACGAGTGGCTTCCGTTGGGAACGGGAAGCTCCTTTGTCCGAAGACACTTTTCAGGGAAGGTCAATGGGGGGGGGGGGGGGGGGTGCCACCGTGACCCATCAACCCCAATTATCTTTTTCAAGTCCAATCAGGTGGACTGGGACCCTTTGCTGAAATCTGTTGCCGTCGTTGGAGACTTCAGTCATAAATACACATTTTAAGTACAAGTAAAGAGTTTCAACGACCAACTCCACCGTCCCGTCGCAGTTTTTATGGGATAAAAGATAAGAATATCTTAAATATAAAAGTACTTTTAAAGCAAATTACATAAATACTAGAGATTCATGAGCATAGTTATGAATACCGTACCGAAATACGTACCGTTTTCTTTACCAAACGGTACGTACCGGTATCGGTACCGTCTCAAGATTTTTATCAACAATATCTATTTGTATTATTTATTTACTGGCGAACTAACAATATATACATATATATTTTACTTACAGCTCCTCTAAAATAAATTGTTTATCTTATAGAGCTTGATTTATCATAATTTTCAAATAAGTTAGTTTGTTAAATAATAATGTCTTTGGGTTCAAGAATAAGTTATTTTTGTGTGTGTGCATGTGTGTGTACGAGCGGGTGTGTGTAAAGTAGTTTATCATATAGATGAAAGAATATGATCAAAGTTTACATGTATGAAGTAATCAAAGATAAGTGAATATTGAGAACTTATCAGGAATTATTTTACAAATTGTAATAAATTTTATGAGCAGGAGGCTACAGAGGTTTTGATTAGTATAATATAACTTATATTATCTTTATATTTAGTCTTTATATGGTCAATTTTACAAAATTTCTAATAAATTTTATTATTTTTATATTTTTTTAAAAGAATCGGTAAAAAACACAATATCTCGGCCGGTACGCAGTTTTCGGCCGATATCACCTGTACTGGCCGGTACAACCGGTACCGAGCGGTATTTTGACAGATACAAAATTTAAGGGATACCGTATCAGTAAAAGACAAAAAAGGTACGTACCGACCGGTACGGTATTGATAACTATGTTCATGAGAGACCATGATTTTGCAAAAATATATAGAATGACCGGGGATTATATTTACGTACTTATTATCTACATCAAAAGGCTTTACAAAAGTGACGATAGGTTAAGAGTGCACAGAGTGCCGTGCAACAAAACGTCATGTACCCGGTCTATACATCAATCCTAACTTGGCAAACAATAGTTGTTAGGTCTTCCTCCTTTGGTTGTGCTTGCCTGGCCCGTTAATACTATAATGACGAACATATGTAGCAATATAGCAAAAGTCGTACATAATAGCTCTCACAGTATCTTTGATGTCTTCACTATCCACATTTGGAAAAGTCGAAAAGAAGAGTAAGTGCTAGTAAACAAGTTTCGAGATGCAATAATTTTGTTTTTTTTTTTTTGCCCATTTGTAGCCAATAAAAGGCCTTTGGCTTGTGTTGTACTGGGGTCGGAGGCTCGGGTTGAAAAAGCCGTGGACCCACATTTGAAGTTTATTTCATTTAGAAATGTTAGGCCAACGCCTGTTTGTAAATTCTGTTGTAAGAGACGGCTAAGCAGATGTTGATGCATTTGTTTTGTTGAAAGGAACAACTCGGGGGTTTTCTTGCGATTATAAAAGGGGGTTATCTGTTTGGATTTTGAAGTTCTTTTTTTTTTTGTTTGTATATAAGGGTTTCCACATGTTGAGATTGTAGGTTATGATTTGGCTGGTGAGTTTTAACCCATGTCACATTTATCAAAAAGCTCATATATCAAAAGGCTCATATTTCGTTAAACCTATTAAAAAGAAGTTAGGCTTTAAAAAAAAACTTTCAATCCATTGAAGATAATTTGGTCAAATGTTCTTTATCGAAGGTCTTGAATTTGCAAAAAGCTTCCTTAACATTTAAGTTTCATACACCACTCACTCGTTAACGCCACAACCATCGTCAAAACCACAAGAAGAGTGCCACTACAAAAAGACCGTCAACATATAGAAGTTCATGTCTCTTAAAAAACTATGAAAATCTCTTTTTAGTAAAAGCCCTAATTCCCATGGTAAAATTTAGGGTCAAATACAAAATTCACTTATAATATACATGTTTTTGTAGTTTACTCCCTGTAGTAGCAATTGTTGCTATAATGTCCCCTGTAATTAAAAACTGTTGCAAACGACTACAAAATGTGGCGTCCGTCTAATTTTGGGCGTTCAGTACGCACGTGGCAACACATACTCTTTTTTTATGGCCAATTTAGTACAATCGCCACCACCACTGCCAACCACCACTAGTAACCACGAGGTTACCCACCAACAACCACCAAGTTTGTCGTATTTCACTCCCACCTTGGCTGAGTTCTCTACACCTGTTGAACTGAAAAAGGAAATAAGTTAGAAATGGTTCTTGTATATTATGCTTTTGGAGTCATTTGTAACGGTTTTTTTGTCAATTACATGGGACATTATTGCAAAAGTTGCAATACGGGCAGTGAACTGCAAAGACGTGTATATTACAGGAGATAATTTTCTATTTAACCGTAGAATTTAAATCTAAACTTCATAAACAAATCTAGATTTTAGATTGTCATGCCTAATTCCATTCTCAATGTGTGCATAGGGCTGCAAGCCAAGCCAACTTTTCGTAAACAAAACTCGTGTTTGTTCATATAAAGCTCATTCGTACTTATTCAATTAATAAGTGATCCGAGCTGGATTATGAAATTAAGGCTTGTCAAAAAACAAAAAAAAAACGATTCAAAGATGAGCACAATAAAACTCAGCTTGTGTATGTTCATGAACATTAGAACTCACTTATTATTTTAAGTTTATTTCGTATACACAAGATGTATGTATATGTACATGGAAAAAGCTAACCTACTTTTTTGTTTTACAGTTGTACCCATACCAATACACTAATTACACATAATTCAGGAAGGGTCAAAGTGTCATCTGACTTGAAATGTCGAAAGCCTAATGGCCATGCCTCTTTCTCTCAAGCCGTTAGCAACCATCCCAATGACTTATTTCTGCCGCTGCCGCTGTTGTCCCTATCGCTACCACCTCTATACTACACACCCTTTCAAAAAAAATCACGATCATTGCATTATGTGATTTTAGATGCTCGACATTTCCAATACCGACGAAGAAATTGAAGACTGAGCTTCACAATCAATTGCACAAGACTCCCATCAATCTCCAAGATCCAAATGTTTGCCTTTAAACACCATTTCTAGGTTAGTCTTGTGATTTTGGTAAAACAAGGGCTTCCACCAAATGTAGGGCTGTATACGAACCGAGTTCGAGCCGAACATGGGTGTGTTCAAACTCGGTTCGTTTAAGTTTTAGCATGTTCGAGCTCGGCTCGTGTTCGTCAAGAGCCAAAATATTAACGTTTGAACTCGGCTCGTGTTCGTGACAGTGAGACTCGAGCTCGGCTCGCTTAACTCGTTTAACAAAACGAGCCGAAATCGAGTTCAAAAGCTCGTCTCACATTCATGTTCAAGTTCCGATCAAAGCTTTAAAATTACTCAAAATCCTCAAATCATTCACGAAATCAAACTATAATTAATAAAAAAAAACGAGACATAGAAAATAGGAGAGATGCAGAACACTTAAAAATAAGTCTGATACATCATCGATGAAGACATAGACTCAGACTTGATGCATTCGAGGTTGAGCCCTTGGCTTTGCAGGTGATAGATTTGCAGATCGGAAACTTGGCTTTGCGACTTTGCAGCTTTAAAGGCTGAATCCGGTGACAAAGGTTGATTCGGCGATTGGGAGATGACGGCGGCGTGATATCCATGATGTCCGTTTGCGAACACTAAAGAGGTGAGAGCGAGAGGGAGAGAGGGAGGGGTCTATGTGCGATCTCTGTGTGTGTGTGTGTGTGTGTGAGAGAGAGACGAGGTAGGGGACGGAGAGTGCGGCTGTGTGTGTAAGTGCAGAGTGCGGCTGTGTTGTAAAATGTAATGTTTAGGTTTAGGTTTTAGTTAGTTTTAGTTTATATAGTAGGGTTTTTGTTGGGCTCTTTTTGTTGGGCTTTATGTTAAGAAGTGGGCTTGGGATTTTGGGTTGACTTCAAGGCCTGGCCTTTAACTATAAAATTTAATTTTTGAATTTTTATGTAAATATTAATTATGTAAATATATTATAATTAATTTAATATTTAGACGAGCTGTTCGCGAACGTGTTTGTGAATATTTTAGTGTGTTCATGTTCGACTCGTTTAATAAACGAGCCCTAAAAACTTGTTCATGTTCTGTTCGTATATTATACGAACGAACGCGAACGAGTTTTGTGGAAAACGAACCACGAGCCGTTCGCGAACGGCTCGTGGTTCGTTTACAGCCCTAACCAAATGTAGTAAATCGAATTGATTCTTTTTCTTAAAAAGTTACGATGTAAGTGAACATCCCCGTGCCACTTCGCTAGGACACGGAAGTTTATGCCTGTGAAAGGACGTGAAAATCGACAATATTTTCCTGCGTTTCCATTGGCTGCTGCTGGCCGTGACGTGGACAACAGAGCGAGGGGGAGTGAAAAAAGTTCTCCGCCCCACTGCTCGGGTCACGTGGCATCGACTATATCGCAGTAACCTCGGGTCAGAATCACCACGTGGCGCACAAGCAGGCGAACACGACATCCCCCGCGCCTGGTCTATGTGGGGCCCGCAAAAGGCCGACCTTCGAGAAACTTCTCGGGAACTCGTGGCCGTGAGTGGCCAGAGGCATCGTCCGGCGGGCGTCCCGCCACGTGTCCAGGCCACCACGTGAGCGTCCTACGTGGCACCCCCACTGGCTCCAAAACGATATGCCCCCGTTCCTTTTTTATGCGCAATCGGAAAATTAGGGCACTTTCCAGAAGCAAAATTTAGAAGGAAAAAGAGCTGAGAGGATTTAGGAGCGGAAAATTTGAGCTTTGTGATTCGTTCATTTTCCGTGGAAATCGCTATGAATGGGGACGGAGGAGGATTGAGAGAGAAGCTAGTGTTTATGTGGGGGTACTTGCCGGGAGCTTTGCCGCAGCGGTCACCGATATTATCTCCGATGGAGGTCCGGTTGCCGCCTTCTGCGGTGGCCGGTTGCTCGTGGACCGATGTTTGCGGAGGCGGTTGCGGGTTTGCCATGGCCATTTCAGGTTCTTTTTTAATCCCTCTCCGTCCCGAAATTTCTGTCCCTTTTCGGACTCTGGATCTGGAAACTCGTTTCATTTGCTCCCGAGTGTCATGAACTTTGTTTCGAAGCGTTTCTCTTTTTTTTTTTCATTTGCAATACTGCGTATTTCATCAATGCTGTACATTTACTCTTGCAAAAAAAATAAAAATTCGAATCTCGGGTTTTTACTTCTTATTTGTTAAAGCTTGTGCCTTTTTTGGAGACTGGATGTGTGTGTTTCTTGTTTTTGTCTCATGCATTCATCCCCTGCCTATTTTTAATTTGATGGGCCAAGTTGTATTCACGTGATTCGAAGTGTAAACATTTTAATTTTTTGGCTCTTTGTATTTCAACTTCTTGTTGGGAACTCGTAGTGATTTTCAAAATTATTAGTTGCTTGCTGGTGACCCTTCATACGTTTTTTTCTGTTCCAAACTGTGAATTCCAGCTGTCTTGGACAATAATGCGAATATGCTGTTGTTATAGAGCAATTGCAGTAAATTGGATTTATCTTGGTACTTTTTTAACCTTTTCTTCGGCCTAGTGGAATTTGTAATTTATCACCTCTTATTTGTTGTTCCCGGCTACTAATTGGTTGCCCACATTTTGTATTTCAAGATGTGGATTTTAACATTTGGCTTCAGCTTAGACGATTCAATAGGCATGCTTAAAGTACATAAATCTGGCACGATGTTGCGTATGTATTCGTACAATTTTATTCACCTCCTGAATGTCATTTGTTTTCTAAACCAGATGCAGGGAAGCTTATTACGTGGGGTTCGACTGATGATCTAGGTCAAAGTTATGTTACGTCTGGGAAGCATGGGGTACTGCATTCTACTCTTAACGATTGGCATTTTCTTCGTTATCTTCTTAGAGATTAACCTTTCTCTGCTTGATTGATTCTGTCAAGGAAATACCAGAGCCTTTTCCTCTTCCTACTGAAACTTCAATAGTGAGAGCTGCTGCAGGTTGGGCGCATTGTGTTTCAGTTACAGGTACTGCTGATTAACTATTTTATGATATGGTGATGAAAATAAAAAACTGTATTTGTTCAACCTCAGTTAGGTTACCTTGAAGATGGATGAAAGAAAAGAACTAAAACAGTGTGTATTTCATCTTTATTTTCTTCATATTGAAGATTGAATTGGTTGATTCCAAGTCAAATTGAACAAGGTCTACGTTTAGCTGTCTAGGACGCGGAAGAGGATTGGTAAAAACAGTGTAACCCCCCCCCCCCCCCCCCATCCCGACCCCTCCCACCTTTGCCGGTACCGAGGACAGGGTGAAGTTGATAGATATGATATAGGTCTTATTTGGTTCATCCCTGTATGATTTTCTTTACTCTACAACGGCTATTATCTCTGAACGTTGGAGCCTTCGACTAAGTAAGCTTCAAATTCGAATTCAGAGGATGGAGAAGTTTACACGTGGGGATGGAAGGAATGTGTTCCTTCTGGGAAGGTCTTTGCAGATCCATCGATGGGATTAAGCCTGGAAAAGGACATATCTGAGAGACAGAGTTCCTTTTTGACAGAACAAGGTAGTTGTTGCTTGGCCTCTGTATGAAGTAGGAAATACATGCTGCTTGTACTTTTACAGGGTTCAAATTCAAATTAATATTTAAGAGTTATGTACTACAGTGAGCCCTCGCTCACAAGGATCAAGATCTAGTGGTGGAACTGCATCTGGTGTGGATAGTAGAGGGGTTGGAGAGGAAGGTGCAAAGCGAAGACGAGTATCAGCGACTAAACAAGCTGCTGAAAGCTCATCATTTGTTCATGAAACTCTCTCGGCATTGCCATGCTTGGTGACGCTGAGCCCTGGAGTAAGAATAGCTACAGTTGCTGCTGGTGGGCGTCATACATTAGCATTATCAGGTAATTCACTACGTCCTGGCTCTCTGCCTTTCTAGGTCTTCGCTTTGATGCTCATTTACCTCTGCATTGTTGGTAAAATGCATTGGCGGCAATGGGATGTAAGAAGTTTAAAGTTTGTAAAGACACTTGATTTTGTCCTATTTACCCGAAGTTTCAGATATTGGACAGGTCTGGGGTTGGGGTTATGGAGGTGAGGGCCAGCTAGGATTGGGGTCCCAGATACGCATGGTGTCCTCTCCACATCCTATACCATGCATTGATTCGTCCCCGTTAGGAAAAGATAGATCTACTGCTCCTTCTCGAGGAAGCATGGGTTCAGAAGGACATGGCTTCAGAGTTCTGGGAAATTACGTGAAGGGGATTGCCTGTGGAGGACGACACAGTGCAGTTATAACGGGTAAGCTTTTTTTGACTTGCTTGGTCATAATGATTCAAGATAGTTATGTCTTTGTATTCATTTTTGCATTTTGTTACTCTTTCCTCTTATTTTCAAGCGTCTACCTTTATCTGCACACTGGTGTCCATGTGCAACCTTGTTACCATATATTGGGTGTAGTTCAAGTGAGCACGCTGTTATTTGATCACTCTGAGCATATTATCAAAATTCAGCTTTATGATTGCTATTAGTTTCGTGTACCTTTGTAATCTAGTCAGAGTTTTCATTTCTCTATATGTTTGTGCGCCTTTATTATATTGGCACAAGTAACCTGACTGGCATTAAAGGAAAATGTCTTAAGTTGCACAATCTGTTCTGATTTGTCCATCTATATTGCTTATGGTCTCATTCATTCGTGTAACTTTTTGGCGCATATTTGAGACAGATGCTGGAGCGTTGCTTACTTTTGGCTGGGGACTTTATGGACAGGTGAAGTTTTCTGGACTAGTTAATTGTCTGATGGAATGAACATCTGCATGCTATTCGTATGTGTTTCTGGCTCTTTGTGCAGTAACTTGGTTTAGTATTGTTATGATCTTGGATCACATAATTAGTGAAACTGGGCCACACAACAAATCTGATGTTGGTGCTGATGAGTCTCATTTTGGGATTGCAATGAAATAATGCATCATTTGTTGAAAATTAGCAATGGCTCTTGGTTAGGCATGGGATCACTCGCAAATAGTAGAATTTCAGTAATGGAATCTTAAACACATTCGTGGGGTCATGACTTAGCTGATTAACAAAATTAAAGCTCGGCAATATAAATATTCTTCTTAGATCTGTACTTTCTTACGGTGAACCAACTATTTCCAAGAGCGAAGTGGTTGACTAGATGTCCGATTAGATACATAAGCAGTTAAGTGTTGCTTTGCTGGCCCAACTTTAACTTCGCTTCAACAATTTTTTCTAACAGAATTATAATCCCTATCATGGACCAATAATTCGTTATTCTATCAACACACCGTGGTTGTTGCAATGCTAGCTCATGCATTGCTCTATGTTTCTCTAATATGGCGGCCTATTTGTTACAAAACTGTGTTTTTATATGGTAATGTTGCTCCAGTAACACTTGGAGGTCATGGGCTCGGAACATGGAAACAACCTCTCTGCTAAGTGGGTGTAACCCTGCATGCAGCAACTCTCCACAGACCACGTAATTGCTGGATGTGCACTGGGCCGGTCTTTTTAATATGCTAGCAATACCCTATCAGTGTCCTATGTGAATATTGCCCTTCTCTCTTTACATCTTTTAGTAGGGTACTCAACTTTTCCTGTCCGGTGGTTGCAAAAAATAACTTCTCGTTAAGCCTCACATTTCTTTCACCTAAAAATGGAAGATGAAGCTAACTTTTGGATTTCATTATTTAATGTGTTTAAGGACTATAAACACTGAATTCATGATGGTGAAATATCTTGGTTAATGTAAGATATAGTAACTGGAGCCTTGTTGCTTTGCTTAAGTAAGCATGCTATACAATAGATACTGAGGTACTCATCCCAGAGATGGCAAAAAGACTTTCCAAAGTACTTGGCTGCTCTTCAAAATTGACAGAGGCAGAGGTTCGATCTGAAAAAGAAAAAAAGAAAATCTGATTTATACATGCTTTACATGTTCTATTTTTTTTTCTTCTTTTTGTGACTCATGTTGGTTGGTTTGGTTATGTGTGTTGCATTCACTGTTGCAAAGGTGGGTGATTTAATTTTGTTTTCGTCTGGTGTAGTGCGGGCAAGGTAGTACAGATGATGAGTTAAGTCCTGTTTGTGTATCTTCCTTACTCGGTATTCGGATAGAGGATGTTGCTGCTGGACTCTGGCACACAGTCAGCATTTCTGCAGATGGTGATGTGTATGCATTTGGCGGTAATCAATTTGGGCAGTTGGGAACTGGCGCTGATCAAGCTGAGGTACGATTTTGAGGTTATTCAGTCTATGTTTTTTTCTCCCGCATTGTAATAGCAGTGATATGTAAAGTTGACTCCTATCATAAGACGATGGAATGCTCTTGCAAAGAGATCTTCAAGCATTTCCCTTTATGCTATTTCCCCTACTGTTGCAGACCATCTTTACAAATTATCAGTTCACTGGATTGAGTCTTGTATGATTAATTTTCCTTTGTTAAATTCCTACGTCAGACCCTGCCAAGACTTCTGGATGCTCCAGGTTTGGAAAGTATGCAAGCACAAAGAGTATCTTGTGGGGCACGTCATAGTGCTGTAGTTACAGGTATTGTGATTGAAACTCGTACCGACATTTTGATAGTATCATGTTTAGCAAATTTGGCTCTCAAGTCCTGACAAACTCGGAAGTCTTACGAACTCCTTAACTACCGATTTTGGAATGTTTTTTCCGGCTATACTTGGTCAAATACAAAAATAGCACACCGTTCAGACCTAAAAAGCCAGAGAATGGCGTGGAGGGTTTTAGGTATTTCCGTGATGCCGAGGCCAATAAATTCAAGCATAAAATACCGCGTAGGAAGTGCCCTTGCCACTGCTTGATTGTCCTATATTTAGTCATTGGTGAAACAAGAAGACAATGTGGTGTTATCCAACATCGATACAAGGCCGTCACATACTTGCTTGGGCATGTTAAGATCGGTGTCTGTAGAGTATATGACCAATCATCTGAATTTAATGTATAGTATGGATTTTTATTGATTGAGCTTGTCCATATGACTAACTATATTCTTTTGTGTGCTGAAGAGGATGGTAAAGTTTTCTGCTGGGGATGGAACAAGTATGGTCAGGTACCATGCTCAAACTCCGTGAGCAAGTTACCCAAGGAGTTTTCCTTTCTTTCCCCCCCCCCCTTTTTTTTGGGATCAAAATGACTGCTTTAATATAATGTGTTAATAGTGAACTCTTCCTTGATGCAGCTTGGCTTGGGTGATGTCATCGATCGGAATATTCCTACACAAGTTGCAGTAGATGGTTGTGTGCCAAAAAATATCGCATGTGGCTGGTGGCACACCCTTCTTCTGGCCGAAGCACCTACTTGAGCCATGTGCATTTTTAAAGGCCTGGGCACAGTTTTGTTAGTTAGTAGTTTTTAATCGTCTGATATAACACCCAAGTCTAGGTTATTTGTACATAGAACAGCCTGTATACATGTAAATGTGTGCATGTAGTCATTCTTTCATGCTTTAATCACTGCTAGAAAGCACTATCTTCCTAGGTGTAGAAGAGGACTTCTTGTCCCCGTGTAAATTGTTTACTGATGCATATCGAACTATTTGATGTAATGCTTAGTAGGTGCAGTATGTAAGAACATCTCTAGTTTTAGTCAATGATAAGGACTTCAAGTCCCTCTAGTAAATTGTTTATATCGAACTATTTGATGTAATGCTTAGTGGGTGCAGTATGTAAGAATATCTCTAGTTATAGTCAATGCTAAGTTGCTTGTGAGCTTCTATATTCTTCATGAAGCTTGATGTTTATACTTAATGTTTACCTACTTGCATCAACAATGTCTACATACGATTAGCATTAGAGCTCAACAAGCAATAATATGTGATTAGCACGATGATTTCAAATTGCCAAGGACTACTTGTTGGGTTGCTGTGTATAGTTTAAGATTAGATGTGCTCCAGAATAAGAAATGCAGACCATTGCAATATACTTCGGGTAAAGAATTAAATAATCCCTCTGCATTCTCGTGCACATAACTAGAAAAGCTTTGGTTACATAGTGTTATAGAGTTGAACTACAAGAGTCTTAGTATTGGCACCAATTGATGGACATAAACTTACGTGGGTATTTGGGGGGCATCCTTCACATTGAATATAATTATCCTTGCAAATGAAACCCGTTTGTAATAAAGTTAAGATTTAGCTGACCTACGTGAACAGGCACTGCACTATTTACAGTCTGCTATATGGATGTCATAAGACTTAGTTTCATAGTTGAGAACATGCCCGCTGTACTTGGAGAGCCTGAAGCACTTCTTTTCTCTCGTGTTGTTCCGAGGATGACTTTTGAAAAGTGGACGTGGTATTGACCAAACGTGTCTGAGTTTGATATTATACGAGATATTGAATCAAACCCACATTTGAGTTATATTGAGTCTAAATTTGAGGCAATTGGGGTAGGGCTGTAGAATGAAATGTAATAGCTTCTACAAGATTCTGTTTGGACAGAATGTTAAGTAGAATTGCAAAAAGATCTAGCTATTTGAGCTTAGTTGCTACTGTTCGGTCAGCACTACTTTTTTTGGAGCTCACTCAAGAAGTTGATAACCGACTAGCTGGAGACTGTCTTGGAAATTGACTTCACTTTGTTTCGGCCGACATTCTATTTGTTTATGGTGATCGGCTTTAGTGTCACAGTAGCACCCGAGCATAGAAGTACATGAGAACCATGCAGGTTGCTAAACCCAAATATTTCCAGCCAAACTGCATATTGAACTACCATTAGTTGATGTATATGATCAACCTGGCTGTTGTAGATGTATAACTTTAACCGTCTAGAGATTCCTGAACAAACAAGCCTCGTCGTTCCTTTCGTTTAAAAGGTCAACACATGATGTAAATTAAATGCATGCATGTCCATACACAACCTCCATATTGCAACGCGCGTGATGTTGCTGAACATGGTAAGTGGCATTTTAGCAGTATTATTCAGAGCTACCAATTTTTCATATAGAATGCTTCCACTCCCAAGTCCCAACTACATTGTATGGTTGAATTTTCACCCTGATATTTCGCATTTGGTGTCAAGAACTGGATCCCAAGTGTTAATGAGATAGACCATCTTAATTTCTCTTTAGCTAGCTACTTAGCAAAGTGTTCTGCATTTCATTACGGTGCGGATCAGCGGCGTTGCACCTGTGTCTGCGAATAAATTAATCGAAGATTTGTCCAAGAGTTTTATTTCTTTCATATGTCTCGCCAAGCTGTGTTCAGAGCTGGTTCTTTCTTGTTGTATACATCTGCTACAATTTCAAAGAATTTAGCGAACAGATAGTGCTGATCTTCTTGCAAGTTTTAAGTAGGAGACGAATTGTACACAATTATGAGCTTCATTTTCAGCCACAAGAACTTCTTCCGAGTCAAGAGTATGACATGTTTGACCTACAGCAGATCCAGTTATGAATGTGCCAAGAGGATTCAGCATAAGTTTCAGCACATTAACTTTCAATTTTAGGCATCGGGGGGCGTTTCTATTCGCTCCAACTCAGGTTGAGGAGCTCCTGGTGTTTCAACTTCGTGCCAAGCTTGGGACCATCAAAAAGGCACCGATCAATTCTCAACGAGGTCCGAATTCTCTGCCAGATCAACCAGAAGAGCGTCGTACGCCTCCTTGACTGTTGCTTTGAACTCGAACAGGCATTGATGGTTTATGCACGAGAGAGTACATATCAAGTGGAGACCAGCAATAGGCGGCAACAAGGGTTTTGACATGGAGCCACCTCGGAATTGCCCACACAACTGCGTGCCGATGGACTTGCTTTACAGTTCCTCCTATCTAGCACCACGATGTAAAGTCCAGTAACATATTACTGGACAAAAAGATAAATGCTAAAGTTGCTGTCGAGGCTACCTCATACTGATCTTAGTCACATATCGACGTGTCACCAGAGTACACTATCGTATCTGGATCACGAGTACTATTGAAACTCTCAGCCGACGGAAAAGAGAGTGGTATTGATGCAGTTGCTGACATCTCATACTACGATAGATTCTAATAGACCAGCAGATGAGGATGTTACGGATAGACGCAGCAATGAGAAATAAAAATGCAAAAAACAATAGGGAACAAATGCACAAGGTATATGTTAGAATTTATATCATTCATCTTGACCCCATAATCAAGATCATTAGAATCTTACAATAACATAAACATAAGAACGATAAGGTTACGAACTCACCGGAATCGAAGGAAGCCATAGATTACCAAGAGTTTTATTCCGATGATGAAAGAACGCCAAGATGCGGAAGCGAACACGTACCCTTTGGTATTGATCTTCACTACTCTTCTCTATTCTTGATGATGGAATAGAGTGGTGTATTTTTTTCTTTAGTGTAAGAGGCACAGAGTGGCCAAAACATAATAATACCCTAGCCTCCAAGAAGAAAAGATATTTATATAGAGAGAGTAGTGGGATCAATCCTAAAGCTTGCCAAATCTCAACCGTCCATCAAAGTTAAGAGATTAGAGTTTATAAACATTTTATACACAATAAATCATTAGTGTATTGGATGCTAAATCAAATAGGCCCATAATATTATTTAGCCTAATTTAATTAATTAATGTCCAAGTTAAATAATAAGTCAACATTAGTATGACCTGTTAGGCCACTTAATTGGATTGGACCGATCAAATCCAACATTCTCCCACTTGGTCAAGGGTTATACTAATGTCAATGTCTTAAGTTTTGACATAACGAAATTGAACAAAACATCCCGTAAGTTAGGCCAAATTTAACAAAAATACTAAAATGAATCGAAGATAGTATATGTGCCTCTCAATGCCACAACACCGTTCTCCGGTTACAATCTCAGAACTTTTGCCAAATATGACAGTCAACAGCTTAATAGACATGAACTGCATCGTTTCATAATAAATAACAATATGAACGAGTTCATGTAATCCTTACATGAGTGTTTGTTTCAGAATACCTCAAATGTGCACTTTTAACGAGAAGTAACAAACCATAATCATAATATCCAGAATCCAAAACATAGGTGATCACAAAAATAAATGTCTCAAATCAAAAACCCATCATCTAAGGAAAAGGCTATCGACCAAACCCATGCTAGCAACATGTTCTCGAAAGAGAGTGGGTGGTAAGCCTTTCGTCATGGGATCCGCCAACATAGCGATCGTACTGATATGCTGAATAGACACTATTCGATTCTGAATTCTTTCCCTCACAACAAGATACTTAATCTCAATATGCTTCGTTCCACCACTTGATTTGTTGTTCTTGGAAAAGAAAACAGCAGCCTGATTGTCACAGAATATCTTCAGTGGTCTCAAAATGGTGTCAACCACTTTAAGTCTCGTAATGAAGTTCTTTAACCATACACCATGACACGAAGCCTCAAAACATGCCACAAACTCTGCCTCCATGGTGTGAGAAGCCACTAATGACTGCTTAGAACTCTTCCATGAAACAGCCCCTTCTGCGAGCATGAAGACATAACCTGATGTGGATTTCAGGGTATCTACACACCCTGCATAATCGGAATCAGAATAACCAATAACCCCAAGGTTATCTGACTTCATATAAGTAAGCATGAAATCCTTGGTACCCTGTAAGTAGCGCAGGACTTTCTTGGCTGCTTTCCAATGACCCATTCCTGGGTTTATTTGGTAACGTCCAAGCATGCCAACAACATATGCTATATCTGGGCGAGTACAGACTTGAGCATACATAAGACTCCCTACTGCAGATGCATAGGGAATACGCTTCATTTCGTCTTGCTCCAGTTAGTTCCTAGGGCATTGTAGCAAACTAAATTTGTCACCCTTAACAACAGGGGCAACAGTGGGAGCACAGTTATGCATATTAAACCTTTTCAGAACCTTCTCAATATAGGCTCTTTGGGATAATCCCAATATCCCACGAGACCTATCTCGGTGAATCTCAATGCCTATAACATAAGAGGCCTCTCCAAGATCTTTCATATCACAATTCTTAGACAGAAAGTTTTTGGTCTCATGCAACATATGCATATCACTACTAGCAAGTAAGATATCATCTACATACAAAACTAGAATGATAAACTTACTCCCACTGATCTTTAGGTATATACATTGGTCCACTGCATTTTCTTTAAAGCCAAATTTACTAATCACATCATGAAACTTAAGATACCATTGTCTAGAGGCTTGCTTTAATCCGTATATGGATTTCTTCAACAGACATTTCATATTTTCCTTGCCTTCAACCATAAACCCTTTTGGTTGAGTCATATAGACATTTTCATGCAAGTCACCATTAAGAAATGCAGTCTTTACATCCATTTGATGTAGCTCTAAATCATAATGAGCCACTAAAGCCATGACTATTCGAAAGGAATCTTTTTTCGACACAGGAGAAAATGTTTCATTATAATCTATCCCTTCCTTTTGAGTGAAACCTTTAGTGACGAGTCTAGCCTTGTATCTTTCGACATTACCTTTAGGATCTAGCTTAGTTTTGTAGACCCATTTACAGCCTACAGCTTTGGCTCCTTCAGGCAAGTCAACAAGGTCCCAAACTTCATTTATTTTCATTGACTCTAACTCATCTTTCATGGCCTTAAGCCATTGAGTTGAGTGATCACTCATAATAGCTTCTTTAAAGGATGTGGGATCATTTCCTATGCCTAGATTATAGTCAGCCTCATATAGGTACACAATATAGTCATCAGAGATGGCTGTCCGTCTCTCTCTTCCTGACCTTCGAAGAGGTTGCTCATTAGCAGGAATTGGAGCAGGATCCATAATAGGGGGCACATCATTAGGTACTACCTCGGGTGCATCATTATTTTCTCTACGAGGTAATGGTGCACCAACCTTTTGGATAACAGGAATAGAAACATGATCCTGAATTTCCTCAAGGTTTATTATTCTTGGTGTACAACTCCTACTATATTCAGCATCTTCAAAAAATACTGCATGCCTAGTTTCAACAATTCTAGTGGTATGTGATGGACAGTAAAATCTGAAACCCTTAGACCTTTCAGGGTAACCTATAAAATGACAACTTATGGTCTTGGGATCGAGTTTCTTAGTATGCGGATTGTAGACTTTTGCTTCAGCTAAACAGCCCCACACATGAAAATATTCTAAACTTAGTTTCCTCTGTGCCCACAATTCAAAAGGTGTTTTAGGCACAGACTTACTGGGAACCCTGTTAAGAATATACACAGCTGTTTTAAGTGCTTCAACCCACAAAAACTCTGGTAGAGTGCTTTGGCATATCATATTTCGTACCATATCCATGAGGGTACGATTTCGCCGTTCAGCTACACCATTCTGCTGGGGTGTACCTGGCATTGTATACTGAGCAACGATGCCACATTCTTCCAAATATAGGGCAAAAGGACTAGGGTTACGACCCGTTTCAGAGAATTTTCCATAATATTCTCCGCCTCTGTCAGATCTTACAACTTTAATCTTTAGGTCGAGTTGATTTTTAACTTCGGCTTTGTAAGTCTTAAACATGGCAAGTGAGTCAGATTTTTCATGAATGAGGTAAACATATCCATAACGAGAATATTCATCAATAAAGGTGATAAAGTATCTATGACCACCAATACCCGGTGTAGGGAAAGGTCCACAAATGTCAGTGTGGCTAAGTTTTAAAAGTCCCGTACTTCGAGTGGCACCACGTTTATTGCCTTTAAAAATTTTCCTTTAATACATTCAATACATGTGTCAAAATCTGAGAAATCTAAAGAATGAAGAATTCCATCCTCAACGAGGTGATCCATTCTGCCTCGTGATATGTGACCAAGACGTTCATGCCACAATTTAGCAGAATTTTCATTCTCTCTTTTTCTCTTACCACAAGTTTTAGCAACTACATCACTCACATTCATTGTTTTCAAGGATTCAGTAAAAGAAGCATTCAAAAGTAATTTGTAGAGGTTTCCCTCCAACAAACCAGAACCAATAACTCTAGAGTAAAGGAAAAGAGAGAAGCCTTTATCCTCAAACTTAAACGAATATCCATAAGCGTCAAGTCTAGAAACAGAAATAAGATTTCTAGTCATACTGGGAACATAAACAGTATCAACTAAATCCAAATTGAAGCCACTCTCCAAAACTAAACGGAGAGTTCCTACAGCTTCAACTTGAGCTTTCTCTCCATTTCCTACTAGAACATTACGGTCCCCTTTGTTTAACTTCTTCACGGAAAGGAATCCCTGCAATGAATTAGTTATGTGCACAGTTGCACCCGTGTCAACCGACCATATATTTAAAGGAGCATCAATTGTATAAGACTCATAACAAACGCAAATAGATAAATTACCTTTCTTTTCCAACCATTCTCTGAATTTATGACATTCTTTCCTCATATGTCCTTTATCCTTACAAAAGTGACACCTGGGACCAGAAGAACCCTTGGTACCAGAAGAGCTTGCCTTGTCAGTCTTGGTTACAGAAGCACTCTTGTTCCCTTGCACATTACCTTTGCCAAATTTCTTTCCTTTTCCTTTTCCTTTAGATGGACCAGTAATGGCAACGTGAGCACTATCAGGTTGTTCAGACTTTAGCCTCTCTTCTTCTTGGACACACATGGAAATCAACTCGCTCATCTTCCACTTTTCTTTCTGCGTGTTATAGTTGATCTTAAAAGGACCAAACTGCGCAGGAAGGGAAGTCATAATAAAGTGCACGAGAAAACCTTCAGAGATTTCCATGTCCAAACCTTTTAGTTGAGAAGCCATATCATTCATCCGTAAAATATGCTCACGAACACCGTTGGATCCACTATACTTGAACGTAACCATTTTAGTGATGAGAGTAGTAGCATGTGCCTTGGAAGAACCCTGAAACTGTTCTTCAATATGAGCAAGGTACAGCTTAGCATTATCCGAGTCTGGAATGGCTCCTCAAATAGCAGTCGTAATGGAGCCTTTCATAATCATCAGGGATATGCGGTTGGAACGCTCCCACTTTTCATAAGCTGCCTTTTGCTCAGTAGAGCTTTCAGCCGTAAGGACAGCAGGCGCGTCAACCCATAAAGCATAATCCAAATCCATAACTCCAAGGATTATGCTAATCTGCTCTTTCTATTTTCTAAAATTGGTGCCGCTCAATGATTCAATAGAGGAAAGATAGCCAGTAATTGCAGCAGGACTATACGCTAAATAATAACAATAATCATGCACGTTAGTACCGAAAATCCACATGATGAAAATAATTAGTTCATCATTTAACATAATAAAATAAATTGAGGGATAAACAATTTATTTATATGGAAAAGGTAAATACACAAAACATATTTCAAAGGAAAATATTAACATATCACTTATAACCTTCCGTTGGGCCGGTTATTAACATACAAGTGTTTTTCCATCCTTAACAATTTAGAAATCATTAAAAGCAACATGAGCACAAATTATATCACCGTTGGGCAGAAAATAATTAGACCCATGTAACTTTTAATTTCCTTTCTTTCCGCTTAAAAATTAAAATATAATCTTCCGTTGGGCCGATTAATATTTTAATTAATAAGCGTAACGTGATGTGGTTTATCATTATCTCAACTATAAAAGACAATAAACTTCCGTTGGGCCGCTTACTGCCAAAATAAGTAAGAACCACTAATTATTTCAAGTTCATTATTATAGTCTAGACATGCCAAACAAAGCATAAAGTTTTGGCATGATCTCGTAATTTCAGACTAATTCTTGAAATTATAATAATATTGACATATTTTATTCATTAGTATCCCAAAATATAAGCCAATATTAAAATACATATGTTATCAATAATAACGTATCAAGTAAACAATTTTAATAGGCATAATTAAAATACATAAGCCCTTTTGAAAACCCATTTTAAAATGACCAAACAGGCCCAATTCAAAAGCTACAAGCCCACTTTTAAGTGGCCAAAACAGCCCCACCTCGGAGGCCTAAACACGCTATACCAACTAGCCAAACAGGCCCAATTCTCTAGCCTATTCATAGCCCAAACAGGCTTAAGTCAGGCCTTTTGGGCCCAATCTCACGGTAGACAGCAGGCCTATTCAACAGAGATACCATCAGGCCACTCGGGCCAACGGCAACAGGCCCAAATTCAATTGGACAGTTAGAAACTATATGCTCAGGCCGACATTTTCAGCCCAAAATATATATATATATATATATATATATATATATATATATATATATATATATATATATATATATATATATATATGGGCCATTGTAACAGGCCCAAGTTCATAATTTAATGATCCATATGGCCCTTTTGCTGGGCCAAAATATAACACAAACATGCCTTTCGGTTGGGCCAAATGCTACAGCCCAAATTCATAACCTAAGCTTTTGGGCAACCACAACCTTCAGCGCAGCAGGCCCTTTTTTTTATTTTTTATTCTTACGTTAACATTAAACATAATCCATCAAATATTCCAAGAATCTTAAAAGAAAAGTTCTATGTTCATGCAATTGATTAACGTGGCTCTGATACCACATGTTAGAATTTATATCATTCATCTTGACCCCATAATCAAGATCATTAGAATCTTACAATAACATAAACATAAGAACGATAAGGTTACGAACTCACCGGAATCGAAGGAAGCCATAGATTACCAAGAGTTTTATTTCGATGATGAAAGAACGCCAAGATGCGGAAGCGAACACGTACCCTTTGGTATTGATCTTCACTACTCTTCTCTATTCTTGATGATGGAATAGAGTGGTGTATTTTTTCTTTAGTCTAAGAGGCAAAGAGTGGCCAAAATATAATAATACCCTAGCCTCCAATAAGAAAAGATATTTATATAGAGAGAGTAGTGGGATCAACCCTAAAGCCTGCCAAATCTCAACCGTCCATCAAAGTTAAGAGATTAGGGTCTATAAGCCTTTTATACACAATAAATCATTAGTGTATTGGATGCTAAATCAAATAGGCCCATAATGTTATTTAGCCTAATTTAATTAATTAATGTCCAAGTCAAATAATAAGTCAACATTAGTATGACCCGTTAGGCCACTTAATTGGATTGGACCGATCAAATCCAACAGTATACCCACTATGTCACTGTCAAGTGTCGAGCAAACAGATTGCAATGCAGAACCATAACTAACTTTATCACCGTACTCCTTCTCTCATGTAGCTCTCCTAACTGAACATACAGTATATACAGGGACCACCAATGTCCCTATACATAACAGACGTAGACTTGGCTGTTAACTATAGTTTTCTTACATCAATATGTTTGTAATTAAAATCTAGAATTAAATTTCAGTTTTATGATAGTTTCAATGTATGAAAATGTTTACATTCAAATATATATATATATATATATACATTCACAATAATTAAAATTTGTAGCATATACATCAACATACAAATCTGAAATACAAAATTTAAAAAGGATTAAGTTTCTGATAAAATATCCAATCTAGTTTACGTAGATTATGTTTATATTTTTTAAGGCTATAGAAAACATTGTTCTCTACAAGTTATTTTCATTAATCGAAATTGATGGAGAAGATATAGTAGCTTGAGGTAGTTTAGCTTTAGTGTGAATGGAAGAAGTAGGTTTTGATAGAAATTTTTTTAGTAATCAAAAAACACGCAGGAGTTAAAGAGTGGTTTTATAGGTTTTCATAATTTTTTTTCCAAAAGACAAAATAATCCTTAACTCTAACTAAAGCATTTATTCCTATAAAGATATTCTAAGGAAAGATGCTTGATGTCCTAAGAGAAGCTAAATACACTCTTATTTTTTAACAATACTCTAATTCAAAATAAGTATTTGATGGGAAAAAATATTTCAAGTGAAGATTTCACTTTAAAAAGGGCATCTTAAGGGGAAAAAAGAATTAGTTCATTTAACCCTAGTCTAGATTACATATGTATTTAAAAAATTCTAAAAACTCTAGTTTTATGATACCTTCCTTATATCAATATATCCGTATTAAATATTTAGAATCAAACTTCAGGTTTACGATAGTTTCAATGTACTAATATGTCTATATTGAAATCTATATACATGCAGAATAATTTAAATCTGTAGCATACACATCAACATAGACATATGAAATACAAAATTAAAAAGGATTGAATTTCTGAAAAAAATATTGAATTTAGCTTAGGTATATTATAATTTTCAAAAAAAAGCTTTAGAAACTATGTTCTCTACAAGTTGTTTTCTTTAATCGAAAATGACGGAAAAGATGTAGTAACTCTATTGTAATTTAAGTCAAAACAACCATTTACTCTAATAAAAGTATATATTCCAATAAAGATAATTTAATGAAAGAGACTTGATATTATGAAAAGTAAAAAAACCACCCTTCTTATTTAAAATACTTATTAAAAATAAGTATTTAATGAAAAAAAAAAGTATTTAATCAAAAGTCAAAATAATCCTTAACTCTAACAAAAACATATATTTCAATAATGATATTTTAAGGAAAGATGCTTGATATTTTATGAGAAGTCCAAAACACCCTTATTTTAAAATAAAAATCAAATTTAGAAAGGGTATTTAATGGGAAAGAAATGTTATAAGTCAAAAACACCCTTACTCACCCTTAATCTTTTATGGGAATATCAATTAAAAAAGGATAATTTAAGGAAATAAAAGATTAGTCATTTAAGCTCATACGTGCTTTTATATATATATAGATATAGATGTTCTACAAATAAAATGTTTTTAGTTGATGAAAAGTAAACAATAAGTTTGCAATGAGAATTATGCTTACTTCGTAACTATTAATAATTCGTAGATGTTTCAATTGTTCCGTGTGGTGTCTCGCTCATACATTTTCTGAGTGCGCTTGCTGCATCATATTAGTGGGAGGAGCTGTTGTGCCCGGCCTATTATTTGACAAAACTTAATCTAAAAGATAGATCTAATATTTTTTTATCCTATGGTAAACGGATTAGGTTGTATTGAATTGACCCTTTGATTTTGTTAAATCTAATTTCTGACTGTAAAATTTTTGAAATGGATCGCCCATAATTAAACATTTGTTAAAATTTTCAAAGGTACCATTCAGCATTTCAAGTTCTGACCCCTTTTTCTATCAACACTTACTCATTTTGATTTAGAATTTACTTCGTTTAGAGGCCTGAAAATAGGTTTCAACTCAAAATCGGTGTAAGTTTCATGTCAAGATTGCATGTTAAAATGGGAATTTGTTTTGGAAAAACGAGAAAGCTATAGGAAGTGATAAACCTTTTTTGGGAAAGTCAAAGATTGACTCTAATTATGAACTGTGCACGATTAGGGAAGTGTATGTGCAGGTGGGTGTGTGAATCACTGAATCCATGGGTTGGATTCACATTTGAAAAATTGGATTAAGATCGAATTCAAAATCAAACAAACCATTGAACTGGATTTCCTTTTTAATCCAGTCCCATCCATTGATAGGCCTATTGTGCCCATCAGTTACTCTGTCAACCAGGCTACTAAAAGGAAAGCCCAAGCCCAACATAGATCATATGGGAGTAATAGACCTTTTTTCTTGTGAAAACATCTTTTCCGAGAGGCCTAGTGTGGATGATTCAGAAACAACTCTCTGTTTATTGCAGAAAAAAGGGAAATAGAAACACTTGTTTGCTTTGTATATATTGAAGTTGCTATGATTCAATCAAGTAGTTAAGAGGTGTTATTCCATCTTGCAGGACTTCTCCATATCAGTATTTCTGATTTCAAGTGAATGGGTAGCCCATCCTTGTATTCACACCTAAACAAGTAGGTGATGATGGAGGAGGATAAATAGTTGAACCTTATTATTGCTTTGAACCACTCTTAGAGGAAGCAAGATTTATTCGTACCGAATGCAGAGTTTACATAGCTGGTAGCTGCACGTAGAGTATAGCCGATACCGCGTCTGTCGATTCTTAATTAGAGTATGTAGCGGAGTTGATCTTAGAACTATTGAATATTTTTTCTTGTGAGAAGTTGGAAGAGTAAAGTGGCAATAGAAATAGATGCCTAGAGGAATTAATAGCAACGAAGAAAAGCTACTTTCTTGTCGGTCCATTTTCTTGTTCCTAAAGGTGCATGGTAAAAGAAAAATCACCCAAAAAAATTAACTAATATACTTTCAAACCATTCATCTGTATAGATTAGTAGTACTATTTTTTGAAGTAGATCACTAATCTGTATAGATTAGTAGTTTCTTATAACTTTAAGATGAAAATACTTGAGTCGGTTCTATTATAAAGGAAGTATATGAACTTATAGACTTCTAACGAGAACTCATCCAACGTATCGAAAGAGTAATTAGGTCTTGTCATTAAAACTAATTAATATGATTCGAAGCTAATGATTCCTATCAAACACATCTGCCCTCTATGTGTGATTCCTATCATACACATCCTCTCTCTCTTTGTACGCGCGCGATATACGTAACAAACTAAACCTCTTCAAAATGATGTGAATAAGAAAAGAAAAAAACAAGAAGAAAGAGTTTGGTGGGACAATGGCTTGTAAGCATCCAAATAAGTATATCATCTGACATCACCATCTTAAATAATGCTGAGCAAGAGGAGGCCTGGTCCAGCCACCCAAGCCCACAGAATGAATGATGAATAGCCCCATGTTATGTTATACTGGCTAAACAAAGAAGAAAACTACATATCATTAACAATGGTTGACAACCTTGCACCATAGAAAGAGACACTACCATGGCCAGGGGTTTCTTAGGCTTGCGTGTAATCTATGTGGATTATATCAATTATAACTTATCTAACCATTCCCGATAAATGTGAAGTTCAAAAATAGTTAAAGTAGACTCAAATATCATTCCTCTATTCATTTTATCGAAATATTATGAAAATGGGAACTAATACCATGCCATTTCTCTGATATTAGACTTATGTGCTGTAGTGAGAGATACAGTGATCGAATCCCAGTTTTCGTTCCAAACCTAGTGCTGTTAAGCTTATGTAGCGATATGAAAGATAGAGTGATCGGATCCCACTTTTCGTTCCAAAACCTAGTCCTATATAAGTTATGACAAGTATGATTTGGCTCTAAAACCATTACACACAAGAAAAAAAAGATCATCATTAACGTTATAGCGAAGTTTCTTTTGGGTCGAGAGGATAAATGAACGACGTATAGAGTAACTTTTGGCATTGGTGCCTTGTGCTGCCTTCGCCCTTCTACACAATTAAGGGGTGATCACTTCAAGATAATCACGGATCGCCCCCACATGGGAAGAAGTGGTACAATTGTACATGAGAAATGAAGCAGCCATGGTCTTCTTCAAAGAAACTTCCTTGCTTGTATCAACTATACTTGGACTTATTACGATTCTACATGCAGTTAACTCTCTAGTGCTGTTTGCTTCCTTCATGCTGAAGGTACACATGTGCTTCCAAGTTCCAATATACTACGGTGACTCTAAAGGAGGAAGCCTTAATGAAGTTATACATGTGTAAACACGTAATGTGTTACACATGTACAACTTTAATAAACACATGAGGATGCCTTTCACAAGGAGGCATTATCATGAAGAGGATGTCTTTCCATTAAGACACTACTACTTTCCTCCCATTCTCGTCTAGTTTTGGAAGGACGGATGTCGATCTTTCCGTTACCGTAAGGTACTATTTTTGTGCATATTTGGACAGAAAAGAACATGGTGCGCCACGAGGAAAGTTCATTCCTCCTACTTACGTTGCTTCTCACTAGACAAAAAAAACTCTTGCTTCTTATATTTTCCTAGTTTTTCATCTTGCCAAATGAGCTCTATGAATTGAATGACTTCAGTTAATGTATGGTAAATGACTTATTTTTAGTTATGCATTCGAAAACCCAACATTTCCGACAAAATTGCGAAGAAGTCATAAGATCTTGGAATGAGGTAGTACTAGCTAGCCATAGAGAGCTTCAAAGGTCAGTTTGAGGGAAATTTAAGCATGTGAGCGACAAGAGGTTGCCCCTCGAGATTTTGTCCTCGAACCCCCCCCCCCCCCCCCTCCTAGCACAGGACCAAGGAGGTCTTTCTAGCTGTCATCGCTATGAACTACACCAATTGCCATGCAGCGAAAAAACGGTGGGCAGTTAGAGACGGACTCGGGATGGCATGGCTTTCCTTAAGCGTCCTTGGCAGGTCATAATTTCCCACGCCTCTCACCGTCCGGAGGTCTTAAATATCGAGTCTAGAATCATGCAATAATTTATGGTGGTAGATTTATATAAGAACAAACTTTGACTCCTACCCTTTGTAATAATCTTTCTCCAATCCCAAATGTAGTGATAATTAATAGTTACTAAATATTTCTAGTGACTTTTCTTCTAACATTTTCAGTAGCAATTATAAGTAGCACTTTTTTAGCGTCACTAAATAAAAGTCACTAAAAATATTTAGAGATAATTGATTGTCGCTATATAGAGGGTAGGAGGAATATTCCGCCAACCGAACCGGGTAGTAGTAAAAAATTTTCCTTTATATAAAGCCATATGAAATGCCACGTAAGATTGACTTGACGAGACAAGAATCCCATGTGACTCATTAAGCCCATCATCTTGCCTGCCATGCACACATGGTTTTTCATAATAATACTACTACGACTTTTAGGTCGTCATCAATAGTGGCGGAGGGAACGGGGTGGTACAGAGAACACGTGCCTACCTTCACCCTTTGGCACGAAGTAATTTTCGTACCATGAATCTTATGTTAATGGTTGTGTCATTTTGATGCCCCTTCAAAAAGTATAAATTTTAATGACTTTTTTTAAGTCAAACTTATTTTTTAATATATACAAACTTATTCTTATCACATAATAATCAAGAAATTCTAAAGCTTCAATTTATCTTCACTTTTGTTACTATAAATTTATAGTAACAGATCTAATCATTTTAGGAATATTTTATTAATTTTAATATCCAAAGTACAGTACAGGTACAAAAAATAGAATGCGAATTTTATTTCTCAAAACAAGATCGTAAGTTTCATCTTTATCAATTTTGAACCACAATACGTTGAAGATACATTTAAAACCCTACCTTATACAAAATTTCACACTCCGTCACCGATCGTCGTCGTCAAGCTCCAACCTTGTACTTTAGGCCCCCACCAAGAGTTGGAATAGAAAAAAAAATCAAGATTAGAAATCCTCGAATGGGGACCCAAAGCTCTTTCTATATTACATGTGAGGATGAGAGAATCATGTGATTGCCGACACTGTTTTTTTTGGTAAAATAACACTAGAGATTGATGAGGGTTTAAGGTAAATTATATTATATGATGATGATCAAGGATTGACAGGCTGAGAGAGGTTGGAAGAGAAGCATAACAATAGTAAAGGAGACTCCAAAGGTCAACGCCTGTGATGTTAGGTTATTCCCATTGAAACATTGGCAGGTCTGGCCTCAAATCTGGAAAACTACACCGTTCGCCGTGGTATTCGAAATTTATACAATCTAGAACCCGAATAAAATATATGGACTGCTTTGACTCAAGGGAAGCCATTAATGGGTCGTATAAACTAACTCCCGTCCAAGCGTTAAAAGTCCTTTTATGACGGAGTAAATACTGCATGGTTTTAAATCAATGGTCCTTTTGATGTAAACTGTTGGACGATCGCGAATTGATGTGGTGGAGGAGTGGTAAGGTGAGGTAGGAGAGAAAAACTTCATTGCAATGCTGATACCACGTCATCACCGTCCAGGCAAAGTGCACGAAATTGTTACCTGTGTTGATCCACATGAACAGAGTTGCCATTGTGGGAACCCACGTCCGTCATCACCTCTTCTCGTTCCAAATCTTAAATAAGAGTGATCCTTTCTGGTAGTGATCGAAGAGAAATCGATCTTGTCACCGTTTATTTATGCCCCAAAAGTGTGACATCGCCCATGGATCTTGCCTAAAGATCTTAACTTTATCCCAATGAAGAAAAAGGAATTTAACTACACAACATTTGGTATTAGATCTAATTGATGTCTCCAAAAAAAATAGAAACCTCAAAAAAGAGTAGCTTCAAATTAGAAAAGAAAAAAAAGAAGCCTTAAACCCCTTTTGGTGGCGTAATCCCATTAACCTGCCGATCAACAAGGCAATCATATTTTCAACCATTAGCGTAAGACATACAACGAAAAACTCTCTTAACGGTCTTTCATTACATATCCGTTACGGTACACGTAACCGTTAGTTGTACCACGTCGTAACTGTGCACCCAACTCAGACTAAATCCACAGCCGACTCAAACTCAGAAAACAGATAACAAAAGGCAAAGCCTAGATTAAATGGGACGTGAAACGGTTTCTTGCAAGTGTGAGGGAAGGACAGGAAATCCAGCTCATTTTGTAATTTGGAAGCCACCAAACTCCCATTTTGGTCAATTCAGTTATATATACACATTAGACCCGTACAAAGAGACTGTATCCAACGTTTATTCAATCATTATCATCATTTACATATGGTCAATCCATCTTTTATAAACAACACACACACACTTCCTAAGAAAGCGAGGGAAATTCAACTGACCCCGTGAATCGGCCGTTGAAACTCCCCCGACTCGTGCCTCAACCTGCTCCTCGCTTAGATCTGCTTTGTTACAAGGTAGAATCCATTCGTCGCGTTGTTATCATTGTTTCAAACGCGTGAATTACATAATTTTAGTTAGATCTTTGTTCTGGCTTTGTTTTCGCTTTTGTTTCTTGGAGTGATCTGACAATGTAGTTGGCCTTGGTGAATTCATTCCCGGGCGCCCGACTGATTGTCCGTAATACAGCGTGACCAGCGCCACAACTACGGTTAGGAGGTCACCGCGAGTGGCGTCTCCTCCTCGTTATATGATATTGGTTTTGTGCCTAAATATGTTACCCTTTTAGATTGTGTTTTTTTTTTTTGGGTTTGGGAATTTAATGGTTCTTTTGGGTTTTAGCTGAACTTTTTTGCTTTGTTCTTGATTAATTACTTTTGGCTGTATATCACAAATGGGATCAGTATCAGATCTGGGTTTTTAATGAGATTCGAAATGATTAGAGTTTGGTTGTCCTTAAAATCAATGATTAATTTGGGGATAAAAGTCTTCTCCAAAAGTAAGGGAAAAAATTGAACCTTTTTCGCTTTTGTGATCCGTAGTGCTCAGATTGCTATATAGAAACAACATTTATGGTAGAATAGATTTTTCTGAAAAATTCTCTGAAATGGTATGTCCAAAAAGAGTAGCTGCAAATTTGTGTCGTTTTTACGTAATACAGGTGCTGAGCTTGTCGTGAATCTCAGATATCATGTTCTGAAATGAAATGCCCTGTGGTATGACTTATAAAATGAGAATTTTTATGTGCCTGTGCTTTTCTAGCCTCGTTACACTAATAATGGTTCTAAGCGTAGTAACTTTGTGAGAACTATTGCTTCTAAATTTCTGACCTTGGGTCTAGGAGAATACAGAATAGTTCCCTTAACAAGCAATTTGTCTTTACAGTCCATTTCAAACAGTAATTCTTTATTTTCTCTCTACGAAGTTTTCCAATAAACCAAAATCGGTGGTTATAGTGGATCATATGCATAAACGCATGAAATGGTGATAATGTTTCATTAGCTAATCCAGGATGTTGTGACAAGGCTTCGTCAAGTTTACTTAGGTGGGAATACCCAAGCAAAATTCCAAGTTCTGAAGTTGCTGATTAGTGCTTCTTGTGGTTCTTTCACCCTTACATTTAACTCCGATGAGATCTTTACTTTAAATAGCAGTAAGTAGCTTAAATAATCTACCGGTTGAAGTATTAGTTACCGTAACCAGACTCTGGTGCAGTCTGTATTTTATATGTAGTCCATAAAACAATTCAATGGATTTGTCGTTCCCATTGAAAGCTCCAGCCTGTGTTTTAGCTGGAATTTGTATCCTTTTCCAGCTAAATTGTTTGGACGGGTTTTCTCTGACCTTTTCAGCGAAATCATTGATATACCGACACGTGTCTTAATATTTGGCCGTTTCGTTTGAGCCTAGCTTTAAAGTTTCCGGTTTTCTTTCTTTATGATCACTTTCATATTTGGTGTATTTCCCCTCCCCTGCGTCTGCTAAATGCGTGTCAATCTCATGTCCACCCGTCAATTTAGGACCGACAACTTTTCCCTAGAAGATGAGATGGTGGTTACTTAATTCTGCAAATGTTGTTGCAGAGTTCCGTTGTTGTGTGTTCTTCTTTTTCTTGAGTGGGTATAAACAGGATTAGAATTAATCTACTAGAAATGTCTTAGACTGCTTTCTTTACTATTTTCTGCTCAGATTCTGACTGTATATCCAACAGGATTAGCAGGAGCATTTCAGGATGAAGGCACTTATCCTTGTTGGAGGTTTCGGTACTCGGTTGCGGCCATTGACCCTCAGCGTTCCAAAGCCACTTGTTGAGTTTGCTAACAAACCAATGATCCTGCATCAGGTATTTTTTTTAGAAGATTCTACTTTGCAACTTCATAATATCCTTGACTACAGAGATAAATGGTAGAGGTGAGATCCTATTATCTTCTTCATATCAAATCTTTGTGCATCAAGATAAATATGTTCTCTTTCCAGAATCTTCATTATACCCCTACTATATTTGTAATGCCTTAGTGTGAAACAAGTTTCTAGAAAGGCTGCATGCGCCACAGCTTAAGAGTACTTGTTAATCTTTAAACTTCAAAATTCTTGAATTGCAAATGAGCCTCAGTTATCTCTTAGCCCATAATTTAACATCCGTCTGTTGTAAACACTGCGTCGAAATATTTCTTTTTTCTATTACTATAAAAATTACTTTTAACACTGCCTTGTTTCTGACCTAAAAAACAACTTTCTTATGATACACAAGTAATTAATTTCTCTATATATTGTGGTACTAAAGGATATTAGTACAATTTGGGTAAAAGATGGAATTTCTCTTCTCTACGCTTGACATTACTATCGAGTATAGTCATACTTTTGAAGTGCTCTAAGAACCCGCCCCACCCCTTCAGTCTCAGGATCATGCATGTTTCTATGACTAATGCAATATCATTATGACTGGTGCCAGATTGAGGCTCTCAAGGCTATTGGAGTAAGTGAAGTGGTTCTGGCTATAAATTACCAACCGGAGGTAAACTGTTGTTTCCCTTGTGCTATACTAACTTTAACTAGTTTAATGATCTTTGTGCACCTGTAATTTAGTGAACCCTTCCTGAAAATACTCCTTGCTTATGCAGGTCATGCTAAATTTCTTAAAGGACTTTGAGACTAAACTTGGGATCACGATCACATGCTCGCAAGAGACTGAACCACTTGGCACTGCAGGCCCTTTGGCTCTGGCTAGAGACAAACTCATAGATGATTCTGGTGAACCGTTCTTTGTTCTTAACAGCGATGTTATCAGCGAGTACCCTCTCAAACAGATGATTGAATTTCACAAATCCCATGGAGGCGAGGCCTCCATAATGGTGACCAAGGTAAATCTCGATACAAATATCTATTTAGTCCTTGTAGTCGCTTCTTGCTTTCCCATGTTCCTTAAACAGATTTTGAACTTTTTTTTTAATTTGTTGTTAGATGATTATAAGAAATTCTTTGATTCACTTAGGTGGATGAGCCGTCGAAGTATGGTGTGGTTGTTACGGAAGAGTCAACAGGGAAAGTAGAGAGATTTGTAGAGAAACCAAAACTATTTGTCGGTAACAAGATCAATGCTGGAATATACCTACTGAACCCATCTGTTCTTGATCGAATTGAACTAAGGCCCACCTCGATCGAGAAAGAGGTCTTCCCAAAAATTGCAGCAGAAAAAATGCTGTTTGCAATGGTCCTACCAGGGTTCTGGATGGACATTGGGCAACCAAAGGATTACATTACTGGCCTGAGACTCTATCTAGACTCCTTGAGAAAGAACGCTTCATCTAAATTGGCTACAGGAACCCATGTTGTGGGAAACGTTCTGGTGGACGAGAGCGCCAAAATTGGAGAGGGGTGTTTGATTGGGCCTGACGTTGCAATTGGCCCTGGCTGTGTGATCGAGTCCGGAGTTAGACTTTCGCGCTGCACAGTAATGCGTGGAGTTCGCATCAAGAAACATGCATGCGTCTCCGGTAGTATCATAGGTTGGCACTCCACCGTTGGGCAGTGGGCTCGTGTAGAAAACATGACCATTCTCGGAGAAGATGTTCATGTCTGCGATGAAATTTACAGCAATGGAGGTGTTGTTCTGCCCCACAAGGAAATTAAGTCCAGCATTTTGAAGCCAGAGATAGTAATGTGAACATGAGTTGTTAAATATGTTTCATAAGTGTAGTAACTTATTGTGTTTGTTTTAAGGTGTGTTGTCTTTTTTATTTGTTCTCTCCTTTCTCTTAATCCTTCTTTCAAGTGTAAAAGTCAGTCTCAGCAAGTTTTGAGTGATATGAGTAACAGTTAAAGGGTCAGTGTCTGTTTTGAATGGTAAAAATATGATCACTCCTGCGATATGTGTAATCTTTTGATGTAAATACAAATAAATTATTGGCTTCTTTTTCTGTGGTTTTTTTGCTAATTTTGAACAATAATTCTTTCCACATATTCTGCATCATTTATTTTTGGACATTGATTTAAAAAATGCACTCTGAAATTATTTATGTTTTGGCCCCAAATGTGATGTGTACTAAACAAATAGAGTATAACCAAAACATTGATAGAGGGTGGGACACTGGCCCAGATTGATTGCATTGTTGCTCTTTGTGGTGCAAAATAATGTTGGTATCAACTTTCAAGTGTGACTTCACAGAGAAGGTGAGTGCTCTGTGATGGTCCCTCACACCAATAATTACAAACCTTATCCATGCCATACATGTGGATCACATCTTTTATATTGTCGAGGTCACTTTAAATTAGAAGATTGGGGTCCCTTAATGACTTCCAGGGATCATTGTAGTTGAATAATATAGTTGAAACCATTGATTAAGAATCTCTAGTACTGCATCCGAGCTACTCGTAAGAGAGAGATTGGTGTATAGAAGTTATCTGGCACCGTTTCTCTCAAGATTTTCTCGAGCTACTCGCTTCATTGATGGCCACTTGTTGAGAGTAAAAGGAAATTTCGTAGCAGAACAAGTGGAATAAAGCATGCTGCCTGTAAACTTTTACTCCTTTTGTACCTTTCGGGGAAAAAAAAATCCTCATTTTCTCTTTCCTATGTTAGAAATATGAAAACAAACGTGTAAAATGACATGTTTTTCCTATTGAGATCGGAAAAAAGTTATAGAATTAGAATGACCGTCC
The DNA here is from genome assembly GCA_033070095.1 of Escallonia herrerae. Taxonomy (NCBI): domain Eukaryota; kingdom Viridiplantae; phylum Streptophyta; class Magnoliopsida; order Escalloniales; family Escalloniaceae; genus Escallonia; species Escallonia herrerae. The sequence goes on from JAVXUP010000289.1 coordinate 563,453, forward strand.
ACAACGCTCAACCTTCACCAACGACCAGTGATCATCTATGAAGCACGGGTGCTTCAAAAGGGTAGGAGTATCGGGGTCGGGTGCGCATCAGACACGGGTGCGCCTCGGGTGCGGCTCGGGTGCGTGTCGGGTGCGCACCCGTTAATTTCTATTTATTTTTTCATTTTCAGAAATTCGGGTGCGGCTCGGATACGGTTCGGGTGCGGATCCGACACTTCGGGGTTGAAAACATAATATCCAGAAGATAATTTCGGGGGTTGATACACAAAACTTAATTTATTTGGGGGTGAAAACATAAAATGAACAATACTTACCAAATTAGGGCACACGGATCTCTCGTCTGATAGAGAGAAAGAGAGATCGCAGCCGCGACGTCCCTCGACACACCGGCGACCTCCCTCGACACCCACCGAATAGCCGTGAGCACCCACGACACCACCGAACAGCCGCGACCACCGAAAACCTCCCTCGACCTCCGGCGACCATCGGGGACCTTCGGCGACCAGCCACGACACCACCGAACAGCCGCGACCACCCACGACACCGCCGAACAGCCGCGACCACCGAAAACCTCCCTCGACCTTCGGCGACCATCGGGGACCTTCGGCGACCACTCGCGACCACCCTACTCACCTCCGGCAGCTTTGCTTCGAAGGTATGTCTAATGTCTCCACTGTCTTCAATATTTTGTTCTTCACTGTCTTCAATATTTTTTTGAAGACTTGATTTCACACTGTCTTCAATATTTTTTTGTTCTTGATTTCTACTTTCTACTAAGACTTGAACAATGTGGAACGTGGAATGTTTTTGTGTAATTATAGTCTCAATTCTCAAATCAATTTTTTTTTTTGATTTTGCTGTGACAGTGTATTTTTTTACTTGGACTATTGTGACTGTTTTTTTATTTTATGATTAAGGTTTGAAGGCTTAAATTAAAGCCAAATATGTCAACAACTTCAGATAGTATTGCTACCCCTACGCATGGTCTTGGTGATGATGAGACAAAACCATTGTGGAAGTATGTGACTAGGCTCGAAAAGGATGGTAAAGGAGGTGGAAATGTGAGATGGCAGTGCAATCTATGTGGCAAGGCGTCTAATAGCTCGTACACTCGGGTTAGGTCTCATTTGTTGAAGATTAAAGGAACGGGAATTGAACCATGTAAAAAAGTGACACCTAATGAGATCAACCACATGCGAAAATTAGAGGATAACGTGCTTGAGAAAATAAAGCAAAGTGCTCCAAGGATTCCGCCTTTTCCACCAAGTAACTCTTTAGGTGGAACAAGCACATTTTTCCAAAGCGGTATTCCCCTTAAGAAGCGAAAGGGTGGTACAAGTGGAAGTGCCAGTGGAAGTGCTAGTGGAAGTCAAGAAGGAAGCAATCCAATCATGGATTGCTTTAATATTGCTAAAAGAGATCGCTTGCACTCCGAGATTGCTAGGATGTATTATTCCGGGGGTGTGCCATTTCACCTAGCTAGGAATCCATACTACTTGAGTTCGTATGCATTTGCCGCCTCTAACTCTCTTGTGGGTTATTTGCCTCCGGGTTACAACTTGTTAAGGACAACTCTTTTACAAAAGAAGAAGGCAAATATTCAAAATTTGTTACAACCTATTCGAACCACATGGAAGGAAAAGGGCGTGAGTTTTGTGAGTGATGGATGAAGTGACCCGCAAAGGAGGCCGATAATTAATTGCATGGCGGTAACGGAAGGTGGGCCTATGTTTCTTAAGGCTGTGGATTGTTCGGGGGAGGTTAAGGACAAATTTTTCATTGCCGCTTTGTTCAAGGAGGTGATCAATGACATGGGTCCCGAAAATGTTGTCCAAGTAATTACGGACAATGCTCCTAATTGCAAGGCGGCCGAGCAATTGATAGAAGCACAATTCCCTACTATATTTTGGACTCCTTGTGTGGTGCATACATTAAATCTTGCCTTGAAAAACATTTGTGCGGCAAAGAATGCGGATAACAATCAAATAACTTATGATGAATGCTCTTGGATCACGGAAGTTTATGGCGATGTAATGCAAATCAAGAATTTCATCATGAACCATTCCATGAGTTTAGCCATCTTTAACAAGTATTCTACTATGAAATTGCTTTCGGTGGCCGATACAAGGTTCGCTACTGTTATTGTGATGCTTAGGAGATTCAAGCTCTTGAAGCAAAGTCTCCAAACTATGGTGATTAGCGAGGATTGGTCATCGTATCGGGAGGATGATGTTGGAAAGGCAAGATTTGTGAGGGATATGGTTCTTGATGAGGTTTGGTGGGATAAGATCAACTACATAATTGCTTTTACTTCTCCTATCTATGACATGCTTCGACAATGTGATACGGATACGCCTTGTCTTCACTTGGTTTATGATTTGTGGGATACTATGATTGAGAAGGTGAAATGTGCAATATATAGAGAGGAAGGGAAGAGGAAGGATGAGTGTTCTACCTTCTATGACGTGGTTCATACCATTCTTGTCAATCGTTGGAACAAGAACAACACGCCACTTCATTGTATGGCACATTCTTTGAATCCGAGGTAATTTTCACGCTATTATAAGCAAAGTTTAAATCTGAATTTTTTAGTAGTAAAGCGTGAATCTGAATTTTTTTTAATTTATTTGTTTAACGTGTTTATGAAGGTACTATAGTGATGAATGGCTTAGTGAGGATCCCACTCGTGTTCCTCCTCACAAGGATGCCGAGATTTATATTGAAAGGCAAAAATGCGTGAGGAGGTATTTTCCAAATCCGACGGATCGTTCAAAGGTCAATACTGAGTTTGCTCAATTTTCTTCTAAGAGCGAACACTTCAGTGATATCGATTCCATCAATGACCGGGCTATTATGAGTCCTCATAATTGGTGGTCGTGCCACGGTCCCCATGCACCTATGCTCCAAACTCTAGCTTTGAAACTACTTCAACAACCCGCTTCGTCGTCTTGTGTTGAGAGGAATTGGAGTACTTACTCCTTGGTGCATTCGTTGAGAAGGAACAAGTTGACACCACAACGTGCGGAGGACTTGGTTTTCATTCATAGCAATCTCCGTCTTCTCTCAAGAAGATCTCCACAATATGCACAAGGAGCTACAAAAATGTGGGACGTTGGAGGAGATCAATTTGGTACTGTGGATGATGTTGGTGTACTTGCGGTTGCGGAGCTTTCACTTGATGAGCCGGAGTTGGAGGCCATACTTTTTACGGATGATGGTGATGGAGAGATAGACGAAGATGAAAATGTTGTGTTCATGGAACCCTTAGATACTTGATGGAGTACTTTGTTTGTTTGATAGTTTGAACTTTGATGCTATGTTGCTACTTTTGTTATGAATATGATGTATTTGGTGGTGGTTATTATGTATTTCATTTTGATGGTATTGAACTACTGTTGAATGGTATTGTATTTGATTTAGAATTTAAATGCTAGTTGTACATAGTAAAAATATTTATATATCATATATTATATATATAAAAATATATATAATATTTGCCGTATCCCGCTGCACCCGTATCCTAAAATTTTTAAAAATGCCGTATCCGCGTATCCGCACCCGCACCCTTACCCGTGCTTCATAGGTGATCATCCTAGACCAAACGAAATGCTCAGCGAGAAGAATATACGATCTTAAGTTGAACATGATTTGATGTGAGTGATAATATAGTCATCGAAGAATAAACAAAAGAAGTTTCACCAGACAACAGGCAAGGGGAGTGTGACATGCAACGTGAAATTGAAACCAGGTTGAAACAAGAACATGCAATCATACCCAAAAAACAAAAAACTATTTCGTGAGGGTTAAATATTGCAACTTGTTAAGCAACTTGCAAGAAACTATGTAGAAAATGATGCAAAACTGCAGACAATAATGCGTTGTTTTTTGTTTCAAACTTTGCTGGTTGAGAGGCTGTTATCACATACTTTAAGGGTTTGGTCAAGATGGTGACTGCTATTGGCATTTAAGGCCCCAGCAATCAACTGCTCATTCATTGCTTCTATTTCACATGCAGCAAAAGTTCCAGCTTAAGCTCAATAACAAGAAAGAATGACTTTCCTCCAGCTAATAGTAAGATGTAGGGAAAGGCATTAGGCACCGTAAAAAAGCTAGAAATCAACTTACTTTTAGAGAAACAAAATTGAGTTATCTTCGATAATAGTCAAACTCCAAATCTATACATTGATATGGAAAATTTGTAATGTGGGGTATGTGTTGGCTTACAAAATACTCAAACCGAGGCCAACAACCAGAACATGACATACGAAGAAATGGCAAGGAGGAACCATGAGATGAAAGCCAAAGCTATTGATATTTGGAACATATTGCATGAGAGTTGGGTCTCCAGTCTTTCCACTTTGCAGATATCCGTGTCTCTTACAAAGAGAACCATCACCCCAGCTGATGATGATGCACCCGCCAGTGACAGAATAGCTGTCACCTGCATTAAAACAAAATGTCAGCATACTATAGAGGGCCAAGAAAAACCTCATAATTCTAGAAAGAGAATCGGTCTAGGGGCAGAGAATGATAGCCAAGATCAAACTTGAAGTACTATTTTAGCACAATCATGACACTCTATCCACAAACACACACACACACACACACAAGCTGATAATAGTCCATATGTTTTGTCATGCAAGTAGTACCAAACTTTGGGAAGATTTTGTTGGAATCAAGTATAATCTAAGCATGGTTACAGAAGACGTTAATATGGAGGGGATGGAAAAAGGCTCTCCCTCGCTTAAGTTCCTGATAGTAGAGTTATGTTGGTCCATTGGCGGAACCAGGAATTCACTTCAGGGGGTGCTAAAAATATATCTAAGTCATTAAATTCTTTTATAAGTAAAAAAATACAAAAAAATAGAAAAAAAAAAACTAAAAAGCATCCAAAAGGTCTTATTAAATTTCATAAGAGCCACTAAAGACTCTTTACATCATCAAACTATTTGATTCCATATAAACGGTCAAGCATTTCTGCTACCTCTTAATTTAATGTGCATTATGCTTATTCTAGGATAAACATCTGTGCATTTTCAACTGAGAGGTGCCAAACTTAGTGAGAAACTAATATCAGTCAATCTCTCATCCTTTAAACAGAATTTGCTAGAAATTTTTGAATGCGGTATCCTCTTTGGAAGTTCATCCTACTTTCCTTTAAGAAGCTATTTTCTCCACATATACCCAAGAGCATACAACCCTCCCACCCCCAACCCAACACACACAGACTCCTTTTCCCACCTCTTAAAACAAAGACAGAAAAGAAAAAGAGAAGTTTATCCCAAACAAGTACATGAAGGGTTTGGATCAACTTAATTAGAAACAGGATTATAGTAAGTTTGTAACTGACTTTAAGGAAAAAGGGCTTAAATGACACCATAGAGGATACATAAAAGCAAGTAGATTTTCGACTGATAGGTAAAAATAAAGCGTGAATTCTCGGTCCTTGCCTTTTTTATAACTATTAGTCAAGAAATGAAAGAATGTCAAAGTAAAATCAACGAAAACTCACATTTCTACATTTAGTTAACAAACTTCAATATGTTTTTAGTACATTTTCCTTTCATATAGGTGCATAGTATGGATATTCTCCTTGGCAACTACATCGTTGGATGAGTATGCTGTCGAGGCCCTCAACCATCACAAATACCAAAATTACCCAAAGAACAAACATGATTCTTCTTTATTTCCCCAGATAAATGTCATTATAAATCTCATTACAGAGACACTAACCATCTTTGTTAGAGAAACAATATATAACAACCCACAGCAAGATATCTAAAACCAATTGCACTCTCTGACTTTTGCCGCAGTAAACTAGAATGAAGAGATTACCAGTCAATAATAAACCCTAGTTCAAAGAAATAATTAATGGACCCAAACCCTCTCGCTCACAAACCAATTACTGAATGTGGAGAGAAAAGTACAGCACGTACTTGTGACTGTATCTCACTGAAGAACTCCTTCAACTTCTGCTCAAATTCATCAAGTTGTTTTGACCTCCTACTTATCCTCTGTTTCTTATGTGACTTCAAGCTATCCATCTCAGCTACGACATAAAATAATTACAGTTCCAGCAGAGCTTTGTTCCATTTTAGTTGGTTGCAGAGAACTTGAGCCAGTGAAGTGGGAGAGTGGAAGACCGAAGACGAACATAAAAAGAAAAAGAAAAGGTTCACGGGCTTTTGTGGAGTGGCTTAGTTAGGCTGAAGGGGAGATCAGAAGTTGTAGCGTTGCCGCAAACAGCGGAAATGAGAGAAAACCGAAAGATACTAGAAATGGTCAAGGGTCACCGGTCGTCAATGCGTCGTCGCCGGCAGAGGGTGGTTGGACGGTAGAGCTCTACCTCGCCTCGCCGTCGCCACTCTCCGGTCAGTCCACCGGTCACTGCTTCTTCTAATCGATTGATGGTTCCAGATCTGAAGAGTGAAGACCAACTCCTCCGCAGTCGGCGCCTCCATTCATTCCAGATCTACGCTGGCCTCCACTCGCTGTCGGCCGTCACACGTCGCCCATCGTCGATGAGTGGGTGTTTGCGGTCCTAGGGGCGTTAGGGCAACTCGCAGAGAGTGAGACAGAGAGACGAATGAGGCGGATGGAAAGAAAAAAAAAATTTGGGGAAGTTGAGGGGGTACATCAGCCCCCCCTCATTCCAACGTAGGTCCGCCACTGTATTGGTCTCACCAAGAGTTTGGAAAGTTTGTCAGCTGATCATGATGAATTGTAAAAGGCAGCAAGGAAAATTAATGGAGATGACGTGATGGTTTAATATTCCTACAGAGTCAGAGTTGACATTTGTGGGACAGAATCCACTTCTGTAGTGCAAGCCAACAAATCAAACCCTCTTCTTGGCTTCGTAAAATAAAATGGATTTTTAAAAATCGAATTTCAGTTGCAATCGTTAATAAAAGAAAACGCCCAACTCAAACACTGCAGTCAGAAGCAACCTGCTCAAGTCTTTTCTAACCAAAGATCCGGGCCAATCTTAAGAAAATAATGGTTCTAAGAAATTTCCAGCCAGCACCATTTGATAACATCAAGGGAAAATGACAAATGACCCCCCTCATGTATTTCGGGTTTGCGGGTCAACCCCCTCAGCTATTAATTTTAACAATTGACCCCCCTCATCTATCAATAATTGCAACCCAGATAAATTTGGACGTGAAATTCCAAAAATACCCCTAACTTTCACTAAAATGCCAAGTTTTCCTGTAAAAGGAAAAAACACCTTACAACCAGCAATCAGCCTCCATCCCCCACCCCTGCCACCACCAATTGAACCACTGCCCCCTCCCTCCCCCCACCCCCGCTGCCACCATCATTAAGGAAGAAAAGATAAGGAATGAGAGATAGGAGGGAATCGTGTCTTTTTATCATTTTGACCAAAATCAGCCAATTCTCCTCAATTGCACTAAATTGATAGATAAGGGGATCAATTGTCAAAATTAAAATGCGAAGAAGTAGACCCGCAAACTCGAGATACGTGAGGGGGTCATGTGTCATTTCCCCTAACATCAAACCAGGGGCTTTAAATAATCCTTCACAAGTATGTATACCAGTGTAGCTGAGGCTGAGGGTCCGAACATAGAAAGGTGGATTTCTAGGGATGAAGCCGTTCCCAAAGAAGAATATCACAGTGGCCAGTATCTCTATCACAGACCTATTGGGTTAGCCCATCTGATTACCTAGAATAGCCATACGTTGCACTGTTATCTTAGTCGCAGCGTCAGCCAACATGTTACACCTTAAGAAGCAATCAAAGTAGCATAGTATCATCTACTGTGCGTTTGAGTGTAGACCAAGCTGCAGAAACTTGCATCTTGCAAGGGTGAACACACCCTCCGTTAATCCCTGAAACTACCTCTTTTCTTCAAGACCAGTCGATCTTCCAAATAAGCAAACAAAGGACAGAATGAAAGATTGCAATCTCTTGTTCGCAAATACATATGCAGTATCTAAGACATCAGTTGCAATTCGTCCGTTAAGTTCCTAAAGTCATAACCCAACAGACCCTATGTCAATTTGAAAAACATTTAACTGTCATCGGGTTAAATGTCAGGTCAGTCCTACAGGTGGGAAGGGTTCTAGCTCACCGCCCTGAAGTTCTCTGTTACCTTATTGGTTCTGGGTGGAAGACTGCCAGCGCAAGGACACCTGGTAAATAGAATAACCCAAATGTAATCCAAGTTATGATTGGAAATACTATAAAGGTGTAGTGAAGTGAAAAAAAAATGAAGGCTAAATTGCATTTTTACGTCTTTCAGCTCTGTAGGAACCAAAGGCTATTTCTGAGCTGGAGATTTCAATTCCAATAAACTTTGAACTGTTGCTGACAAGACCAGGTTCCACTTTAGGCAGCAGAAGATGTTCCCCACTCTTGCTGTTAAGTAAATAACTCACGTAATAAGCACTCTTATCTCCATGTTACATCACTGGGACTTCTCAAGCTTTTTTACTAGAATGCTTCTTTCATTCTTCACAATAACTTCCAGACAAGTGAAGTGCGTATCTTAGTGAATAAGAACTAAGGCCATATATCAAGCGACATTTTTATAAAAACAAAGAAAAACAGTTGCACGAACTTTTGCAGCAAACTTGTTGAGAGTTAAGCTAGTGCCTCGTAGAAGCAGGGGACATAATACTGCAACAGCAGTAAGCATGACAGACAAAAGTACGCAAGGAAAAGTCCAAACATATTCATTCAATATGACAATATTTTAGGGCTGTTTCAGTGCTACATTAGTATAATCTTCAGTGATTGCGCGAAGCTTAATGTAAATCAATGACCTAATGATAGGAGAATTACTCACCCAATCACCTACAACAAACAGGCTCACTAAGATTTGATTTTGCACGTCTTTTTTCAACCTCAAAGCATGGATATCAAGGCAGGCAAGTCCGAAGCTCCACAAAACTTGAAGACCCATGGATGCAATTAAATAGCTGAAAGCAAAAAACACACTGCAGTCAGAACATGTATAATGACCAAACAATCTTGTTAGACTTGTTGAGGAAATTAGCAATAAAATACTTATCCTTGAACCTCTTACAGGTAAATGAAAAATAGACGAAGATCAACTCAAGAATTGCATGACTACAGACGCTGCTTTTGATCACATGGGGATGGAAAACCAAATACCAAGACAATCAGAAAATGCACCATGATATAAAAATCAGTTGAGCCTCATTAGGCTTTCTTGAGAAAACCAGAATACTTATATCCATGAGCAGAAAAGACTGCTAGGACAGGGCCAACCTATACTTGAGCCACGTGACTGGTACCTCTCACCACGCCAAGCTTGAGTTTATCCTCTCAAACCTTATTAATGACAAGCATACCCAATTTCTTCATTGCACAAATATGCATCAATTGAAAAGAAAAGATGCAATTTCACACTTTCAAATTCCAAAATGATTAACTTGCCAATCGTGAAATCTCCAGTATATAGATTAAAGTATATCTGTGGGAGAAAGGCATCTAGTTTTGTTTGCATCTATACAGAGTCCTATCTCAAGTCTTTAATTGTCGAGAGTTTACATGTCAGACACCAATCGTCCTTGTTGGCGCTTAACACTCCAGCCCCATCTCTACCAACCACAGAGCTGAACATATGTCATTAAAACTGCCAAACGTCTTGGCCGACTGATCAGTACCTTTCTGTAGCTTTTTGTTGGCCAGGGGCCACATCAACACGCATACACATACCACACACACACTAAGCTATCTAGTTGTTTGAACACCTTGCACAGTTGCAAGCACCCCCCTTCCCCACAGAAAAGAAAATAACATTCAAGAGATAATGGGGCGGAAATCACAGTGTGAAAACTTTCAGAATCTTCCCGGTTGTATTAGCCAGGACCTCATAGAGTTCTAACACTAATCACCAAAGTGCATGGAGTATGGTCAGCATGGAATGTGATCAAATCATACACGCAGCAGTCGCACCTATTCTAGGCCATGAACCAGTCCAGGCCTAGTTAGCAGATAGATCAGTTATATTGGTCACTGAAAACAAAATACACTATCCATGGAGAGGCACAGAATCACTAATTTATAAGCATCTGTTACTTGACAGGAGAGTTTACCATTGACATGCATAGATTAGTGTTGGTGAAATCTCCTAATATGACCACACACGTCCGTTTGTTAGCCGACAGATCAATGGTCAGATACTTGTGTGTTACAAATCTCTTAACCTTCCCCCCAAAATTTTATAATTTTCCCCTGTAATCAAATCCCATGAACTGACGAAAATCAAGGGCCAAGCATCCTAATCCATGTTAGCTCTGAAGTCTAAACATGAACCACTTAGAAATTTTAGACAACTGAATCAACCATCACAGTGATTCCACATCATTGGAACTCCGGTCATATACTGCGAATAACAGGTAGGGAAACAGGCAAGTAACTTTCCCCTTCATCATGCTTTGCTACTGCCAACTGCCCACCAAACTCGCATCATGCACAACCATTCTAACTGTCTTTATAACCTTTTTTTTTTTTTTTGCTACTGCAAGTTTCTTGATTGCTTTGCCATCATTGAGAGTTTGTATAGAAATACTGGTTTGAACTAACAATGAAGAGAACCATGACCTAAAGCCTAAGCACAGTTTTGTTAAGACAGGTATAAGATCCTTCTTTTGTCCCGTTTTTGCTAATTTAGTTGAAACCAGTATTGTAGATCAAATTCTAAATCAGAGAAAATAATCAAGGCAAGTATCAAACGCAGAGGAAGTGGGTAAACGTTCTGTTTCAATGAACAAGAAACTCATAAACAAGAGAATTAATAGACAGATAGCAATAAGCACAAAGATAAACACTATTGCATATCTACAAACCCACATGTGCAGAAGTATGCCTCCTAGGAATACTTGGCCAGATCAATGAAACATTTACTTATAATCGTATCTGCAGGAGGGACCACTTTTAATAGGGGGTAGAAGGAAATTACCAGAAGGCGGTGGTGCTAGAGAAGCCAGTGGCAGAGGCCATGACCACTATAGAAGCAGCAGCAAACAAACATTGCCCTATCCTCAATACGAGCCCACTCGCCTTCCCTGGACTCCCAAACAACTCTTTCATCTCCCCCAGTGACTCCACACACAAACACACACAAGCTCCCTACGGAACCCTTTTCCCAGAACTTCAAAGTTAACTGTTTTAGGTGTGTCTCCCTCTCTCTCACTACAGTCTACAGGAACCCTTTTCCCAAAATAGATGGTCAATGGGAATGCCTCGATTTCAAAACATTCCCAGCAAATGTTTTATGGGGAATGACAAAAATAACAAAACCCTAATCAGTTGCATTGCAGAGACATGTTTTCTGAAAGATGCTTGCTACTCTAAGCCACTTTTGTAAGGCATCTTTTTTAAGCTCTGAAATTCGAGAAAGAGTAAAGTTCGGAGGAGCAGGTCTGATGATCTCTGATTCTGATTGGATTCTGAGTCATCATCAGGTTTTACTTGGGCTTTGTTTGGTAACATTTGCTTTCCGCTTTTCAGTTTGCTTTCATTAGTTGGATCTGAAAATTAAGGGTGCTCTCCGCTGTAAATGTCGCTAGATACATTATAGAGAGCTGATATATTATTCGCGCGGACAAAATGAGATAAGTTGTCCGCGCGATCTGACTATCCGTCTCGTCCGATAGAAGGGTCAAATTTCGTTGTCTGCTAAATTATGTAGCAGAAAGTATGATTAACAATCATACCATCCGCTACATTATGTAGCATAGCGGACGACAAAAAAGCGGGGGACACAAAAATTATATCTGAACCGTCCACATATCCCGTGTGGACGGCCAGATTGCGCGGGCAAATCATACATTCCTCTATATTATGTAGCTGACGACAGAAAAAAAGGGTAAAAATAAATCTGGACCGTCCACATCTCGTGCGTAGACGGCCATATTACGCGAGCAACTTATCCCATTTTATTTGTGCGAGCAATGGATCGGCTCCCTATATTATAAGAATAAAATTGAGTTACATAATCCATGTATTGCAACAAAGTATTTTTATTAATAATCTTTTATTACCAAAACCGTTATTGCAGAGATTATACATAACGAAGAATCATGATCTAAAATTTTCTAATATTATTTTTAGAAGAGAATCGGATGTCAAGATAGATAATTGGTATCATTTATTTCAGATAAAAAAATAAAAAGGGAATTTAGTACATTCCAACTTGGCCAGATTAGTGCATTCCAAATCCAAGTAGTCCTTTCACTTTAAATTGGATCCAACCCTTCAGATTTTGTTAGTAAAAAATTGAAAAGCTGTTACTGAGAAGTGTCACCGAAAGTTAAAACTTCATTTTCATGGTTTTATCTATATACCGG